>JAJJWW010010218.1:0-312364 GCA_023531295.1 Papaver armeniacum | reverse complement strand
GGGAAAACCTGCTACTACAGTTTCTTCCTCGGTACTTTCTGTTGGTAAAACTCTCCTTCTTTCTTCCCTATTCGATCTTGAGCTTGATCTCACGCTACTTCTAGATCTTCTATTTTGCAACCTCATATTTTCCATCCTCAATTCATGATTCTGTCTTGTTGAGTTTGCTCGTTCTTCTGCCTCTAACCGTCTCTCTTCGTGTATTGTTTGTCTCAATCTCTCTAATGTCAAACGATTTCTTCGTTTTCTCCATTCATTCCTTGCTCTCCTTGTCCATTGTTCACCACCCTGCTTTCCTCTTCCCTCTCATCTTCGGAATCGGACCTCCAAGTGTGCACACTTACTCTATCATAATCAACAGCCGCGTTTGCTACTTTGGGAGACCGGTGGTTGATTTTGATCTTCTCCATCATTTCTCATATTCATCCTTGACGATTCTCCAGACTTCATTCCTTCTTTCTCTCAAGAAGTCTCCCACTTCTTCTTACAGTCGTTTGTTGCTCTTGTACATTTCTTCTTCTAGCCATTTTTCGTTTTCAATGAATTCTTGAGTATCTTTTCCAAATATTTCTCTGTTAATCCAAATTATTTCCAATTTCTACGTCAATCTTTGCTCGATCCTGTTTCTAGCGCATATGTAGTAGCGAGATTTCCCACACTACACCCCTTACTCGATTTTGCTTAATCAGTCTATTGAAAGATGTAAGATCAAGAATATTTATTGATTGAATCCATGAATTGTTTACACAAGAACATAGAATTACACTTAGAAATTAAAACACTCTTAAGCTTTCTCTCTCCTAATGACTTGCCCAACCATTCCAAAGAGATCTCTCTCTTTTACAGACTCATTTAGCCCTTTATATAGGGTAATACATAGTGGATGACAGCTAAGCTATCCTTTATTTTCGGGAATGTCCCGCGAAGTGTCGCAGATGCACAAGCATTCATTCTCGCGACACTTCTTAGCCCTCGCCAGGTTTCACGTCTTCTTTATGTTTTACTTGTCGTTTATTCATTGCGTCGTTTATTTTAGCTCCTGCGACTCCTTCGCGACACCGTTGTTTATTAATCCCGCGAGTCTTGTATGTTGTGATATTATGATCCTACAACAGTCGCGAAACAATATCGTAATATCACGACAGAGGAAGCAGTCTAAATCGGGCAGCCTTATTTTCTACAAAGAGTTTACCTATATCGTTTACGTAACGGTGTTGTAACAGCTTGTAACGCTTATACAAACGTTACAAAGCTGCCCTCGAGTCATTAGTTTTCTCTTGTTTTTCACCTATTTGAGCTATGAACACCTATTTTGAGCACGTGAATAATATGAGGAGCTAAACCCCAACACTGGGACAATGGAGGAAGCCATTCTTTACGCATGTGGTAATTCTAATTAATTCTTTTATGACTTTTGCACTATTCTAAATTGATTTATGATTTTCTTGATTATTTGTGATTTTGTCGATGGTGTATGCTTAGTCTAAGAACTTTTGATGCATCATGCTTATGATTTACATCTAATAATTTATAAAATCTATTTTTGGCAAAGAAAGAGTCAATATCTTGTAAGCTATAATTGTCTAGAATAAATAGTTGAACCACATGAATATATGAATTGGTGAAATCCTGAGTCTCAGTCTCTCGATATTTTGTGACAATCTTGTGTACATATTTTCTTTGTTTTTAGTATTTTCTTAAATCGAGTCTTTACAAGTCTGAGAGGAACGACATCTTACTACCACTTTACTACAACTTTTCAAAACCACATCAGTGTCATCATATTCCTTTTCAACTTCACCTTGATCGCAAAAAGACTCCATTGTACACTCCTCGGGGATGTCACCATAAATTGGTTCAAGCGATGTATTTTCATAATAATCATCATCACTATCATAGTCAACATAATCTTGTTCGTTCTTGAATTTAGTGTTGCTAATCTCTAACTCATCCTTTTGAATAGGTGAATGATCATTATTACGATCAAGAGTTGAGTTAACTACACAAATATCAACAAAAGTCCCCAAAGGTTCGCCTTTTTCAACATAATTATTCATTTCCTCATTGTATTCTTCAATGCCTTGTCTTAAAGTGGAAACACCTATTTGAAGTTCTTGGAGTGATCCATCCAAATTCTGAATATATTGTTCCATTTGTTTGTAAAGCTCATTCGACAAAGAAAAAGTAGAATTACTTACTTCAGTATTGCTAGGCCAATTATATTCCCTTTGAATGGGTGCATGATCATAACTACGATCAGAAATTCGGCCAAACATACCATGAGTACATTCGGTCGATGAAATTGGTTCCACGCTTGGTTGTCTACGAACTGACTCCATGCTATCCATAAATTGTTGCATTTCATCTACCAAACTAGAGGAAATATGAATAGGAGTACAAGTATCATCCCCTCTTTGTGGTTGCTCACTTACATACCCGCCATAAGAAGGTTGGAATGTATGAGAACAACTAAAAGGGTACGCGGAGTATTGATCATAACCAAAGGATTGATTTTGATTACCCGTAAGGGTGATAGTTTTCATGTTGTTGAGGTTGAAAGTCGTATTGATTTCTCCAATATGCTCCGTCCATAGAAATTGGTACCTGAAACGAGATTCTCAAAACTCGGTTAAGAACCAAAGAATAAGAAAAAGTAAAACAAACCTAAAAACAAAAATAAGAAACCAAACAATTAACAACCGCTGCCTCCCCGGCAACGGCGCCAAAATTTGACCGCTGTCGTAGGCGTCAAAAATAAATTACACTCTCTTACTACTCAAAATATATAATGAAGCAAGGGCAAGAAAGGATCGTTCCCACAGAGAGGTCTAGGTTGTCAAATTGTTTCGGTATCTTATAAGTAACACGGGGGATTTTCTGATTTTTATAAACGAAAATAAAATAAAAGCAAAACAAATAAAAGTAAACATGCAAATCAAGGATGTGAAAATATTGGATAAAGGTTTCATCTTCAATTGTAAACAAGTTTATGAATATATGAATAGAATTCGTATTTAATCTCGCTATCATCAAAAGCCATAGAATACCTTATTGCAAGAATACTCCGTAAATTTCCAAAGTTCATCAACACACACATTAGAGCTGTGTATGTGAATTCTACCTAAAGAATAACCTAACGCCTTGCGCTAATCAAGTTCAATTCCTAGGAGCAATAAGTTTCAGAAATAGGCTAATCAATGCAATTGTAATACATTGCGCAAACAATTCGAACAAAGGTCAATTTCTACATATGACTACGAGGATGTATCACTACAACCTAGAATCATATCATGCTACTCGTATTCAAGGTTATCGCTTGATGAAAAACCCTAAAATAGCTATAGATATGGATGTGAGTTCAATCAATTCTAGACTTAACTAAACAAACATTCAATCATATTGCAATACATCAATAATGCAATTATTATAACCCGTAGAAATCAAACGATAATATTGAGAGAAAACTAATTCATAAAAATCATAACTTGGTTGCAAAATCCAACTACATCTTCAACCAATAATAAAAACTTAGTTACTTGTGTTTTTGGAAATCATCATAGAAAGCAAAGAAGAAAACTATCATGTGAAACCCTAGACAACAAGTATATATCTAGGTTTGAGAAAGACTTTTCTATTTATATGTTTCTTCCATTCCAAAAGGATACTCTTTCCAAATTTAAGTGAAATCTTCTCAAAACCCATCTCTAAGTAGTCCACCAAGCCCATGTGTGAAAATAAGTCTCTGGAAATTTTGGGTCCAAAACTGGTCGCCGAAAAACTGGGATTATGTCCGGAAATCGGCCGGAATCCGGCCACTGTGAAACTATCTCCAGCCGCTTTTGTCATCAGAAACTGTCTCCAGCAAGTGTGTATTCCCAGCAACTCATCTCTGCTTCTCTATAGTTCATACATTCACAAGAACCATCCAACCCAACTTCTCATTTCTTGCGAAAACGTACCTAAAAAAGCGCGACTCGTAGCTCATATATCCGACCGTCGAATCATGCATCCAACACATACCCCTTTCGTGATTCACTGAAATATTATGATTCACATTTTAACTTTCAAATCCGGCATCCCGGCTAGTACCACCGGTGCACCACCTCGCTCTTTTCGCACAATTTTGCGCAGACTTCAAAATCCATTCCCTGCACAGTGCCATACTTCTCTGCTGCCAAGTACTCAGCCCCATCCATCACTAGTTGCTCTTAAGCCTCCAAACTTGCATCAGTAAGCTGTAATTCAGCTGCAGTGACCCACATCATTACACCGCACTTTCCCTCGGTGCAATTCCATCACTCATGCACTTGCAACACAACTCCAATGCCGCAATGCACGGACTAAAATACATCTCTCGCCTCACTACAATCGCAACCGCAACTCCGGCCTTGCCACTTAGCATCGAAGATATTTATTCTTCTCCAGCTTCTTTACTGCCTCCATAACCAGTAGCAGTATTACGATTGTGATATACTTCATTGCCTTCAGCTCCCTTTTCTGCCTAGAATTAATCGTAGCAGCACAGCACATTGTGAACATCCGCATAATTTCTCGCTCCCTGCAATTCAACTCGAATCCTAACTCTAGGTCCTTGCCATTGACACTAACAACACCAGCTCATCTTCATTGCTATTCTCAATCTCCTCCCAGTCAATTCATCCAACCAACGGCACTTGCACTTGTAGCTGCAACTTTAATTCCATCTTGCCAGGACTGCTCCCATCGAACCACAGCTATCTCATTCCCTTCGGCTCAATGGCAGCAACACTTTACCTCCTGCGATACAGCCTTCCATTTCAGTTCAAGCTCATACCTGCAACCTCCTGCGATACACCAAACAACTCGCCTTTCTTGTAATTAACCACTTCTGTCAGAATCTTGTTCGGCCAGAGTCTGTTGGACTTGGATATTTCACCAAACCTCGAAAGAATTACAGTGTGCCTCTTTACCCAGCACTTAGTTTTCTGGTTTAATACTGATAAGTCGATTTCCGTCCAAGAAAAATAGCAAAGAAAGCGTAACTACTAGATAGTAAATTAGGTGTTTTAGACACCTATCAACTATTTGCACGGAAACTGAGTTTCCGTGATGTTTAGCTAGCGATGCCTTTTCCCATAGTGAGATGACTTTTGGGCGCATTTCACTACGCTTCAAATAAGGGATAGCTAATGGATATCCCTTACCATTGTGCTTGGCCTAAAGGTAATTTTGTAGATCCTCACGCCAAGCACTATGGTCGATGAATTCGCTTCACTATAGATTAATTATAGTGAAATCAATTACTATGGTCCTTCACTTTGCTTACAAAGAAAAAGCTATTCGAGATGTGATTCACTCTTAAGTTTGTGTTTGAAAAGTTATTCTACGAAAATTCAGGTTTCCATGACTTTTTGAATGGACATTAAGTTTTCGTATTCAAGTTTTAGTTACTAACCTATTTATACTACTAATTTTTCACTTTTAGCTCTTTTATTTCACTTAAATACCGTGTTTCTTATTATATTTCCACTTATTTCTCTTTATTTGTTTTTTTTTACTGACAAATAATATTAATCTGGATCTTTTAAAATAAAATTTGAAAGAAAAAAAAAAACGGAAACTCAAAGAAATTCATAGTGAGGTGCACCTACATTCTCATTTATCTTAGCTATAATTAAGCTGTATCGAAGCGAAATGCTCAACCATAGTTCTTGGCCTCAGAGTGATTCATTGAGTCCTTCAGCTATATACATGTCAACCTAGATCGTACTGTCTTGTGGTCTCTGATCGGAGAATTTATATACATTGGTCATGCCATGGAGGCGCAACAGTTCGTTCACTAGCTATTTTGCGAAACCAACATAGGAATGTCCATACATTGCAAATTAGAGATTTAACTCATCAGGTAAATACAATAAAAATGTAAACAAGATTAAATCAAAAGTTTAGGTGAATATAAGTCAATGGTTTGAAAAACTCCATCTGTTTCAAGAAAAACCATACTTTCACTTTCTCGATAAAAAATAAAAATATCACTTTTCCTGAAACGAAAACGAAAGCAGTAAGATATAAAAAGAAGCCTATTATAGGGGCTCCAAGCTTTTGGTTTTGAGGGTTCCTATAGATTCAAATCCCCTAAATGTGGACAAGGGAACATTTCACACATTACTGAAATACAGAAATATTCTTTAATTATATTTATTACTACATTATTAATATTAATTACATTGATGAAGCAGGCAAGCGAGCAATAAGTTGTGCCGCAAGCCCTATCATGAATTGCAAAAAAAATTGCTTTTGATTTTGATTTTCAAACCCTAACCATAAATTAGTCTAACTTAATCACTAGTCATACTTATTTTAATTATTAGCACTAACTAATGGAGGATATTACCATTAACAAAATTAATAGTTAAGGAGTTTTGTGGATTACTATTTCATGACTCTCTATCTTGTCATATTTTGAGCCCATATAATACAAAGCACAACATAGGATGAACAAGACCTCCACGAATTGAAAGAATCAGTGACCTCCCCGTACTCTGATTTCCATAGACCAACTCTCAACATACCAACTTTTCCCAGTCCTTCAGAACTTAGCCCCACTTCTATATAGTGAGTCCCCCTACTGTTCAAAAAATTTGTTCGTAATTTTTTTTTTCGTCCACTCTTATCAGAGTTACCCCGACTGGGAATTACCTTAATCAAAATCTTGTTCTTCAATTAGGGTCATGCAATTCTTAAGCATTTCTAAGAAGTGGTCATACATTCCTCTCTCGATCAAATCAACTCACCAGTGAGGATACATTACTTATTCTCCAGTTCCTATTTTACCTTTACATTTTACTTCCTTCTATTAACCCCGATTCACTAAATTATAATTCTTCATATGCTAGATCACTTCTACCTGTGTTTTGTTCAATTGGGTTTACACCCAAATTGGAAGAAAGGGGTTGTGAATTCTAAATATAGCGGGGTTCAAGTTTATATCAATAGTGATGTATATTTAGGTGAATCTCATAAAGTACGTGGAATTGTTCAGGGAGTGTTGTGTATTAGAAGCAATGCATTAGTTTATAAAAGAACTAATATCTATTGGTCTTCATTTTGTTACTAAAGTTTTCCACTATAGATATTCTAAAAATCATTGAGACTAATCTATATCAAATATCAATCACAGTCTAATAATGCTTTAAAACAATTTCCAAGAAACATCATCTTGACTGAACTGATAAAACACACAGACTATCAAAATCGTACATTACCGTAATACCAACATCATTATTAATAACAATATTCAAAAGAACTAAATATATTTTTTTATTATATTTCCTTCGAGTATGACCTTAAACAAAAAATATTGTTAACAATTTTTGATCCAAGCTTAAGAAGGTCGTATGCCAAATTGATTGCGAGATCAGTCTCTTTATATAGCTTTAAAATTTTATCTTGTTTATATTGCCATTATTGATTTTCTTTTATCATGTCGGTTGGTAAAGTAAATAATCTTCATTTAGGGTTTGTATATACCATGTTCTCTCTCTATTTTTCATTAATAATCAATAATCTAGTATAAATGAATCAACATATATTTTCAAAAAAAATGAGATAACACTTAACAAGAACTACAATATTGCTTTAGTAAACTTAATTATGATAATATTTTTTATGAACTAAAAACTCAATTATCTGAAAGATACATTCGACATATAAATGTGATTTTTTTCTTTGAATAAAAATACATTCATAATTCAAACAACAAACTCAAATTAACTTATTGTGAATTTAACAAAAAAAAAAAAAAAATGGTAGAAAAATAAACAGAAAGAAAATTATACATTGCGTAGACATTTAATCTTCTTAGGGAGCTAATACAAGGTGAGTTTTTTCTGTCATTTAAAGTATACCAACAATCAACACCCAAAATCATATAAATTAATATCTCAATTAAAAAATTATCGCATTTGTAAATGTCTTTAGAAGAAAAAAAAAACCGATAATTTATAGAAGAAAATCCCCTACCCCACCCCACCCCTAAATTCAATTTTGGTTCCCACTGACCGATGAGAAGTGATTCCGTACCTCCGGAGAAAAAGAGCAAAAATTGTGGAAATTTTCACTATTCTTCTTGTTTGTTTGTAGGATTCATACTCGGTAATGGATTTGACTGAAGTATAAGCAAAAGAAGAAGAAGAGAAGAGAAACTGAAAACGTAATTGTGAATTGTTCACAAAACCTAACTTAAAATTTTAACAAAGAAGAAGGAAGAATGAGGAGAGAAATTGGAAAGGAAAAATCTAGAAGTAGACTTGAGTTCAACTTGCAAAGAGGCGGTTGTTTCCATTTAACGAGAAAAAATAAGAACTCTATAATTACTAACGGTTAAAGCAACATCGTCGTTTGATTGAGACACTTGAAAGGCAAATCCTTTTTCATTTATTATAATAAAAAATCTATACACCTTGTATATGACGAGTTGACAAGTAAATGCAACAAATGGGAAATTCTAGCTAAGGTCGTTTCACCGATTGCACCACAACGAGCCAAGAATACTCTTAGGCCAAGCACTATGGTGAGTGATTTCTTTTGGTCCCTGTTTCATGAACCGTTCGAATTTTGGAAGCTTGCGGTTGAATAATTAAGTCAATCGTATTCGTTTAGGATTTTTACGAATTTATTGAACGTGTTATAGACCTTACTATACCACTGTCCTTGAGCCTAGGTTGTTGTTAAAGAAAGCTAAAAAGCCACTGGATTTTAGTCTGCCCCTTATAATAACTCTAGGATTGCATAAAATCACACGATTATGGATAAAATAAATTAGGAGAATAATAAAATAAAATAAAACGTATGAAAAATCATTATAAGAGGAGATGGAGAAATACAAGTTTATAAATCATATTAAAAAGCATGTTGGAATTCCATCTGAGAGTGGAGGAAGAACCTAAGGGAAATCGTAGAAGCTTTAACTAATCCAAGATAGGTTTCTAAGTCATCTTTGATGGATGGATTCCTCTTGTTTGTGATAATCTTGGTTACATCTTGTTTTCTTCATAATGACTTCTAAAATTTATGATTTTGATTATTGTGTCGTCATTGCTTCTCTTTTTTAGTTTTATTCAAATCATATACAATAGTACTTTGTTGGGTATTTCTTTATTAATCTGATTTCATTGTTAGAATGGTATTTCCTACCACATTAAGTATGATTTCAATTGTTTATTGCTTTGAACTTCATGGAACTTACATGTTTGTTAAATTGCTTGTGCGAAATTCTGTTATCGTCTAGTATTACTGCCAATGGATTTAAGGGTTCAAATAATTGAAAATATTGTTTATGGATATTGTTGAAAGTTTTGAATCGAATTATGAGAATTGAAATATTTTGAAGGATGATTTTAAGATTGCTCATTACTTAGAAATGTCCCCAAGTTGACGAAGTAGAGATTGAGTAATGATTCCCAAGGGGTCTTGAGTCCCCAACCATCGATGATAGCGGTGTCCGTACCAAGGAAACATGATAGGTAGAACACGAACCAAGGCAACTCGTGCCATGAACTTAACTTTGTGTTTTGTGGAATTTGGAAACTGATTTTAGAACAACCCTTCTTGTATGTTTGTTTTGACTCCACATTTGGTGTTTTGTTGGTTGTTCTCTTATTGTGTTGTTATCATTTGACGTTTGGTGAATTTCTTAAAGTCAGTAACATTTATGAATTATTTGCGAGACTTTCAAAGTTAATCATTTATATTCGAATTTATTGCATACCCTTTATTGTTATATCTTTATTTTGTTTTAATTGACATATTTTCGTACCCTTTGAAGATGGGGACGTAAGCCTATTGAGCCGTCTTACCCCAATTGATGATTTGCAGATTTCATCGAAGGATGAAGCGAGTAGAAGTTTCCTAGTTGAAGGAGTGAATTGTTCTTGACTTACTTCCTTGTACTTTTGAACATTAAGACTTGTTAGGTTGAGATGAACCTTTTAGTGAGACTAATTAACGGCTGGGTACTAAATTGAAAGAATAAAATGTAAGCGAAAGAAATTTATTTACTTAAGTTCCGATATCCGCCCGTAACACCTAGAATTTGGATAAATCCATGATCCGAATTTTGGGGTGTTACAAGTTAGTATTATAGCATAGTTATTAGATCTTGCATGTCACTCTAGGTAAATTATATTTTATAAAATTGCTTTGATTGATTGGTTGACTTGCTTGTTTGTATTGTTGTTTAGATTGCTTGCTTGAACTATAGGGATTAATTGTCATTCTTGTGAGAAACTATATAAATACTTAATTATATGTAAATAGAAATTTGAATGGTTTGTTATACCTTGTATAGGATATGGCTGGAGGTCTAACTACTGATAACAATGAAGATGGAAATCTAGTGCTCGGCGAAGCCATTCGGCAAATAAATACAATCTTGCGAATGGATAAGTAAAACACCCCAAACCCACCTATGAGGGATGATTTTAGTGTGATAAATGAATTCCACAAGTATAAGCCAGCAGTACCATTCAAGGGTTCAGTAAACCCTTTGGATGTCGAGAGTTGGTTACTAAAAATTGAGAAGCGAATGGATTTTCTCAGAATAGAGGATCATCTTCGAGTTAAAATAAATGTGTATTATCTTCAAGATGATGTTGGTCATTGGTGGACAGTTACTAAAACTAAGGAAGGTATAGAATCCCTTACTTGGAAAGAATTTAAAGAATTATTTCTCCAAAAGTTCTTCCCTGTAGCCATGAAAAATGCGAAAATAAAGGAGTTTATACAATTGGAGCAAGAAAAAGAAGGTTTTTCTGTTTTAGAATATGATATGCGGTTCGAGGAGTTATCTCGGTATGCTACAGATATGGTGAAAACAGAATACATGAAGGCAATCAAGTCCTGAAAGGGGTTATTGTCAGATATTGTTTTTAAGCTTGCACCACATATGCTCACGAGTCTTGCTGAAATTTTTGAAAAGGCATTGGTTATTGAGGTAGCTTATAAGGAGTTTTGGAAGGAGAAATAGACGAAAAGGATTAATCCAAACACTCGAGAAGAGTCTACTAAGAAATCCAGACCATATCATGCACCAAAGAACATTATACAGGGAAACTCTCGAGATTACTTGAAATCCAGGGAATGTTATGAGTGTGGAGAACGTGGACATGTTAAAAAGTATTGTCCTAAGTTAGGACAACAAGGAGCTCCAGCTCAAAGTAGTTGAAATCGTTCCTCGGTCCTACACGGTTGGGGAACTTGGAGCGAGGAGCAGTAAGTTCGGACTTGGAAATCGCTAAAACTCGGCCTAATACTAGGAGCATATTTATAAGATACTTATAGATTTCTTCTAATGAGTCAAGATTTATACCTAATTAAAATTAAAATTTTAACACTATCATATAAATAAGAGTAATATTGTTACATTGAACCTATTCATAATGTTTTTAGAGGTTTTTCCATTTAATAACAATCATCCGAGGGTTAAAAAATTATTTTTTGATTTTGGTAGATGCAAGACCAACTCGGAAAAATCACAACTCGTTTTGCCCAAAAATCGGTCCAAATCGCCAGAATCGGCCGACTTAATCGCTAAAAATCGGAGATGACTTGGAATCGGACATCGCCTCGGTCATATAGCTTGTAGCGAATACTCGTCGAGTAATCGGCCTTGGAGAGCGATTTTAACTACACTTCTCCAGCTAACCAGAGATTTCAACCTAATCAACATCAAGGATACCAAAGCCATTCCAGAGAAACTCCCCAAAACCAATCACAAGGAAAAGTTAACATAGTATCTGGGAAAGATGGCGACATAAAACTTGGAGGTACGTTCTAAAATTTCGTGATAAAATTTCTTTAAGGAGTTTAGAATGTAATACCTGGAAATTTCATTTTCCTATTCTATGGGTGCGTTAGGATCGGGTTTGGTTCTGTTTCATGAACCGTTAGACTTTTGGAAGCTTGCGATTGAATAACTAAGTCAACTGTATTCATTGGGCATCTGTTTTTATGAATTTTATTGAACGTGTTATAGACCTTGCTACACCACTATCCTTGAGCCTAGGTTGTTATTAAAGGAAGCTAGAAAGCCACCGGTTTTAATCTGCGCCTTATAATAACTCTAGGATAAAGTCACACAATTAGGGTAAAATAAATTAGGAGAATAAGAAAACAAAATGAAATGTATGAAAATTTTTTTTAAGGGGAGATGGAGAAATAAAAGTTTATAAATACATATTAGAGGGCATGTTGGAATTCCATCTGAAAGTGGAGGAAGAACCTAGGGAAATTTTAGAATTTTCAACTACTCCAAGGTAGGTTTGCTAACTCATTATCGATGGATGGATTCCTCTTGTTTTCTTCATAATGACTTTTAAAATTTCTGATTTTGATTCTTTGTGTCGTCATTGCTTCTTCTTTTTAGTTTTATTCAAATCATGTGTATATACAATGGTACGTTGTTGAGTATTTCTTTACTAATCTGATTTCAATTGTTTATTCCTTTGAACTTCATGGAACTTAAATTGTTTGTTAAAATGCTTGTGAGAAATTCTGTTATCGTCTAGTATTGTTGCCAATGGATTTAAGGGTTCTAATAATTGAAGATGTTGTTTATGGATTTTGTTGAAAGTTGTAAATCAAACTATGAGAATTGAAATGTTTTGAAGGATGAGTTCATGAGTAATCGGTACTTGGAAATGTCCCCAAGTTGACGAAGTAGAAATTGGATAATGATTCCCAAGGGGTATTGAGTCACCAACCATCGATGGTAGCGGTGTCCGGACCGAGGAAGCACGACAGGTGGAGCACGAACCAAGGCAACTTGTGCCATGAACTTAACTTTCTGTTTTGTGGAATTTGGAAACTGATTTTATAACAACCCTTATTGTATGTTTGTTTTGCCTCTACATTTGATGTTTTGTTGGTCGTTCTCTGAATTGTGTTGTTATCATTTGGTGTTTGGCGAATTTCTTAAAGTCAGTAACATTTATGAAGTATTTGCGAGACTTTAAAAGTTAATCGTATATGTTCGAAGCTATTACTTACCCTTTATTGCTATATCTTTCTTTTCTTTTGTTTTGTTTTAATCAACACATTTTCGTACCCTTTGAAGATGGTGACGTAATCCTATTGAGCCGTCGTATCACCCAAATTGATATTTTGTAGATTTCATCGAAGGATGAAGCAAGTAGAACTTTCCTAGTTTGAGGAGTGCATTGTTCTTGATTTTTTAGTTTGATATGAACCTTTTAGTGGGACTAATTAAGGGCTGGGTACTAAATGAAAGATAAAATGTAAGCGGAGGAAACATTCTACTTGAAATTTTTTTTAGAAAAACTGAGTTCCTGTTTCGCATTGTTACAAATATACCATGTTCACTCTCGATTTTTCTGTTAATAATCAATAATCTAGTATATAAATTAATCAACATATATTTTCAAAAAATAAGATAACACTTGACAAGAAATACAATATTGCTTTAGTAAACTTAATTATGATAATAATATTCTTTATGAACTAAAAACTCAATTATGTGAAAGATACATTCAACATATCAATGTGATCTTTTTCTTTGAATAAAAATACATTCATAATTCAAACAACAAACTCAAATTAACTTATTGTAAATTTTAACAAAAAAAATAAATGCGTGGACATTTTATTTTCTTGGGGAGGTAATACAAGGTAAGTTTTTTTTTTTCATTTAAAGTGTTACAACAACGAACACCCAAAATCATATAAATTAATATCTCAATTAAAAAGTTGTCGCATTTGTAAATGTCTTTAAAAAAGAAAAAAAAAACGATAATTTATAGAAGAAAATTCCCTCTAGCCCCCCCCACCCCCCACCCCCCTAAATTCAATCTTGGTTCCCTCACTGGCCTATAAGAAGTGATTCCGGACCTCCATCTTAGGAATGGTCCCAGTTCTTCTTTCATGTGTTTGGAAGAACTGGGACCATTCCATTACGTGGCATTATCTTGGCTCGCCATCGTATCAACAAATTACTTCTCATCCTTCTCATCAATTCTCGAATTCTTTTAACTAAGAAATTACTTTTTCTAAGCAATGGATAACAGAAGAGGATCGGTTAAGGTATACGGTACTAGTTCTGAAGCATGACGATCTAAAAGATGTATATGCATTGTACCGGTACTACAAGAAAATCTAGCTATTGCCACACTTTCAATATAGATGCTGCAAAATAAAATTTCTAGTCACAGTACTTTTCAAATTGCAGACTAAAAGCTATAATTCTTCACGCAAAAATGAAACTTTTTCCACACAACCAGTAGCAACAATATGAAAAAGAGTGTGGCAGAAAAGTATAATCTCTTACTGCAACAATAAAGATTTGATACAGCAATAGACTTCTTGCTACATAGGTTATGTACACTAGTACAGGTTTATGCCATAATCATTGGGTGCTACAATATATTAAGTTTCTTGTAGCGGGAAAATTCTTAGTTTGTCAATCCGCGGATTGGTCCATTCCTCGTTATTAGTACAAACATAATGTAAATTAGCACGAACGTATATGGTGCATAAGCAAAGCTAAAAGGAATGCAGAGGACTGAACGAGTGACTTATGAAGTGGGCAATCAGTTTTAAGTTCTTATTATCATATCAATCAATGGTGTTACAGCTGATTAATTACAAGGATACGGTTCGATATATAATTAAGTGATTTCACTCTGGTATTACAAGTATATATATCCTTAGGCTACTTCTAATGGGATCCAACATTCAAGATTCACCGCCCAAAAAACGTGGCTGAAAGTGCTGATTATAGATTGCATTCATCGATTGTAATTTGGAATCAACACTGGGACGTCAAAGCGCCTGGTGTCTAAAAAAGTTTAAAAACGCCAACTAGTTAGGCGTCTTGAAAATATTTTATGGATATTAAATGTCAAGATGAAATAGACCATAGGATTCATAGTTTCGTTGGTGATCTAACAGTTGATAAATAAGACGCCAAATGGTGCATCTGACGATATATCATATTGGCGTTTTTGACTTGAATGTTGAATTTTGGTGTGGTTCCAGGGATGTGAATGTTTAATCTTGGGTGATGATTAGAGTAAGAAGCTTGCTAATGTGATATAGTCGTATCTTTACTGGGAATAATACAATCTTTGACTTTGCCAAATCAGCGGGCATCTGTCTGGAATGTTCCGTAATAGTGGGGAGTTAAAACTTGATTTTCCGACTTTTAACAAAAAAATTTAAAAGGAAACATCTGCACACCTATAAATAGATCCTAGCTGCTCGTTAAAAGATACCTGAAAGGAATTTGCTGCACACCTTTTATCGTAATTATATGTCTTTTCTTTTTTTACACATCTGATGCCCCTTAAATGCACTTAGGTACATTAACCTAGGATCTGTCCTATTATTACGAGGGTTATCCTCAACTTCCCTCATGGGAACTAACTCTAGAACCATAAACCATTTGATGTTTCTCTTCAAATTTTTACTTCACAAGCTACATTTTGGATCACATGCTCAAGTGTCGCCGAAGCGCCGTAAACAATTAATTTTACAAACAAACATGTTACGTGCCTCGTTACAAGGATTTAATCATCGATTAACTAACAAAGCAAAAATTTTTCCAGGAACCTACTTTTTTTTTATGGCTTCTCTTAAATATAGCCCACACAACTATTAACCATAGCCCAAAAAGTTTAAGTTTAAGTGAAAAGTCAAAAATTAAAATGAAAAGCCAAACAAGTTATAATTTTCTACTAACAATTGAATTTAAATCTCCTTTTTACACAAAATCAAAATAAACCCTAACTTTTTTGTTAATCATACTTGAAATTAATTATTATGTTTTTTTAGTAATCGCACGAATTGAAAAATTATTATAAACCCTAATTCTTACTTTTTCCCCAAAACTAAGTAAACTTTAATTTTTAGTTTTTTCTAAAATAATTTTTTCTTAAACATGATTACATCACCATCCTCCTAGAACTCCATAAACATAATCCATAAAACAAAAAAAAATCTCTAAGATGATGTTTTTTTTTTCCTTCTCAATCATGATTACATTAAGATTGATTGAGGGTATTGATTTTTCTTCAAAAAAAAATAATTATGTCAAATATCTTACATAAATTTAATTAGTTTTTTTTTTTTTTTGTTTTTTTGTTGATGTTGATTTAAGAATTTGATGATTGTCTTATTTTTTTGGGCTATATATAATCTTGTGGGCTATGTTAAATGATTATAAAGGTGTGTTTGGTTAGCTTAAGCACTTATTTTAAGTGGCCTATGGTTAATAAATGCGTGGGCTATATTTAAGAGAAGCCTTTTTTATACCTCTTTCGACACTTAAAAGAGCGACAATTTTTATTGTTGTGCTACAATGTTATTCTCGCTTGCTACCAGGTGGCGGAACTAAAGGGGTTTTCCATTTTTTCGTATAAAACCTAAACATGTTAGTAATTTTTCCCTTAGCCAAATAAAATCTATTAAGTTAGTCCATCTCGTCCATTAAATTAGTCCACCTAGGTCCAAGCAATACACCAAAACGCAAATAATCACCTTCCAAAATCAAAATTTGTGGGTAATTAATCCACCAAAGCCTAAATATCCCCCTTTCAAAATCAAAATCTATCGATAGCTAGGTGGTTTCTGCTGGAGAGTAGGAAGAAGAGAGAAAAGGAGAGCCAGAGAGGAAGAGCTTAATGGGATGAAATATTAGGTCCACACCTCTTTCACTAATTTAGTCAATCGCGTCCAAAAAAAAGTGTTGCGTCCTTCGCCCGCTTTAGTGTTTCACTATGATTATTTTCTTTAGACCCGCTTCATTTTAAAACATGTCTCCGCCACTGCATTGTACGACCCTGAAATTAAAACGTTAAGAAAGCTAGAGGAGATATGGAAGAAATCCATGGATGAATCTATAGGTACACCTTCTGTATATATCGCCACTCGAGAGGTTTTGAGTTATCTTCTAATTTTTTTTTTATCGGTAAATAATTTGGCATTAGCGAGTTTCGAACTCCGGTCACTATTGTTATCATCCAATGAATTTACCATTGTACTACAGTGACACCGACAATTGTCTTCTACTCTAATCTCTTATTTTTACTTTTTCATCACTTGGGTTCAATTCTAACCCCAGATATTTCCCCCACTAAGGATCCGTTTGGCACTCTCAAATTGGAGGTAGTTGGAGGTATAGTGCAGTCAAAGGGAGTAGTCAAGGACTACATTCAAGTTTTCGGTGTTTGATATGCATCCAATTACATGACAGCAATTATATGTAGTTCATATTACCTCCAAAGGGTAATATTGAATGCAGTCCTTTTGAGGTATGCATTGAATAGAGCCTTGTACTACGCTCTCCAATTACACCGATAACCATTATTGACCGATAATTTTATTTGCATAACCGGATACATTTTCGTTTTATTCTTTTTAAATATTAACTTTTAACTTTTAAATATTAAGTTTTAATTTATTTTCTTATTTTTAAAAAAAAAAGAAATTAGTGGCAGGCCACTCTGGCATAGTGGTCGGCCACCTTCGGAATATGACCGACCACCTAGGTAATTGTGGACGACCATCCTTATATTAGTTATTATTCTTTCCTACTTTTTCCACTAGATTTCTAAACTCTAAAAATAGAGAATATTTGAGGTACGACCATCTTGGTCATAATGTTCGGCCACCTTGGCATAGTGATCGATCACCTTGAGAATGTGACCGGTCACATTGGTAATTGTGGATGACCATCCTTATATTAGTTATTATTCTTTCATATTAATTTTTCCAATAGGTTTCCAAACTTTATAAGTAGAGAATACTTGAGGGCCGACCATCCTGGTCATAATGGCCGACCATTTTGGCATAGTGGCCGACCACCTTGGGAATGTGACTGACCATCTTCGTAATTATGGGAGACCATCCATATACATTAGTTATTATTCTTGTATATACTTTTTCCAATAGGTTTCAAACCTTTTATAAGTATAGAATAATTGAGGGGCGACCATCTTGGTTATAGTGGTTGGCCACCCTAGGAATGTGACCGACCACCTTGGTAATTGTGGACGACCATTCTTAAGTTAGTTATTATTCTTGCATATTATGTTTTCCAATAATTTTCCGAAATCTATAAGTAGAGAATACTTGAGGAGCGATGAGCTTGGTCGTAGTGTCCGGTCACCTTAGCATAGTATCCTGCCACCTTGGGAATGTGACCGGCCACCTTGGTAATTGTGTACAACCATACTTATATTAGTTATTATTTTTGCATATTAATTTTTCCAATAGATTTCCAAGCTGTATAAGTAGGGCTGCCCATACCCGACCCAACCCGTACCCGCCGAAAAATACCCGCACCCGATTCAACCCACCTAGGCGTAGGTCGACTATGGGTGAGGCACGCCAGAACCCACCGTACATTGGGTCGGTTGCGGGTAGAAACTTCCGTCACCCGAACCGACCCACCCACCCACCCACCCAAAACTGACATAGGATTCCCGACCCTTAGATTATCTAATTCTAACATAGAATGAATTATCGCAGCCGTTGAATTGATGAATAAAAGACCTAACCTGATGAGCACGAAAGTGCGACGCATTTTCACCCATAAATACATTAGCCGGGACTCTTGAGGCATTATAGATGGGTATCGAGAGTTTTGGGGAGAGAATCGAGAGTTGCAGAGCAACTTCTCTGCTGCTGCAGAGAAGAAGAAGAACAGACAACACTTCTGGTATGTCGTTTATGAACGGTCGCATGTTCACATCTTAGCGATAGTTTTTCTACGACAGTTTCCATTTTTAGTTTTCTGTAATAGCAACACAACAACAGTATTTGAATTTCATTGTAACGGTGGACTCTCAGAACACCCAAGCAAGCGTTGCAAACTCGTTGTATAATTATTTTTCTCTAATAAAACACCATTTGAGCTATGAATTATATTTTTGAGTGTGTTTTTATCATGAGAAGCTAGACCCCTACACTGGGTCGACGGAGGAAGCCGAACTTCATACATGGGTGATTTTATTTTATTGCCTATTTGGCTTTTGCACTAATTAAAATAGAATTATGATTTGAAAAAATTAATTATCATTTTATTAGATGGGTGATGTGACTCAATAATGTTGTAGAAAGTGGTAGTAAGGTTGTCGTTCACTCGGACTTGACGAGATTGATTTTAAGAATTAATAAAAGAAAATAAAAGAAAAATATATACAAATATTGTCACAAGATGAAGAGATGGGTTGGGACTCAGGATTCGGCCAAACTCATAACAAAAGGTTCAAATATTAATTCTTTTAACAATTATCGCTCAACAAATAAAAACATGGACTCTTATTTTTGCCAAGGTAGATTCTCAAAATATTAGTTATAAATCGTAAGCATGGGACATCAAACATTTAAGCAAGCATGACCCATCTAATAAAATAGTAACTAATTTAATCAAATCATAATTCAATTTTTAATTAGTGCAAAAGTCATAAAAAGAATTAATTAAAATTACCCATGTATGAAATTTGTCTTCTGCGTCGTCCCGAATGGGGTCTAGCTCATCATGTTGGAAACACGCTCAAAAGTCGATTTCATTGCTCAAAAATGGTTTACAAATGATGAACAAAGGAGAAATGATGAAAACCGGGTTTGCAACAGTTATAGTTGTTGCAAACACTGTTACAAAGAACGATAAAGATGAAATGTTGTTGTTGTTGTAAGACTGCCCTGTTAACTACGACCCACGTCTGTGAGTCGTTACCACTGTAGAGAAAACGACGGTCGTTGTGTGTCTAAAGTTCTTCGTGTTCTTCCTTCACAGCAGCAGCAGCAGAATTCTTTGCAACTCGATTTTCTAAGCTCTGTAGCGCTCCCCAAACTCTCCCCGTCCTTCTGAAACACCTTGGTACCCTATATATAGTCAACAACATCGAAAATTCTCTCCATAACTCCAGATATCCTTCATTGAATTCGATTATTCTCATTTGCCAGTCACGGGAATAATTTTCTTTTACAGCTCCTTCACGCGTTATTTTGTCTCTGGCAAGCTCCAATCATGCAGAATCCGTGTTCTAGAGTATGTACAACTCGCGGAAGACACACGCCACCTTCCAAAGATAAGAAAATCCCCAAAGATTATTTCCCGGGAAAAAGTCCACGTCTCTGTTTTCTTTACCTCCGATGATTCAGCCAATACTAATCGATCCAACACCCATACCAACCCTGTTTTGGCCTAACAACTTAATCCCAATCGAAAACAGCGATTGAATCTCATTGCAATTCCTTCAAAATCAAATCAGAAGGTGACGGGTTTTCAAACAATAATTTCCCCGCCAAAAAATTGTTTACAAACGAAGAAGAAAGGGTTTCCCTTATCCAACAAATTGAGGGTGCGAATAGCAATGGGTTGCCCCTTAGCAATTGGGTTACCCCTTATCCAAAGTGGGAGTCCGAATAGCAAATGTCCTCCTAGGGGTGTTCCGAGCAACTTTTCGAGCCAAATTTTCTAACAATCTTTATTTCCAAAAAATACCTATAAACACACAAAACACCATAATAAGGACAAAAACGAGTACTAACAATACGAAACATTGAGGACAAATTAGACACATAAATGCGTCTATCAATGGGTCATGCTTGCTTAGATGTTTGATGTCACGATTTATAACTAATATTTGGAGAATCTACCTTGGCAAAAATAAGAGTCGGTGTTATTTTATTGAGCGATAATTGTTGAGAATAAATAATTGATCCTTATGTTATGAATGCGGTGGAATCCTAAACCCAGTAACTCTCTCTTTTATTATTTTCATTGAACCTTTAAATTTAATCTTCACAAGTCTTAGAGTTCGAATCTTAATTACAACAACAACGACAAATATCAATTGAAAACCCTACAATTTTTGGCGTCGCCGACGCGGACTTGTTTTTAGATTAATTTTTAGGTTTATTTTTATTTTGTACAATATTTTCATTTTATTTTAGAATTTCTTTTTCCTTTTTATGCGTTTGTTTTTGTATTTCTTTCAGGGACTTTTTGAGGACGATGGTTTTTTCTGAGGAGACGTCACCTACGATGACGCTGGCGGAATATAAGCGTAGAAAATCAAATTATCAAGAAACCTCATCTGAGATGACGCTTGCTGAATATAAGCGTAGACAACGGTATGGAGTTTTTGATCCACATGTGGTAAGTGAAGAATCTCCTCTAGAGATATATGAGAAGTATTATAAGCACACACCACCTAGTTTGGAACAAAGATTGAGAGTTCTTGAATGCCAAAGATTATTTGCTGATGATGATGAATCTGGCAATGATTCTCCGTTCCAAACAGAACATATATATGACCCTTTGGATGATTGTGTGGATGATTCGCCTAATTCCATATGTAAATCTACCTCACAAGATTATTCACCCGACTTAGAGGTTATTTCTAGACCCCTAGAATTCCAAAAGCTGCCTAATTTAGGGTTAGAATTGTGTGCTTCTAAAGTGTTGTTGGATTACTTTGCATCTAAGTACCCAGAGGACTTGCCTATTCCTGATATCGTGCATGAATCAATTGATATTTCCCCAATATCAATAGAATCCCCATATTTTGTTCTTTACGCACTTCCATGTGCAGTAAAAACGTGGTTTAGGGGTAAATCTTGGTTTTTGATAGTTTCAGTGTCCCCATATTTTCATAACATACTTGTGAAGCTGTCATTTATAAATACTGTATTTTGGGTCGATCCCCAAGTTTTCAGATTATTAGTTTATAGGGATCCGTTTTTGTACATTCCAGTAGGTATAACTATCTATTTTTTTATTTTTTTTTGAATTTCCCATCTTAATGACTCAATTACATTGAGGACAATGTAATATTTAAGTGCGGGGGAGTGGTTATTAACTTTTTATTTTTCTTTTTCTGGATTTTTCTTGCATATTGTGACCAGCTGTGTAGCGGGTCTACAAAAAAAATAAAATAATATATATATATATATATATATATATATATATATTATGACCAGCTGTGTAGCGGGTCTTAAAAAAAAAAATTATCATTATGATTGTTACGTTTATGACCAGCTGTGTAGCGGGTCTTTTTCTTTTTTCTTGCATGTTATGACCAGCTGTGTAGCGGGTCTAACTCTCTTTTATTATATGACCAGTTGTGTAGCGGGTCAATTTTCTGTTTTGCTCGAGGACTAGCAAAATGTAAGTGTGGGGGATTTTGATGAGCACGAAAGTGCGACGCATTTTCACCCATAAATACATTAGCCGGGACTCATTTTATCACTAATAAACTTGTTTGTAGGTGTTTTTGTGAAATAAGCTCTTATGGAGAAAGTTGCTCGAAAAGTGGTTTTTGTACCCCGGAGGACACATGTTATTCGGACTCTCAATGTTGGTTAAGGGACACCTCAATTACTAAGGAACACCTCAACGGATAAGGGACACCTTCCTTACTATTTACACCCCATAAGGCAAGTGCTAAAGGGACACCCGAACAGGATAAGGGGGAGGTCATCTTCTTCCCTTTGAATTTGAAAAATGGCGGGAAAAATGGTGGCAGAATTAGGGTGGTGTTTGGGTGAGATTAAAGCGCTGAAATTAAATGGGTTTGTTCCTGGTACCTAAACAGGTCTGGTATGGGTCATAGTTTCGATCAAAATTGGCTAGATAATCGGTAATTCAAGAAAACAATTCATACTTTTGGCGGGAAATATCTTTGCAATGAATGCAGTTTTAGGGTTCGAGATTTGGATGGTTTTTAATGAGACTCAACTGCTGAATTTTGTTGAGATGACTTGGATGAACGAAACAGGGATGGTATGGTCGTTACATTTGGTTAGATTTGTCTAGAACATCAGATTGGAGATAAACAGGGGAAGATACGTCATTGTGAAGGAAAACAGAGCTAGAGGATATCCCGGAGTTACTTGGTCGGATTTCGTGAGATTTTCTCGATATTATTGGTTGGTACCAGCATGTTATATCCATTCAGGGATGGTAAGTGGTTGAGGTTCAAAGAAATAGGAATGTGGCGTGACTTGGTCGAAAACAGGGAAAGATATCTTCGGTGAGTTTTTTTTGGAGTTCTGCTACATTTTTGGAAGTTTTTTGTATGAATAAACCAGTATTACTCTACTTAACGTGTAAACACCGTGTTGGAAGTGTTTCAACAGCTTCAGACACACAAGGGAGCTGAAACAGGAAGTTATTCCCGTGATATTGCAGAGAAGGAAAGGGAATTAATGAGAATTATTGCAATGATTTGTTGGGTCCCGTTGAGTATAAATAGACTCTTAAGGCATCATAGAGGGGGTATCGAGAGTTTTGGGAGAAAATCGAGAGTTGCGAGCAACTTCTCTGCTCGCTGCAGAGAAGAAGAAGATCGGAACAACACTTCGGTCTGTCGTTTATGAACGGTCGCATGTTCACATCTTAGCGATAGTTTTTCTATGACAGTTTCCATTTGTAGTTTTTTGTAACAGCAACACCAGCAATAGTATTTGAATTTCATTCTAACGGTCGACTCTGTAACACCCAGCAAGCGTTGCAAACTCGTTGTATAATTATTTTCTCTAATAAAACACCATTTGAGCTATGAATTATATTTTTGAGTGTGTTTTTATCATGAGAAGCTAGACCCCTACACTGGGTCGACGGAGGAAGCCAAACTTCATACATGGGTGATTTAATTTTATTGTCTATTTGGCTTTTGCACTAATTAAAATAGAATTATGATTTGAAAAAATTAGTTATCATTTTATTAGATGGGTCATGCTTGCTTAGATGTTTGATGTCCCATGCTTACGATTTATAACTAATATTTGGAGAATCTACCTTGGAAAAAAATAAGAGTCGGTGTTGTTTTATTGAGCGATAATTGTTGAGAATAAATAATTGAGCCTTATGTTATGAATGTGGTGGAATCCTAAACCCAGTAACTCTCTCTTTTATTATTTTCATTGAACCTTTAAATTTAATATTCACAAGTCTTAGAGTTCGAATCTTAATTACTACAACAACGACAAATATCAATTGAAAATCCTAATCGCATTTTTCACGAAACCCTTCTCCTCCGCCTCTTCTTTCATTCTCAGTCTCCATTCTTTTTTCTTCGCTCACTCTCAGACTCTCAACTCTCAAGTCATATTCGCTTTGTGGATCACCGCATCACCAGAAGCAAACCAATAACGTAAGGTAAGAGTAGGAACTGCTGTAAATTTGTGATTTTTTTGATTATGTGATTTCTTGTGATTTTCAATTTAGGCTTTATCTGTTTAGGGTGTTGTTTTTTAATTTCAATTTGGGGTTTATCTGCTTTATGTAATCTGAGTGATTTTAGTATGTTTATTTCAATTAGGGTGTGATGAATTACTTATTTTTTATTTCAATTAGGGTACTGGTGATTTCAATTTCAGTCTCTTGTTTGATTCATTGATATTTTTTTTGTTACATATATCGAAATGTTTGTGTGCTAGCTGCTGTGCGCATGGTAGTTGGATTAATATTGAAGAAGACTGAAAGCATTGGAATTGAAAAACAAAGGTTCATTGATTACTTTGTATATGATTTTGTCTCTGTATTGATTCATGTGTTGATGTCTCTGATTTTGTCTCTGTATTCAATTAGCATGCCTGTGTTGTTGTTGATGATGCCAAATATATGGGTTTCCATAAATTGTTGTTGTTTCCTCTACATTGGCTTTGATGGTGTTGGGCATGTTGGCATGTGTTTGATTACTTTAGGTTGGTGTGGTTTCTAATTTTGAGTCTTGAAGACAGCAATAAATCCACAACTTGGCCACACACTTTAGTTTACAAGTAATTCATCTTTGTTTTTTATCTTTTGATGTTGGTCCTGTGAACTTTTGAAGTTTTGTTGATCACGTAATATCAATAGCTTCACTAGTTCTGACTTTATTATTTATGAATGAAGCTTGATTCTCTTCTTGGTGAAGGGGGACTGTCTCATAATGTGTTTGGTATATTTTATTGGAAATATGAAATGATATTTGAGTTTGTTGAAGTTCTGTAAATCATTCGTACAATACATTGATGTGAAAATTTCTACATTTGCTCAGCTTTGTGAAGTTAACCTTTTAACTAGCAGCACACGTTAACATGTTCTATTTTTTTGGCCACAATATATCATTTTGTAATGTGTTTTACCGATGTGCAGGTTACCATGGTTGAAATCTCAGAAGATGATTCTGCTTCTAATCTTCAAGTTATACATGGAGTGGCATCACAAATGGGACCTCCCCCTCCACGTCCACCGCGTTCTGGACAAGTGCATGGACCATCAGCAGGGACAGGGAGTACCACTGGCTCATCTACACCAGCTTCTGAACCTTCACAAGCTTGTGCCGTAGATGAATGCTTGGCTAATAATCCTAATGCTGGTATGCAGAGATCAAAGGTATGGGCACACTATGATATTTATCAAAATGGTGAGAGAGCAAAATGTAAATATTGCAAAAAGTCTAATTAAAATATTGGTAAGAAACATTTGGAAGGTAAGAAACATGGGACTTCTAACCTCCAACATCATTTGGATAAGTGTCAGAAGTATAAGAATGAAATGAATGAGGAAGTTAGAGCTGACGGACAACAAACACTTGACTTCCAACCTTGCAAGCTTAGAGAGGAACCACAATTGGTTGGGGTATTTTTTTCTCAAGATGGGTGCAGGAGAGCGCTGATTAGATTTATCGTTACCGATGAAATGGCTTTTAGAATTGTTGAAGGTGAAGGTTTTATAACTTTTTGTAAGTATCTTGAGCCTATATTTAAGCTTCCAAGTCGTATGACAATATACCGTGATGTGTGCAAGCTGTTTTTGACAGAGAAGGCTAACCTGAAAAGTTATTTCAAAGCAAACAAGGTAAGAGTATGCCTTACTACTGACACTTGGACGTCATTCACAGAATTACAATTATATGGTAGTGACTGCGCATTTCATTGATCATCACTGGAAACTACATAAAAGAGTTATTTGTTTTTGCTTGATTGATAGCCATGAAGGTACAAAAATTGGAGAGGCTTTGGCGAAATGTTTTCACTTTGACGCTTGATAATGTGTCTGCAAATAAAGTTGTTATTGACTATTTGAGGAAAATAGTTTAGAGTTGGGGTTCTGCATTACTCGGAGCTAAACATTTACATGTTAGATGTGCGGCTCACGTACTTGCACTTGTTGTGAAGGACGGTATGAAGAAGTATCATACATCACTTCTCAGGATCAGGGCAGTGGTAAAATATTTCACGAAATCTCCCGCAAGATATAAAAGGTTTACGGATGCTGTTGAGTCGGAAAAGAATAGATTGTAAAAACGGTCTGATATTAGATGTGAGAACGCGGTGGAATTCTACTTACTTAATGCTTGTTGCTGCTGAAAGATATGAAAAGGCATTTGAAAGGCTACGTGAGTTGGATAAGGCATTTTGTGAAGAGTTTTGCTTTGATATTCCAGTACCAGATAATATTATGGGTGATGGTGATGACACCTGTTGATCTTGATGTCGATTATGATCCGGAATCGACCCATGAAGAAGAACTTGATACTACTGAAGAAGAAGATTCTGCTGATGTTAGGAAATCCAAGAAAAAAAATAAGCCAAAAGCGCATGCTCCTGAACGATACGATTGGTGCAACGCCAGAGTTCTGATTAAGTTTCTAAAGGTATTTTATGAAGCAACTGTTGCATTTTCAGCTTCTACTTATGTTACTTCTCATTCTTTCTTATTGGAACTTGGTACTGTTCGTCAAGAATTAGACGAATGGAAAAATACACATGAGGACCCTTTCTTAAGCCACATGGGTGATGTAATGTTGCTCAAGTACAACAAATATTTGGGAACATACCGAAAGATGAATTCGTTGATGTTTATGGCTGTACTTCTTGATCCACGAGAGAAAGAACATGGATTATTTGTGATTGTTGAAGATTTAATTGTGCATTATGACCCTAAGATGAAGAAAAAACTTGTACAAAAATGGGTTGAAGAAGTTCTGAAAAATTTTGTGGAGCTGTTTGCAGCATATAAAGCAGAAAATGTTAGATGTGCAGTATCTTCATCAGTTGTGGGCAAGACTAATTCTACTTGTACTGAAAGTTCTTCGAGTCTTGGAAGTTCTATTTCTAGCAAGGCCAAGTATATGGCGGGAAGGAATAAACGCAAGCATCAATTGAGTAATGTGGAGTACAATGGGAGATCTGAGGTGGAAAGGTACTTGGATGAACCGATATACACCCCCACCAATGACAATGCTGCTTTTGATATAATACAGTGGTGGAAGGTAAACGTTGTGAGGTTTGATATTTTGCCACTCATGGCTAATTCGCTATTCCCGTTTCTTCCGTTACTTCATAATCAGCATTTAGTACCGGAAAAAGAATTTTGGATCCATTTAGAAGTTCCTTAAAGCCTAAGACACTTGAGGCCTTAATTTTTTTACAAAATTGGTTACGTACACCAATAGACATGGATTCATCTACCCTTGGAGTCGAGGAAGAGGAGATTGATATTGCTGAGTCTGGTATGTCTAAATTTTCCTTGGATCTATTGTTTTTCATGACACTCTGAGTTTTACTGCAGCATGTTTATTGCATGAAAGTACATGGTAGTTTATTAAACATAATGCATGTTATGTGAATAGAGTAACTGCCCTGTTATGTGAATAATCCATTACTTAATGATGTATAAACTACCTTGTTATGTGAATCTTATTATTCTATTTTTCCTATAATGTTTTGATTCAAAGATATTTTCCCATTTTAGTTTCAAATGTAACAAAAAAATAACAGTTAGGGGACATGGATGGTGGAGGTTTATGTGTGATTGAATTTGTAAAGGTTTTGATCCTGCATGATAATAAATGTTGTTGTTGTAGATGTATAAACCCTTGTTTAGATAAATATCAAATATCCACTTCGAAATTGGTTTAGTACTTGTACATTTTTATTTGGAATTGTTGCTCAACTGTTGTTTATGGATGCCGAATTTGATTAAGAAATACGTAGAGTTAGGCTTGTGTGTCTTATGATAGAAACCAATGACTTGCTGAATTTTACTAAAAGTTAAATTTCCAGATTGTGGAGATTTATGTGTCTTTGAATGTGTAAAGGTTTTTATCCCGTATGATAGTACTTCCTGTTGTTGTGGATGGATAAACTAAAATGTTCATTTCGCTTGCAGAGTTATTTTACATGTTTCAAGAAATTCATCTACCCTTTCATCATTCTAATTGTTCATTTCGCTTGCAGAGCTATTTGGTGACCTTGCTTCTTCTTCCATCATCATAGATGATTGATTCCTATTGGCTTAGACAAGGTAATGACGCCAAGGGTCATTGTCAGCAGCTTGATATTTCTGAGTTCATTGTTTGTCTGTTTTATCTTTGTTATTATAACTAATTTACATACTTCGTTTTATTTCAGGCTTTCAGCGCATTCAGAGGTAAAACATCCACATATTTTCTGCTGGTCGATGGTGGTCGTAATGAACTCTTTTATCTTTTGAGCTTTGAACAATTGAACTTTGTTCTTGTTATTGTTAGCTTTATCACTTTGGAGTTTGCAACTTCGCATCAACTTCTTACTTCTCTGGATTTTTATTATGTAAACACTTTTAAGTAAACACTTTCTCAGTAACTGTATTACTATAAATCTGTAATGTTCATTTTATTTTATGGTGGGTAACCCACCACCCACCCGACCCAACCCGCCGTAATATAGGTCGGGTGAAAACCGACCCATTGTGATGTTGGATCGGTTGCGGGTGACAACTTCTGTTACCCGCCATCAGTGGGTTGGGTGGTGGGTGAGGCCGAAACCGACCCAAACCGACCCATGTGCAGCCCTATATATAAGTAGAGAATACTTGAGGGACGACCATCTTGGCCATAATGGCTGGACATTTTGGCATGTAGATAATATGATTGCTAGCTCTAAGGATTTGACTGCTTCGCTTCGTCTCCTTCTGATTCCTGTCTGCACTTTGAATATCTACATACCGAATTGCAGCGCAGAAGAACTGTTCAGGTACAAGAAAGAAACTTCAGATTGATGCTATCAACCAAGCATTGGTAGATCGGAAAGAGCCAAACGGTTGTGTCAATCTGACACAGAAATTGCTTCAACTATCTAAGAGGAATGGCAGATCCAAACCTCCCCGTAAGAACAAGAATAAGAAGAAAAAAGAAACGACCAACCTTCAAGCCTGTTGTAAGAAGCTAAGCAATGGGCATTACATAACGGTTATACGAATTTTGTCCTCTAATGGAGTCACTCCCTCCACTCTAGATACACTATATGAAATCATGCTAAAACAAATCGATTCACCACCTCCCTTTATTCCTGCAGATGATGTCTTAACACCGGTACTATTCATAGATTCTAAGGCTATTTTATCTGTCGTGAAAAGATTCCCCAAGGGAACCTCTTATGGACGAGATGGCCTTAGGGCTCAACACCTAGTGGATTCCCTACGTGTCGTTGCATCTGCTATTTCCGAAGAGCTACTACAATATATTGTAGGTGTAGTGAACCTTTGTTTGGCCGGTAATTGCCCTTTAGTTCTTTGAGAGTATATTACTAGTGCCCCGTTAACTTCACTTCTTAAACCAAGTGGGGTAGTGAGGCTTATCGTTGTAGGAACTATCTAGAGGAGGTTATGCTCTAAACTAGGTACTAACTCGACATATATGGTGGTGAGTGGATTCTACAAGCTGCTAACAGATTACTTGAACTGAAAGATATTCATAACACTCACATTATGATGTTGGTAGACTTCACTATCGCCTCCAACTTGGTTCATAGATCTACATTAATTAAATAAGTGAGAACTCACTTCCCTAGCATCTCCAGATGGTTTGAGTTTTGCTACTCAGCACCAGCAAGATTGTATTATAATGACTCTATCATTTCACCTGCACAAGGGGTGCAACAGGGTGACCCTCTCGGTCCCCTCTTATTTTCTTTAGACCTACACCCCCTTGTGACTAAGATTATTACGTAGTGTGTACTATATCTCCATGCATGGTATTTGGACGATGGAACCATAACAGGTGACACTTTAGAAGTTACTAAGGCCTTAATACTATACTGGATGATGGGCCGAGTAGGGGGATGCACTTGAATATTAAGAAAACTGAATTATTCTGGCCTAACGTTGATCCTCGAAGAGATGCTAATGCAGTTTTCCCGACCAATATTGGTAAGCCACAAGTAGGCGTAAAGCTTCTCGGTGGTCCTGTTAGCCTCGACACATAATTTTGCAGTAATATGATTTTGGAGAGAGTGGACAAATTTATTTATCTTATGCACAATATACAGAAGTTACAAAACCCGCAATGTGAGTTACTTCTTCTACGAAATTGTGCAGGCGTCTCTAAGCTTTATTTCACTCTCAGTACCACCAGACTCACTGCAATACAGACTATAACTGCTTTATTCGACAAACATCTACTGTAGAGTCTTCGACAGATTATTGTTGGTGATGGTGCTGGTTTTAATTTGTTACAACATAGGCTAACTACTTTACGAATTAAGGACAACGACCTGAGTGTTCATACAATGGCAAACACTAGCCAATATTGTTACTTAGATTCTTCTACCTAGACATAGCATCTTCAAGATATCATCCTGAAACTTCCTCCACAGTCGGACTCAAGCTACAACTTCCCACATGCCTTACAGACCTTCACTCAGGTTTGTGGTCTCTCTACCTATAACTTCAACATCAACGACGCTGCCCCTCACTTCATGAAATCACTGGCAATTATTTACTTTGGTGTTGTCAAGGAGAGTGCCCCACCAACTTCACCTTATCTGAGCGAGATTCTACTTTGTAGCAGTTCAACAGAATAAACATGCCATGGATTTCCTCAAAGCCATTCCCATTACTGGGATAAACCAAACAATGGGACCGAGATAGTTTCAATCCATTCTTCAATACCGGTTTGGCATTCCTTAATTTCTTCGAAACTGGAAGTTTGTGCTCAAGTTGTCATCGGGACATGGACATATTTGATGACTATGCTTTATACTTTTGCGCAAAAGACATGGGGCTCAAATTTCAACATGATTTAGTTAGAGACGTCATAGCTGATATGTGTTATAATTCTAGTGTAGCTGCGCGGAAAGATGTTTCTTTGGGTTTTCATTCGAATGCTACTGCCCTAAAACCCACTGGTATTCTTGTCTACAATTGGGAGGACGGGAAATATGTATGCTATGACGTCACAGATGTCTCTCCTGTTATTAGTGTTATAACTCGCAATGTCACACCTTACCAGTGCCATAAGTGATGCAATCACGCACAAATGCAACAAATATCTTGATAAATGCACTACAAAAGTTTACGGTTTTGGTATATTGGCTTTTTCAACTCAAGGTGTACTTGGTGAAGATATGATTTTATCAAGTGACTAAGGAACTGCTTAGCTAGTCATGAAACCAATCCCAAGACAAACGTTTCCCTCTTTCATAGATTGGGCGTCGTTATTCAAAAAGGTGTTGGTGCCCAGTTTATTGTTAGGCTACCCACCAACGTTTTGTAAACTTGTCTCTGTTAGTTATTTGATAAAATACCCCCGGTGATACTCTTCCATATTAATAATGATAGCTAATATTTTTTATTTTTTTTATTTTTTTAACCTGTCTTTTGATTTTTTATTCATTATATTTACTTATTAAAATAAATCAGGTGACTCTATTTCCACCCTAACTTGTAGATTTTCTAGTCCAAACAACCGAACTAGACTAAAGCAAAGGAAACAACCTAAATGACAAACTAAGACGGGTATAACCCGAACCGAAATGGTAAATAAAAATTCTGGGTATTACAATAAAAACAAAGAGAAATAAGATCAAGCCACACTAGGAAGATCTCTTCTTGACTTGAGACCTTTGCCCTCTTCACATAATTTATTTACTATACTTGTTGGGACTCCCATTCCACTGAATTTTGGGAAGTTCTCTTTCTATTCTTGTCGATTCCTCTTCATCGCTAGATGATAAGTGCATAATTCATATGATTTTAGTGTCCTTTCCATACTTGTTTTAGGTATTATTCTTGCATATTTTCGTATTATTACTATTGTTTTCTCTTATTTGCCTCTAACAAGTGAATCATCCGAAAAGGAGCTACAAAGTTCTGAAAAGATCTAGGAAGATAAGTATTCCAAGTATCCAAGTTCCCAAGTCCAAGAGAAGTGAGACGAAAAGGAGCAAACACTCAAAATCAAGAGACGGTCCAAATACTGATCTTAACTCATTCCAATTAAGTATTTATCATCACCATCTTGAATAAAACTGAAAGAGGAAAATAATGCAAAAAGAATGAGGTCATTCCGAGTTCGGACGAAGAAGTTGTGGCCAAAACAAGCTTTTTATCCAATACCGAAGACAAGCAAGTATGCATACGGGTATGCATACCTTGGAACAATTTTTAAGTATGCAAACGGGTATGCATACTTATTCCCCTGGATTTTAACCTAATTTCAAGTATGCATACGGGTATGCACACCATGGAAGGCCAAAACTCACAGTTAGGGTCCTTATTTCGTATTTTTGGGTCGGGGTTCTTGAACCGAACTAGATACTTGATGGTCAAGCAATGTAAATCTATATAAATAGGTAATAGGCCTTTCATATATGATCGATCATCTCATATCATAAGATAGGGTTTACCCCTTTAGGGGGAAACCACCATTCTTCGTCTTCTTTGTAATATGAGTAGCTAAATCCTATGTTGATTAAGGATGAATTCAATGCTCTAAGTGTGAAGCTTTATTAATAATACAAATTTATTGAGAGTTTTTATCATCATCATTTGTCTCTACCATATCTACGTTTTATGAGTGATTCTTAAATTTATTTGGGATGCACACTAGATTAGTCTATTGTTTGTTCTATTGCTAGTAGAAGTTATGAGATAAGTAATTGTCGATTAACTCTCTACACAAGTAGAAATCGCGAGACCTTACAGAGGGATTCTATGTAGAAATCATGTGTGAAGACAACACCAGCAAGTAAACCTTGATCTAAGAGTTTAACTACTGGGATTAACCTAATTCACAAAGCTTAAAGCATTCGATTGGATTACACCTTGAGTGATCTACTACTTGGTGGTTCGTCGGATAGAATCTGGTAGGCGAGAACTTCCGTATCCAGTGATTGAAGGAGTTTGTGGGATAACACTAATTTAGCTGTTATTCTACGGTTGGTGATGAATGATTCTAACGAAAGATAGATAAGTATTCTAATCCTGTTAACGCTTGGTAACGGCGAAGGATTCCTTAATCATCCTTTAATTTCTTCTTATTTTCTCTTTATTTATCTCACAACCAAGACCCCCTTTTGTTATTTACTTTATTATGCTATTTCAAATAACCTATCAATTACACAGATCTCTGTGGGAATGATCTCTTAATACCGCTATATTACCAGTTAATTAGTGGGAAATATATTTATTAATTGTTGTTCCCACGACATCCCATCAAATTTTGGCGCCGACGCCGGGGAGCAGTTGCTAATTTATTTGTTATTTGTTTAGCTTGTTTTTATAGTTTTTTTGTTTTTAGAATTTTGTTTTGATTTTCTCTTTCTTATGAGTCGTCATGTTTCCTTACGGAAATAACATATATGGAGCACAAGATTGCAAACACAACAGTGGTAATCAATATGGTTTTCAATATCATTCACATGAAAACTACCAACCATCCTATCCTATGGGTATAATCAAAACCAATCTTTTGTCTATGATCAATATCCCACGAAACCTTATGGATATGATCATGCATGTCAACAACCTTATGACGGGAATGTAAGTAAATAATCACGAGGATGGAAAGATAGTTATGTTTCTGATCAATTGTTTTCATGTCAGTGTCCCAGCTAGAAAAGAAGTTCAGTTGGGTCTTATGTCTAGCAATGGTGGTGACTTAAGGATTGCAGACATCTTGATCTATAATTGGGATAGTGGTAGGGACACGTGTTTAGATGTCACAGTCGTTTCTCCCTTCACCGGAGGTGGGGTTCGTTCTTTCCGCCCAGGCCTTGTTGTGGATCAGGCTGTTGTTCGTAAGCGTACCAAGTATTTTGACCAGTGTGCGAGTCACGGATATGGTTTTGGTGTGCTTGCCTTCTCCACTTTGGGGGAGCTCAGTGAGGATGCAGTCGATCTCTTGAAGCGTCTCCAAAACTATTCTACAAGGCATGAAGTTACACCCAAGGGTGCTAATTTCTTGTTTCATAGGGTAGGCGTTGTCATTCAGGAGGGGGTTGGAGCCCAGCTTGTTTCTAGGCTTCCAACTAACTTCTTGTAAGTTTGTTTTTTGTATAAAATTTTTAAAATCTTTTTAAAATAATTTTTTTCTAGTAATGTGCAGATGACAGAGAATTTGGAACTAAAAAGTTATGATACTGAATCCAAACCCACTCCTCTTTATCGTGTTTTTCCTTCACTCTTTCCAAAAGAGGAGATTGTACATAATGGTAGAAAGCGTGTTAACATCAGAAAACTATATGCGCGACACAACCAACTGGAAGAAGCCGGTGCATCACAAGAAACTCTTGACGAAATTAACAAGGCCATAGACATGGAATTTGAAAGTCGTTGGGATGTTGACGATTTTGAGGTTGACAATGATTCTAATGAAGATGAACAACCTCTTGAAAGTCGTTGCAACAATGATACGATTATTCAAACTCTAGATCAAAAGAAGGAGATTAGGTATGACATATCTATTGTTATAAATGGTGTAACTTACTCAAACAAAGAAATTAAGTTGTGCACCGATGAACTAGACTTTTTAGGAGATGATTCAGATTCCGATGACGAGGTTGTTGAGGAGATTGAGATTAAGAATGAAACCAAATTGATTGAAGTCATGGAAGACCCAATTGAGCTAGATAATAATTCGATAGAGGACCACGATATACTTGAAGTAAATAATTCACTGTTAATTACGAATGAGGATCTCGAACAAGGTTTGTCTAAACCTTTGCTTAATTCTATATCTATTGATCATTTCCATCCATTTGAAGTAGTTTTTGAAAGAGTTGTTAACCCGGCTTTTAGGAAAATACCTCACTTAGGATTGGAGTTGTGTTCTTCCAAAGTTTTAACAGATTATTTTACTTCTAAGTATCCACCACTTGATGTGTTTGATTCGGGTATTGTGCAGGTTCACCAAGCTGAGGAACCTTTTGAAGTTCCCGAATTCTATATTCTCTATACACTTTTGAGTGTAGAAAGTGTGGGGGAAACTTCAATAAAGTGATAGCTTCAATATTTATATTTTGTGCTAATGTTTTTGTGAATCATTATTTGAATTGCGATTGTTATTTGGAAGGATGCAATTTTTTTCTCTCTCTTTTTTTTTTTTTTTTTTTTTTTAATGTGAATGAATTATATTTTTAAGTAATAATAATTAAAGAGTTACATAACAGGCAAGCGAGCAATAAGTTGTGCCGCAATCCCTTTTTGAATTGCAAAACCTATCCTATTAAAAACAAAATATCGCGAACCGGGGGTCATGACATTGTTGTGCATGACTTTCTGGACCCTATTGAGAAGTCCAACCGCCTCTGGAGCCAAATAACCAAAAGTATCAAAAGCAAAGGGGGTAAAAGCATGCCCATTGTCAACACACGCTTTCTCATGCTTCGATATTTTACCTGAGGCATCCCTTAGCGCTGCTTGCCCAACCGTAAAGGTGCCATGTCCAATGCCTACCAACGGAGACACTTTGTAAGGTCAACACATGCGTGTTTCCCATTAGCCCACCCGAAAATAAGAACATCTGTTGGTCTTAGTGTCGACCTCCCTTCAAGTGGGTCTGTCAGGAAGTTCACAACCGCTTTTTTCTTTGCTGAAATGCCAGCCCTCCAAAGTACATCATACAAGATATCCCTCACATGATCATGTTTATATTTAAAACCAGGGTCTACCTTACAATGAACTGCATGTTCACCATACGAGTCCAAGAATCATGTGATGCAAGCAGGACAACGAGAGTTCGAGAGATAAAAAGGGATCATTAACCTGTATTGAGGATAGAACGATACTCCAAAGGTGACATCTTCTGTCCAAGCTCCTCAATCGGAATAACGAGAAGAAAATCTTAGGCATGCGCTGCTTGCAGACAACCAAAACCGCTTTCTATCTCTCGATAACTTGTAAACTCTATCCATATCCTTAACCGCTTTACTAAAAAGAACACTCACTAGGGTACTTTGTGTTTTAAGGAGGGGCGTTGTCTTTATTGGTGAAGCTGTCAAAATCAAAATTAGGAAGAGTTACTTGTAATCTTCAGAGCCTTATTAAAGTTGTCATCTATACCTTCCACACCACTGATCCTCAGTATGTGATCCTATAACCCCCAAGATTGCACCCGCGAAGCTAGAAAAGCATATTTTGATGCCTCCTTAGCAGTGTAATGGCCAAGACCTCCATATCTAATAGGTAGTGTAGATATCCTCCACTATAGCTCTCCAAAGAACGTTCCCTCACAAACCACAATTCCCTCTATCACTTCTCTCAAACCTTTATCAAAAATATCTACCGCTTCCATAATAAAGTCTGGGTGGCAAATACGAAGCCTAAAAAGCATCTTGGAGATACCCATACATGTTCGTAAAAGCAGCAATTCACTTTGAGGATCATGGAGATTGGACAAAACTCGCATCAAATCTATTGCTTTTTCATCTCTTCTAATGGCAAGGCTCTTCAAAAAACCATCATCAAGGCTGACCGCACCACCCAATAATTTTACTCCCTTATCTGGTCTTGAGATTTCGATAGGAAAAATCCCATCACTTATCCTTCGTCCATCACAAGAAGGCCAAAAAATTTCCGTTTCTTAATATTCAATATAAGTCCCAGCGCAGGCCCTTCCGTTTTGACAAAAGTGAGTGCCTTTGCCACTTCTTCGGTGTCACCAAAAACAGTGCCATCATCAATATACCAAGCATGTAGGGATAATGCACTGCTCATTTATCTTAGCTATGAGCTGATGAAGCACCATAGCAAATAACAAAGGCCCCACAGGGTCACCTTGTTGCACCCCTGTAGATGAATAGATATAGGGGTCCCCTACATACAACCGTGCAGGTTGAGCATACAAGTATTCTACCCAAGGCGATATAGATGGGAAAAGCTTACGTACCTCAAGAAGCATAGTAGTTCGGTAAACTAGGTTAAAAGCATTGGTGAAGTCCACAGTTAACATAGAGGCTAGCATCTACATGATGTTTACTAAAAAACATATTCACGGCGTGTAGGATTGCCTCAGCACCACCTGAAACACCTACTCTAAACTGGAAATCTTGTAGGTACGCTGCCATGTCTTTGCCTACCCATTTCATTGCCACTTTGGACACCAAGTCGATGCCAAATTGTCCCAACATATCAATGGGACAGATACTTTTACCCGGCTTAAGGAGGGGTGTTAAGAGAGCCGATGCAACGAACTCCGCTAGTTCAGAGGGCATCTCCCACCAAGAAAAATATTAATAACCCTAGTTATGGTCGTGACCATATCGGCGGCAACAGTGGAGCCTTCCCCACAGAAAGCATCCAACAAATGTTTTTGCCCGAAGGTCATCCCTTCCACACGAAGTTCCCTTAGGGAAAGATTTAATCAACTTAGAATGGTACCTTCTTTGGCCGCTAAAGGCATTTCATGTAGCGTACAGGTTGGTTTCCGTGGAGGCGGCATAGTCGGATGTTTATCTTCAAGCGCTTTTCTTGTGTTCTAATTGTATGGCGCCACCCCAGATGAACTGATGGCTTTAACAACCGTTGTGAAGTGCCCATCTGCAACCTTGCGCAAACAAGTTGAGACATTGGTGCCGAGCATGTTGTATTCCTTTTTGTAATCATCTATTCGAACACCCCCTGTTGTCGGCACCTTTAAAACCTCTTGGACAAGCTTTAGAGTCCCACCAGGTTCACCCCAAATTGCAAGTGCTTTGAGTATTTATGTCTGCTGTGTCGCCTTGGGATTACCAGACTTGCATTCAGCTCTACCTTTAGGTCAAAAGACTCTCAAAGTGCGGCAAGGAAGCAGCAATAGCCTGGCCCAGTGTCTAACAACTCTAGGTTTTGTCGCGACTTTCTGTAGTGCTGCTTTCAGGGCGTGGGAAAAGCTAACCTATACCCTCTTGGAATGCTCTTAACAGTGCATATTGGAGCTCGAAAGCTGCATCCACAGTCTCTTCATTCAATTCGAAATTACTGTCCAGCTGAACGGAATCCTCTTACAGAGACCAGGCCTAGACACTCCAATAATTGTTTTAGCTACCTCTCCAGAAATCGCACATATCTCAGGCTTAATATCAGTGTCCCCTTCATGCTTGCACGCCCTGCTCCAAGCCTGAATGCTCATGCATTCGAAGCACAACCATTTCCTTAAAGTTCTCAGAGTTTCCTCTAAACCAAAACATCCACATCAGTTCTTATGTCCCGTTGGAGTGTAGTCTTCATTTCCATATTGCAGAGGTGTAGTCTCTTCAGATGGGGGGTCAAACATGCAAAGCCTTTACTCCCAATATCCCCATCTGGGCACCCATGAAAATCTTTCGATTGCCGAGATGCGGAATGTCAGTCCCTAAACAGACATAGGATAATACCCTTACCTGCGATATTCATTGAAGCACAAAACTAAACAGGAGAAGCGCTTACAAATAAGGCACCCTTTGATTCAGAAACACACGTAGTATCACCCGATTACAAGAAATTTTCGTGGTGTATGACAATCCAAAAATACAAAAACAAACAGACAGTAACCTTATGAGGAATAAGTATGAACAAGGAACTACCCATCGAATTCACCAGGAGTGTAACGACGTGGAAAACACACACACACACACACACACACACACACACACACACACACACACACACACACACACACACACACCACTATAACCCATCGAGATGATGGTGGTAGAAATGAGAGTAAAGGGTGTTGTGGTTTACAGGTGGTGGTTTGCTGGTGGTGGTTTAGGTTTCAGACGGTGGTTTAGCAAGAGTTAAATTAAATTTTTTCAGAATTTATTTGGAAGGATTACCAAATTTCCAGATTATTGGTGTACGGACGATAACAATAACGTCGGGCTAACGATGTTAATCCAAGCGCTACATGGGAGGCAACCCATCGGTTTTGTATCTCTATCCCCCCCTTTTTTTTTTAGTTTTCTTAGTTTTTCATATTATATCTTGCATTCCCATCTTAGATTTTACAAAGTCCTATGTTTTGACGAATTATTCTCGTCAGAAAAATTCTGACTGCCCACTTGTCACGAAAACAGCTCTCGAGACTTCATATGGAGTCCAATTTGAGTGGTTGACCCCAAATTTTAAATAGGACGGACTCATATTTATTTTTCAAAAGGAAAATTTGAATTCTGAGCCTGTTAAGTTGGACCTATTGTCCTGGACATTTGAGTTTCGGTATTTTCCAGAACTGTTTCAGATTGTATGTCTGTCAGTCTGAAGGACACAAAAGTCAGAACGTTTATCTAAACACTGTGATCTTTTGACACCTTATATAAAAGACGTAGGCAAACAACTTTCATTCAGGATGTTTTTCCTAGTTCCCTACCCATTTATACAGTTTTCGAGTTTTTCAGGGATGTTATGTCAGAAATCAGAATTTTCGGTTTTGAACATTGAGGACAATGTTGAGTTTAAGTGTGGGGGAGTAGTTAAGCATGTTTGGCTTGCATATAAAATAAATAAATAAATAATACTCTTTGATTTCTTGCATTCTTGAGACTTCATATTTTGGAGTTAATTATGAGCTATTTAGGATGACACTCTAAACCTTTTTAGGTTGAAACAGTTCTTACGGCTATAAATTGAGTTCCACTTTATCATTCTACAATCCTTATATATAAGTTTATAATTGGATGCGAAACTCATGCGCTAGAAATGGCATGGTAGTCGTTTGAAAGATTCATCCTCGCAATTCATCATTACTGAATCACTTTCTTTTTATTTTTGCAATTATATGTTTCTTTAAAGTGATTTGGTGGGATCATGATACTGCCGTGGATGTTGTAGCAAGGTAATCACTGGTTGAGTATAGAAAAGTCCCATAGAAAATTGTCTTACAGTCATAAAGAGTGAGCTAAAAAAAAACATATATATAAGGCTCCTCTTCATTTGTCGACATTAATAATTCTATGATAAGTCCGGAATTTCGGAGTAATCATGAAGTCGATGAAAACAGAAACATATCATCATTATATAGCAGGTCAAAAAGACTATTGATGAGGTTCTCGACACTTGGATAGCAGTATGTGTGAAACGTTGTCCCTGTCTCCGTCACCTAAACAAGCGTGGAACGCAGGATCCAAGGAAACTATCACATACTTGCTGAAAAGGAACATGCGCTTAGAGTATCTAATCATGTAGTCGAGTTAAATGGGTGCTTCTCTCAACTATTGTGCTATAAATAAGAATCCTTTGACGACATTCATACAAGTATTGTGGGTAACATCTTTCACTTTGGTCAACATTTGCACACTTCACTTTTATATTTCCATTTTCTTATCTATCCATGTGATTTCAGTATGCGAGTGTTGTGAAAAATGTTGCAACAAGTACGATGACTATCTTAGTAGAGTTTTCCAATCAGGTTGAATGTCACACGTAAGTAATTGCTTGTGTGTGATGTTTGGAATGTATGTGGGATGTTTGCAGCTAAAGAACATATGCAAGCTAATTATTTAGCTATTAATTTGTGTCTATCCTTAGTGGTTCTTCCAAGACAATAAATAGGTTTTGTGGGTATAACTCTTGTAAACCCTCACGAGACTATAACTCGTCCACTGGGGACACCTAGGGGTTTAAAGGCATGTTGCATTAGCTAAGTGCAACCGTTTTTTCAACGACATGGAGTTGTTGTATCTAGGATTAGTTTTATTTAGTTTGCTTGAGGACTAGAAAAATCTAAGTGTGGGGGAATTTGATAAGTGCATATTCATATGATTTTAGTGTCTTTTCCATACTTGTTTTAGCTATTATTCTTGCATATTTTCGTATTATTACTATTGTTTTCTCTTATTTGACACTAATAGGTGAATCATCCAAAAAGGAGATACAAAGTTCTGAAAAAGATCTAGGAAGAGAAATATTCCAAGTGCCCAAGTCCAAGAGAAGTGGAAGAAGTGAGACGAAAAGGAGCAAAATGCTCAAAATCAAGAGACGGGCCAAAGACTGATCTTAACTCATTCAAATTAAGGATTTCTCATCACCATCTTGAATAGAATTTAAAGAGGAAAATAATGCAAAAAGAATGAGGTCATTCCGAGTTCGGACGAAGAAGTTGGGGCAAAAACAAGCTTTTTATCCAATACCGAAGACAAGCAAGTATGTATACGGGTATGCATACCTGGGAACGAATTTTAAGTATGAAAACGAGTATGCATACTTATTCCCCTGGATTCTAACTGAATTTCAAGTATGCATACGGGTATGCATAGCATGGAAGGCCAAAACTCACGGTTAGGGTCCTTATTTCGTATTTTCGGGTCGGGTTCTTGAACCGAACTAAATACTTGATGGACAAGCAATGTTAACCTATATAAATAGGTATTAGGCCTTTCATATATGATCGATCATTTCATATCATAAGCTAGGGTTTACCCCCTTAGGGGGAAACCACCATTCTTCATCTTTTGTAATATGAGTAGCTAAATCCTTTGTTGATTAAGGATGAATTCAATGTTCTGAGCGTGAAGCTTTATTAATAATACAAATCTATTGATAGTTTTTATCATCATCCTTTGTCTTTACCATATCTAGGGTTTATGAGTAATTCTTAGATTGATTTGGGATGCATACTAGATTAGTCTATTGATTGTTCTATTGCTAGTAGAAGTTATGAGATAAGTAATCGTCGATTAACTCGATACACAAGTAGAAATCGCGAGACCTTACAGAGGGATTCTGTGGAGAAATCGTGTATGAAGACAACTGATAGACACATTTTTGTGTCTGAATTGTCCTCATTGTCTCTATTGTTGGTCTCGATTTCTGTACTAATTTTGGTGTTTTTATGTGTGTGTAGGTGTTTTTGGAGAAATACACTTGTGCGGAAAAAGTTGCTCAAAAAGTGTTATTTGGACCCCCAGAGAAAAGTACTAAAGGCACCCTCAATTTGGATAAGGGCACCCCAGGCACCCCAGCTGATAAAGGCGCCCATGTTTTGGATCGGGGCACTTCATCCTCTCCATTTCAACTTTGGTTTTGGCGGGAAAATATTCACATCACTGGCAGATTTTTGTTTGGATTTTTGGACGAGTTAGAAGGAGATTCAATGGTCGGAATTGATTGGGTATCTTCCTCTGGGCCTAACAGTATGGGTATGGGTCTTTTGTTCATCTAAATTTGGATGGAATTGTCGCGAGAAGAAAACAGGGTTAGCAATGTACGTGGAAGATATTCTCGGATTTTCTTGTTATCTTTGGAAGGATTTCGTGTGTATACAGCGTGCTTGACTTCATCAGAGACGTGTAAGAAATGTGTGTGGAGAAATTCGGCCATGGAGACGCGTGAGAGAGTTAAAAATAGAAAATTATCTCCGTATCTTGCATGAAAATATCACCGAGTAAAAGAAGAGATTTGGAGCAGTTATGAGGGGATATTTGATCGCTGACAAGTATAAAAAGGCCTGTGGGAGCATAGAGAGGAGGGACGGAGAGTTTGGGAGGTTTTAGAACACGAGAAGAGCAAAAAAAATCGAAGTTGCAGACTACCATTTTCTGCTGCTGCATCTGTGAAGAACGTGATGAACAAACTCTCAAAGACAAGTCGTTCTTCTACGATGAAACAACGACACTTCAACGTGGTCGTACACTCGCGCAGACTTAAAATCCGTAACAGTTTCAACCCTCTTTGTAACAGTGTTTGCAACATTTATAATCGTTGCAAACACGCGATTTTCATCTTATTCTCCATTCCATCATTTGTAAACCATTTTTGAGCAATAAAAATGAAATTTGAGCGTGTTCCAACATGATGAGCGGCTAATTCTCCCACAACCAAGGCAATGAGGAAGTTATTTACGCATGAATAAGTGGTAACCATTTTATTTTCTCTAATTTATAATTTATAATTCACTCAATCACTGCTTTTGCAGAGTTTTAAATTGTTCGCAAAATTCTTTTCATTAGTTGTGATTCAATTAGATAGGTTATGCTTTGTATTAAGATAATCTATGCTTAGGGATACAATTAATTTTTGGGAATTTGCTTGATTATTTGTGAATTAAGAAACAAGGGATTTAAAAGATAATTAGAGTTTTGGGTTATTTACCGTATTTCATTCATGTGTTATAGTGGAATCAGTGTCTTGGTTATTCTCTCATATCTTGAAACAATTTTGTGTTAATTTTTCTCTATTATTAATTTTTATAAGTCTAAAATCTTTTGCTTTCACAAGTCTCAACGAACCTTATTACTACAACTCAATTGAAATTCTCATCAATTTTTGGCGCCGCTGCGACGCGGACTTGTCTTTAGGCTAGAGTTTTTAGATTTTCTTTTAGTTTTTTTTTTTATTTATTTGTTCTTCTTTACGTTTTTGGGTTTTTGTCTTTTCCTTTCAGATTTTGGGATTTGGAGCGAAAGAAATATTTGCCAAAGCTTTTGGTGGATACTTAAAGATTTGGAGTTAAAGACAAAGCGAAAGGAGCAAAAGAAGAAGATTTTTTTTAATATTTTATAAAAGAGAGAAAAAAAAAAGAGAGGCATTTTTTATTTTTTTTAGACATTTTTTTTTATTTTTTTTAGACTTTCCTTTCCTTTTCTTTTACTTTTTGGACTTGGACATTTGGACATTCGGACATTCCTTATTTTTTTTAAACCCTACGGAAGGGTAGTATTAAATATCAAACTGTTTTGCGAGAGAAGGACGGTGATTACGATATCACCTCGGCCCCTCGGGTTCGTACATGACATAGGAGTCGTGGCCCGAGTCGACTACAACGGTTCATCCCCCGTGCGGGTACGGGAGGTAAGTTTGTCGAAACACTCGCGAATCCCACGCTAGCGAGTTCTTGTATTCCTTCGTGTGAATATATGTCGAGGACCCAAAACTACTGTTTTTAATTTCCTAGTAAAGGGCAAGGATAAGGGTTCGGATTTCATCACCGTTCTCTTCTTGCCCGCCTTAGGAAAACAATACTTAACGCGAACCTAAGCCTTAAAATCTGGAATAGAACGAGACCGATAGGGTAACGAGCTTAGTAGGAAAGTCGCTCGAAAAATATTGGTTACTCTTTTAGCATACTTTGAAGTTCATGATGGTCTCTGTGAAGTTGAATGCGTGACTGCGCCGCCTTGTAATAGCGGTAAGGCCTTGGGTATCAAAGCTCCACTGAGCTTCCCTCGCCTTGATTCAACTTACTTTGACTCGGATTGTTCCAGAGGGGTTTGCTTAAATTGTAACGAATTCCCTTTCGAACGATTAGAAGTTGGTCTAGAAAACAATCTAAGTGGAGCCATCATGCTTTTTATTTGCTAGATATCATTAGGTTTGTTGTGGTGGAGTCAGCCTTGTTTGTGCTTGCATAGAACTTCCCTTCCTTTTAGGATTTTTCTTTTTGTTTTATTTGTTTTTTAGTGTATGCCCGAGGTCTTTAAAGAACGGGCTTGGAAAAGAAACACTCTAGGTCGTTTGATTAGTGACAAACCTAGTAGTTCTTCTTGCGAAGGCGGGGAACTCGAAGACTCTTCTTTTGAGCCCCGTTTTTGGAAACTTCGCTTTGAAAATCTGTCTCTTAGCGAGGAAAGTACCCCTAGTACTCCAGTTGTGCCAACGATGGCAACTCTGAAAGATTACATGTTCCCAACTGGGACCAACCGAGCTTCGTGCATTAAATTGCCGGCCAATACGGCTAACTTCGAGATAAAGCTAGTATCCTTCAGATGATCCCTATATTCTTAGGAAAAGAGGATGAGAACCCTTATTTTCATATTAGGGACTTTGAGGAAATTTGTGGGACAGTTAGAATAAAAGACCTTACTGATGAAGTTTTGAAACTTAAGATGTTCCCATTTTCCTTAAAAGATAAAGCCAAGACCTGGCTAAACAACCTACCATCTGGATCCATTGAAACATGGCAGGAACTTATTGCTGCTTTCTATATGAAATTCTACCCTAAGCATAAAACTGCAGCTGTTAGGCAGAAAATTAGTGCTAGTGTGCAACAAGAGGGAGAGTCTCTTTATAGGTTTTTAGAGAGATTCAATGATCTCCTATCTCAGTGTCCTCACCATGGATTTGATAAGATGAAACTTGTAGGGATTATTTATGATGGTTTAGACTATTCGACCAAAGCCATGGTCGAGTCTATGTGTGCTGGTGAGTTCACTAGTAAAAGTGCTGAGGATGCCTTTACCTTCTTAGGAGTTGTTGCTGAGAAATCCCAACAATGGGAATCTTGTGTTGAACCCCCAAAAAGACTCTTGGTCAATAGAAGTAGCACCAATGTGGTAGATACAAGCTTCGGGTCAGATACTAAGTTTGCTGCTTTATCTAGAAGGTTAGAAGCTTTGGAAATGGGTCAATCTAAAAATAGGTCCCTTGGCGAACCTAATAGAACCTCTCAAGTATCTAGTTGTGGAATAGAGCCCGATAACTCATTTTGGGAAGGTCAGGTTAGTGAAGAGCAAGCTCATGCTGTCTATAACAATGCTAGGTTTGAGAACCGTCAGAAGTATGACCCATACTCAGAGACCTACAACCCTGGTTGGAGAAACCACCCTAATTTCTCTTGGTCTAAGGGCCAGAATCAAGGTCAGTCTAGTAATTCTCGGCCTCCCCTGGTTTTGGTTATAATAAGAGTTCTTCGGTCAAACCCGGTTTGGAACCCTTCGGATAAAAAGATCACAAGTTTAGAGGATACTCTTTTCATTTATTAAAATCTCTGAAAAGATCAACCAAATGGTTGCGCAAGGGATAGAAGAAAGTAAGAGTATAGGTTATGCTAACTCTCGTGCTATTTCCGAGTTGAAAACCCAGGTTAGTCAGATAAACGAGTCTTTGGGAAAAAGATAAGTTTCCTAGTCAAACTCATCCCAATCCTAGAGGAGTTCATCAAGTAGGTGAAGGACCATCCCATCATATGAATGCTATTAAAACCCTTAGGAGTGGTAGAGTGGTAGACAACAAGGTAACCATGCCTGATAGTGAACATGTTGTAGTTCACCCTTGAGCCTGGAAAATGATAAGGAGACCGAAAGAGTCTCTAATGAGACCAATGAGGGTCATATTGAACCGGGCTTTGTCCCTAGAGCCCCATTCCCACAGCTGCTAGTTCCAACTAAGAGAGAGTCCAACTTTAATGATATATTAGAGGTTTTTAAGCAGGTTACTATCAACCTCCCATTGTTGGATGCGATTAAGCAGATTCCCGCTTATGCCAAGTTTCTTAAGGACTTGTGTACACGAAAGCGTAAGCTTAGTGTTCAAAAAAAGCCTTCCTAGCTAGTCACGTGAGTTCCATTATTCGAAATACCACTACTCCTAAGTATAAGGACCCGGGGTCCCCTACCATTTCTTGCACAATAGGTAAATACCGTGTTGACAAAGCTTTGCTTGACTTAGGAGCCAGTGTGAACTTACTTCCATACCATGTGTACCTTAAGCTAGGACTTGGTGAGATGAAACCTACCCAGATGACTCTTCGATTTAGGCGATAGGTCCGTTAAAATTCCTCGGGTGTGATCGAGGATGTTCTCATAGAGGTCGACAAGTTTATTTATCCTAAGTGGATTTTGTTATCCTAGATACCCAACCTATCCCTGACCCAGAGAACCAGATACCGGTAATTTTAGGTCGCCCGTTTTTAGCTACATCCAATGCGATCATTAACTGTCGAACTGGTATTATGAACTTGTCTTTTGGTAATATGACTATTGAGCTGAACGTTTTCCATATTAGTAAGCTACCCTCTGAACTAGATGACTCGAGCATAGAAGAGGTGAACATGATAGGAACATTAGTCGAGGAGTCATTACCAAACACTTTGTTAGAAGATCCATTAGAGAAATGCCTAGCTCACTTTGGGATTGATTTTGATGATGATGATGTGATTAATGAGGTGAATGTCTTGTTAGATTCAACCCCTTTGATAGACACTAGTAATGGATGGAAACCCAAGTTCGAACCTCTACCCGTTTCTAAGTCTACCCTAGTTCCTTCGTTAGAAGAGCCTCCTAAGTTGGACCTAAAACCATTACCAGATACCCTAAAGTATGTGTTTTTAGGCCCTTATGAGACTTTACCTGTGATTATTGCTTCCGACTTGGATAGTGATCAGGAAAGTAGGCTAGTAACCGTCCTTCAAAACAACAAGGAAGCTTTAGGGTGGACTATAACGGACATTAAGGGTATAAGTCCTACCGTATGTATGCATCGATCTATTTAGAGAGGAAGATACCAAACCTTCTAGGGAGATGCAACGAAGACTAAACCCTAATATGAAAGAAGTAGTTCGAACCGAGGTTCTTAAGTCATTAGATGCGAGGCATTATCTACCCTATTTCAGACGGTAAGTGGGTCACCCCTGTTCGTGTTGTTCCCAAGAAATCCTATTACCGTAGTCCGTAATGATAACAATGAGTTAATCCCTACCCGAGTGACCACGGGTTGGCGTGTTTGTATTGACTATAGGAAATTGAACAAGGTCACTAGGAAGGACCACTTTCCCCTTCCCTTCATCGACCAGATGCTAGAGAGATTAGTTGGACATAGTCATTACTGCTTTTTAGATGGCTACTCTGGCTATAATCAGATCGTTATTTCCCCAGCAAGACCGGAGAAAACCACTTTTACCTGTCCCTTTGGCACCTTTGCGTATAGACGCATGCCTTTCGGGCTATGTAACGCCCTACAACTTTTCAAATATTGCATGATGAGCATATTTTCGAGATATGGTAGAGCGGTTCTTGGAGGTCTTTATGGATGATTTTTCGGTGTTTGGTTCATCTTTCGATGAGTGCTTGCATCATTTGTCATTAGTGTTGACTAGATGTAAGGAAAAGAATTTAGTGCTTAATTGGGAGAAATGCCATTTCATGGTTCAATCGGGAATTGTTTTAGGGCATATCGTATCTTCTAAGGGTATAGAGGTAGATAAAGCCAAAGTTGACCTTATTAAGACTTTACAGTCCCAAAAACCGTAAAAGATATTAGGTCATTCTTAGGGCATGCAGGTTTTTATCGCCGATTCATTAAGGATTTTAGCTTGATTTCTAGACCTCTTTGCAATTTGCTTGCAAAATATGTAAAGTTTGTCTTTGATGATGCTTGTTTAGAGGATTTTGAGAAGCTTAAGACTTTACTCACTACCGCACTCATAGTCCAGTGCACCTAACTCGGAACCTACCCTTTGAGATCATGTGCGATGCTTCGATTATGCTATTGGTGTTGTGCTAGGTCAGCGAGAAAACAAATTACTTCATGTGATTTACTATGCTAGCAAAACTCGAATGATGCCCAAATGAACTATACCACTACGGAGAAGGAACTGTTAGCCATTGTGTTTGCCTTAGACAAGTTTAGACCCTATCTCTTAGGTTCTAAGATCATAATCTATACCGATCATGCTTTGCTTTGAAATACCTTTTGTCTAAGAAGGATACCAAACCTAGATTGATTAGATGGATCCTTTTATTACAAGAATTTTGTCCGGATATTAGAGACAAAAAGGGTGCGAGAAATGTAGTAGCAGACCACTTGTCTAGGCTAGTTGTTAGTTCCCCGATGATTCCATTCATATAAGGGATAGCTTTCCGATGAACAATTGTTCTCTGTTTCCCAATCACCTTGGTATGCAAATATAGTGAATTATCTTGTTATCGGGTCGAATACCCCAACATTGGGGTAAACGAGATCGTTCTAGGTTTTTAGCCGAGGTTAAGAACTTCTTTTGGGATGATCCTTATTTATTTAAGTATTGTCCAGACTGATTATTAGAGATGTATACCCGAGAGTGACCACCCAAGATTATTTCCTTTTGTCATGATCATGCTTGTGGGGGTCACTTTAGTGCTAAGAAGAAGACTTTGCTAAGATATTGCGGTGTGGATTCTATTGGCCTTCGTTGTTTAAAGACTCCCACGATTCTTATCGTGTTACTTGTGAACGTTGCCAGAAATTAGGAACCATTTCCGTAGGAACATGATGCCCTTGAACCCTATTTTAATCGTTGAGGTCTTTGATGTGTGGGGTATTGACTTTATGGGTCCGTTTCCTAATTCCTTTGGTAACCTATACATCCTTGTCGCCGTAGACTATGTCTCTAAGTGGATTGAGGCGGTTGCGTGTAAAACCAATGACCATAGGGTTGTGATTGAGTTCTTGAAAAATAATATACTTACACGTTTTGGTACACCGCGAGCTATAATTAGTGATGGAGGGTCGCACTTTTGTAATGGACCTTTTAGGCTTCTGATGAAGAAGTATGGTATTACACATAAGGTAGCTACCCCGTATCATCCGCAGACTAGTGGTCAAGTAGAGGTTTCTAATAGGGAGATAAAACGTATATTAGAAAAAAAAAAGTTAATCCTAATCGGAAAGACTAGTCGTCTAGGCTTACCGATGCCTTATGGGCTTACCGTCTGCGTTTAAAACCCCTATTGGAATGTCGCCTTATCGGCTTGTTTATGGCAAGGCATGTCATTTACCTGTTGAGTTAGAACATAGAGCTTATTGGGGTCATTAAGCGGCTAAATTTTTCACTCGACAAGGCGGAGCCCATAGGAAACTCCACTCAATGAGTTGGACGAGATTCGTATAGATGCTTACGATAGTGCGAAGGAGTATAAGAACAAAATGAAACTTGTGCATGATAGAAATATTTTACTAAGTCATTTTCTCCAGTCAAAAAGTTCTTTTGTATGATACCCGCTTGCATCTTTTCCCCGGGAAGTTACGTTCTCGATGGACGGGTCCTTTTATTGTTCGCACCGTATTTCCTCATGGAGTCTGTTGAGATCGAGACACCGGATGGTAGTAGTTCTTCGAAGGTTAACGGTCGAGATTGAAACCCTTTTTAGAGCCCTTTCCTACGGGTGATGTTGAGGAGGTCCCTCTCGAGGACCATGTTTACCCTTGATTGACCATCAAGGCAAACTTGTATGTTGTATATTAGTTTTGATTTTCTCTCTCTTCACCTGGTACTATCTTTCCAACTTTTCCTCGTGTTATTTTACTTTTGGTTCTCGCTCTTTCATTAGAAACATTGAGGACAATGTTAGATTTAAGTTTGGGGGTGGGGAAGAACTTTTTAGTTGCACTTTTGAAACTTCTAGCGTCACATGGTATCCGGTTAGCTAAGTTTACATACTATTTCTCACCGAAAAGATAGAAATTGGAATGCTAGGGATAACAATCTATTGAGACATTAGAGAAAAAGACATTGAGATCCGTGAAATCCAGGAGAGAACTTGTTCCTTTAAGAGGGTAACCGTGATGGACCTAACCATCCATGATAGAAAAGCAAGTAGGTCGGAAATGCCGGAAAGACAAAGCAACCTCACGATGTAGTCTTAGTTCTTTGGATTACAACTCTCTCTCAGTAGAAACTTATCATCATCGACAAACGGAGCGACATCAAAATCTATAAAGAAAGAGGAAGACGTTTTAGGTTTAGAAGCAACAATAGAAAATCAGAATCAAGGGTTACAAGAAGTTATAAGAGCAAGAAAAATCAAATGATATAAGTTATTGAAGTTCATAATACTAAGGCATTACAAGTTGCGAAGATCCAAGTGTTAAATTCCTTCTGTGATGGCCACGTAATTTTTTGTTTTGTTTCATTACATCCCCGTTCCCCAAAGTTTAATGCGCTCCGGAGGTCCCAGAGTCCCCAATGACGTGATATTGGCCATGGAAGTGTTAAATTCCTCCCCTTGGCAAGGTTCCCCATGAGGCCCGTGGGCTATGTTCAATTAATGTTTTGGAGCTTAGCTTGTTAGGCTTCCAACTAGTTTCATGTAATAATCGTTATCCAAAAAAATAAAAATTTTTAAAAAAAAAAAAAAAAAAAAAAAAAAATGAAAAAATTAAAAAAAAAAAAAAAAATGAAATCATCATGTTCTTTTTGTTCATAATTAGTTTTTGTTCAATAAAGCCATAGGAAGTAGAAATTTTTATGTCAAGCAAGAAATCAAAGAGAAGAGTTAATTGTCAAGGTTCTACGAGGTTTAAGAGTTTATCATCAACAGTTGAAGACCGAAGAAGACGTTGTTTCTACTGAGCACTATGAGAGAGTCGAAGAAAGATACATTTGGTTGCTTTGTTAGTCCGCTTTCAATCTGGCACAAGATCTTTCTAGCACTGGTTTAACTCATCACACGTAATTAGTCCAGCTGTGTAGTAGATGTCCCTCTCATCTTTTTCTCTCTCCTAATCTTAGTCCAAATTGTAAATCAATGGACGATCTTACAATGTTTATCTAGGCGTGTAGCGGATATCTCTTTATCTAGCAAAGTGTTGCGGATGTGTCTCCCCTTTTCTTCGATCGGCTTTAGAGTGACACCATTAATTTCTCCGGCATTCTAGTCACTTGGAGATAGGTCGAGAATTTGTATGTCCTCATATCTCTTTGGATACTTGTGACCAATTAGAAGTTAAGGTTTTGTGGGTACACCTCTGGTAAACCCTCCGGAGACAACACTCCGCCACTAGGGCCACCTAGGGGTTCAAATGATTTTTATTTCTAGAATAAATTTGCTCGAGGACTAGCAAATAATAAGTTTGGGGGTATTTGATAGACACATTTTTGTGTCTGAATTGTCCTCATTGTCTCTATTGTTGGTCTCGATTTCTGTACTAATTTTGGTGTTTTTATGTGTGTGTAGGTGTTTTTGGAGAAATACACTTGTGCGGAAAAAGTTGCTCAAAAAGTGTTATTTGGACCCCCGGAGAAAAGTGATAAAGGCACCCTCAATTTGGATAAGGGCACCCCAGTCACCCAAGATGATAAAGGCGCCCATGTTTTGGATCGGGGCACTTCATCCTCTCCATTTCAAATTTGGTTTTAAGGGAAAATATTCACATCACCGGCAGATTTTTGTTTGGATTTTTGGACGAGTTAAAAGGAGACTTCAATGGTCAAATTGATTGGGTATCTTCCTCTTGGAGCCTAACAGGGCTGGTATGGGCCGACCGGTTCATCTAAATTTGGTCGGAATTGTCCTAGAGAAGAAATCGGGGTTAGCATGTACGTGGAAGATATTCTCGGATTTTCTTGTTATCTTTGGAAGGATTTCGTGTGTATACAGAGCTTGACTTCATCGAAGACGTGTAAGAAATTTGTGTGGAGAAATTCAGCCATGCGAGACGCGTGAGAGAGTTAAAAATATAAAATTATTTCCGTATCTTGCATGAAAATATCACCGAGTAAAAGAAGAGATTTGGAGCTTATGAGGGGATATTTGATCCAAAAAGTATAAAAAGGCCTCTTGGGAGCATAGAGAGGAGGGACGGAGAGTTTGGGAGGTTTTAGAACACGAGAAGAGCAAAAAATCGAAGTTGCAGACTACCATTTTCTCGCTGTCGCTGCATGCAGTGAAGAACGTGAAGAACAGACTCTCAAAGACAGTCGTTCTTCTACAAGAAATGGGGGCGACACTTCAACGTGGGTCGCATAATCGCGGCAGAACTTAAAATCCGTAACATTTTCAACCCTCTTTATAAAATGTTTGCAACATTTATAATCGTTGCAAACACGCGATTTTCATCTTATTCTCCATTCCATCATTTGTAAACCATTTTTGAGCAATAAAAATGAAATTTGAGCGTGTTTCCAACATGATGAGCGGCTAATTCTCCCATAACCAAGGCAATGAGGAAGCTATTTACGCATGAATAAGCGGTAACCATTTTATTTTCTCTAATTTATAATTTATAATTCACTCAATCACTGCTTTTTGCGAGTTTTAAATTGTTCGCAAAATTCTTTTCATTAGTTGTGATTCAATTAGATAGGTTATGCTTTGTATTAAGATAATCTATGCTTAGGGATACAATTAATTTTTGGGAATTTGCCTGATTATTTGTGAATTAAGAAACAAGGGATTTAAAAGATAATTAGAGTTTTGGGTTATTTACCGTATTTCATTCATGTGTTATAGTGGAATCAGTGTCTTGGTTATTCTCTCATATCTTGAAACAATTTTGTGTTAATTTTTCTCTATTATTAATTTTTATAAGTCTAAAATCTTTTGCTTTCACAAGTCTCAACGAACCTTATTACTACAACTCAATTGAAATTCTCATCAACAACACCATCAAGTAAACCTTGATCTAAGAGTTTTAACTACTGAAATTAACCTAATTCACAAAGCATAAAGCGTTCCATTGGGTTACACCTTGAGTGATCTACTACTTGGTGGTTCGTCGGATAGAATCTGGTAGGCGAGAACTTATGTATCCAGTGATTGAAGGAGTTTTGGGGATAACACTGATCTAGCTGTTATTCTACGGTTGGTGATGAATGATTCCAACGAAAGATAGATAAGTATTCTAATCCTGTTAACGCTTGGTAACGGCGAAGGATTCCTTAATCATCCTTTAATTTCTTCTTATTGTCTCTTTATTTACCTCACAACCAAAACCCCTTTTATTATTTACTTTATTTTGCTATTTCAAATAACATATCAATTACACAGCTCTCTGTGGGAACGATCTCTTACTACCGCTATATTACTAGTTAATTAGTGGAAAATATCTTTATTAATTTGTTGTGCCTACGACAGCCCATCACTAGACATGGAATCGTATTTCTCCACCTCAATTTGATCTTTAAGAATCTACCTTCAACGGTAAAATATCTATGCACCATAAAGTTTGTTTATTTTTTTGTAGATCGTTGCGGCTTATCTTTTTTAGGAGGAGAATTTTTCTTCCTTTAACTACTGTCCAATCAGTCTTCCATCCATCATCTCCTCTAGCCAAGACTAACCACTTTGCACCAAAAGTTCTGATGTTGACACTTGACATGAATGCAAGTATCCTAAATTCTTTATAGTATGGTTGGATGTTAGAAGTGATTTTCCGGAAGTTAATCTTAGAAATCATGTTTGGATACCATAAGTAGAAGTGTTTCTGCTTCTCCAGAAGCATAAGTTAATTTCAGAAGTAGTAGCAAAAACATTCTACTATACAAAAAGTTAATCAACTGCTTTACTCGAAATCATTTTTAAATTGTGCCGCCAAACTAAATTCTGGTCTTTTGAATTCTAGAAGTTAACTAGCAACAAAAATCAGAAACAAAACTATTTTTCCCACAGTAACTCTTTTTTCTTCCGGAAATTTTAAAAATTATATCCCCAAACTGACTTCTTGCTTTTTAATTTCTAAAAGTCAAAAAATAACTTCTAGATTCCCAAACGCCCTACTAACCTTTTTCACTTCTAAAAGTCATACCCAAACTAACTTCTGACTTTTCGACTTTCAGATATCAGAAAATAACTTAAGATGCCTATCCAAACATCCTATTAGTCTTTTGATCTTTTCTTTTATCGGCGTGAATCAATGTCATGATACAATGGAAGTAAGGGTGCCACGACCAATGGCGGCATTACTCAAGTTCTTCAAGAAGTAGACTCAGCAGGAAGGAAGTGCAGAATTAGCCGCGGAGGATAAATTCACAGCAAAATCTAGATAAATTCTTAGTGTCAGGCAGTTTTTACAAAATTAAGCAACTGCAAATAAAACTGAAGTAGCGGAAATATCACATTCAAATAATATCCAATTGCACCTTTTTTCTTAAATCTGTATTTTTCCTCCTGTGAAACCTACATTCTATCACGGTACTGAAAGAAAAAAAAGAAAGAGGAACATATAAAGTCTGGGGCCACAACTAACTGTAACTCAAGAAAGCTCATAACTAAGACGGTTCCGATACGTCTGTTTTCATCTTTAGCTCCTCGAAATAACTCTATGCCGCTGGAATTGTATTTTCAACATTAGAAGGCATTAAGACATTAAAACCATCTGAAGCTGTAGACATTATCATTGTGGCGATTTGTTTATGCCAATGCAGTTTCTTAAAATCCTTTGGACCCTGTTTCAAATCCAAATATTAATAAAGGTGAAACAGAAAATGCACAACATGATTGTGTAAACTGAGAAGGGAAAGGGATAATAATCTGATGAACGAAAAGAAGTTGTGATAGCAAAATCCTCCGGGGCATTCACTTGCTCTTGCATCCTTGCTCTGAATTCTGCTTCTTCTTCCTCGTCTTTTCCAGGGAGAGATCCCAAATCCTGGTAATGCAAATCAAAGAACACCTGCATTCGAATAAAGAAAAAGAAGCTACTAGTTCCTCATCATGCCCGACTACCGATCATACTTGAGCCATATCACTTATCAAAAGATGGGGAGCGAAAATGGATGATTTACGGATGCAGTTTCTTAGTTAAATGTTCTTACCTTAGTTGATTGTCTTCAAATGTAAGTGCCAAGGGCTCATGTGGACTCCACTGACTAGAAGTGAGGCAGCGCTTATGATATTCAAAGTGGGCAACTAATAAATCACCTCACGGCTGCATAGAGAAAAAGAGCATGCCATGATCTTACGTCTTCCTTCCCTAACAATCAGAAATGTCAGAAAAGTCAGGAAAAAAAAGACTGAGAAGTTAATAGCGAATCGAAACTTGCACAGGCTTAATGAAGATTTCACTAGTAGAAAACTCAACGTACATTGCTGAAAGATCATAGCATATATAAAGCTTACATGGATCATGTTCGCATAACAGTTTTTTGAAAATGTTTCATCCACTCAGCCATCATGAGGTAAAGTGACTTCCTTGGCTTTATGCAGTATTCCTCAAAACTGATAGTTTTGCTTTAGTACATGATCTAAACCTTAAACACACACTTAACTGAGATTAACACTAGCTCGTTTCTATTAAACGAAACTTGATTTGTTGCTAGACCATAAAAGCTAACATCTCCCACTTGGTCAGCAACAAATTCTTTTGGTTCTTTTACAAAAACATTTAGCAGTAGAGATTAGTAACTGAAAATGATGGTAGGTGGCCATCCATTTTTTAAAACAAAAAATGTCAATCAATGTGTAACTGAACACTTAGATCAAAGTACGCCATTATCCGACTATTAGAGACACAAACACCACTTATGCTCATCCCCAAAAGGACAAATTTACCTTTATGATCCCAAAAAGATCCTTCATACCTACAAGGTCTGAAATGAGCTCCACCTTATGCTCAATCTGAACAGACTACTTGAAGATTTAACTTTATGATCTCAAAAGAAATCTTTAATTTCTCAAAGAATCGATTTCATACCAACACAAACATATTATATAGCAAACATAATGTAGACTTGCTCCCACTGAACTGTATAGCAAACAGAATTTAACTTAGATTGCATATGATAGACCTTAAAGAGCTAGTCTACAAACTGAAAACATGTTTGCCTTCACATATTCAAGCAAAAACACAAAAGGAAAAACAAGACTTGAACACGTAACACTATACAACCACCACAGTCCACTTCAGAACTCAGTCAATCACTTTATTTTGATTTATCAACTTCAGGTTTAGCCTTTTTCAGCCATTGTTGATACTTCAAGCAGTTCTTCTTGATATGATCTTTCTTCTTACAAAAGAAACATTTATAAGAACTAGTTGAACCTTGCTTTTCTTCTCCCAAACCTTTCTCTTTATCTGTTGATGCTGATACTTTGAAGTTCTTCTTTGTAGGACCTAAGGCAGCTGGACCATGTATATAGTTCAAAAAGCAGAAACATCAATAAGGATGTTCAACATTATGTGAATGCATAAACCCATTGAGGCAAGTTAACCATCGTTAAAAAAAAAAAAGACAAGAGTCGCGAAATTTAACCAACTTCCTGGCCTACGGAGTTATTTGGTCTTAGAATTTTAACCTACTTCCTGGACTACAGAAATTTTCTCTGAGTAAAACAAAAAGGTCTTGGTCTCTGACAAAACGTTCACTGAATCCACCAGTAAAACAAAAATGGTCTAGGATGGTCTCTAAAAAATAAAAAATGAAATACAGTCATCCAAAGCATATTCAGTCTAACAATAGGAAATCTGATGCAGTTAGTGACAACTGCATAGGAATTTGGCATGCTCCCCGGTTCAGTGGTGTATTGAATCAAGAAAGGAAAGAAGGAATTCCCTCGAGGAATGCCTTAGTACATATGGACAAGAAAAAAACTTCATTGGGCAGGGTACGTTCTTCTTAGCAACCCGGTATATGGCTAAATGCATTTTAGGGAATTTGTTTGGCAATAAAAAGAAAAGAACTCACAGCAATCAAGGAGCAGATACAGAAAACATAAAAAACGAATAAAATTTCAGTTTCAAAATATGTTACTTCAAATTCAACGCAATAGTATTTAGCAGAGGAAAATACCAGCAGTCGATGGTGGTCTTCCATGAGTAATATCACTACCGACAAAGTCTGCACGCGGCTTCTCAACTTCACGAGCCATAGAAACCAAGTTCTTCTCCATTGCCTGTCTCTGCTCCATCAACTCAGCATTCGCCTTCTTCTCGTACATAAAAGCAGACCTACAATTCATTTCCATCTTTTTTCACCACTCGAAAACAACAAAACTAAACCCAAAGCATTACAGAGACGAAAAAAAAAAACAAACCTGGCAAGCATAATGTCCTGACGCATTCCATCAATCTCAGCTCTCATCATCAGTATCTGTTGATTATCAGCCCGTGCCATTCCCAACTCTTGTGTCAAATTCTCAACCTGCCCAGACAACTCCATCCTCAAATTTTTCACTTTCTGAACTTCATTTCTCAACTGCATCGCCTCAGCTTCAAGTTTCAACCGTTTCTCAGTAAATTCTCTAGAATGAGCATCTTTCTCCGCCCTGATATCACCAATTACCATATTCAACCTATGAATCTCCTCCTTAGCACCACCTAATTCTCGCTGTAGACCAATACGGTCATCAATTAATCTCCGATTATCGGTTACAAGTCTTTGAATCTCAGCACGTTGCATTTCTAATTCATTTTGTAACATAGCTGGATGTGGTACTGGTGGTGTTGGTACTGGATGTGGTGGTGGTGTTGGTACCTGATATGGTGGTGGTGGTGTTGACCGTGTTGGTACCTGATATGGTGGTGGTGGTGTTGGTACCTGATATGGTGGTGGTGGTCCTCTTGCATATGGACCATCTGGTGGATAACTGCCTCTACTACCACCGTTATCTCTACCTGCCATCATTTATTCAATTCCTGCAACCCACACACAAAAAGAGAGGCATAAGAAACCCTAATTTCATTCAAAAATAAATAAATTACAAAGTGCGGTTCATGGAGTTACAATCAAGAAAGCGGCTATGGTTTCTTTAGAAAAGACGAGAGCTCTGACTTACCTTCGATGGAGAAGACGATTTCAGAAAGAGTAGCTCGAGCTCGGAAAATGGGAGGAAAGGGGGAGGTTGCAGAAAAAATGCACTGGAAAAGGATTTTGGGAGGTTATTTCTGGTGTTTAACGGATGAGTAAGATAGGCATGTCAGGTCTTGTAACCCACTTGGCCACTCATATACATCTTCAACAAGTTCTTCAAGAACTACAAAATTTGAAAGAAAGTACAGAATTTGCCATAATGCAGAATTTGCCATGGAGAAATTCAGATTCTTAGTTTCAGGCGTTTTTGACAAGATTTTGCAAAATTAAGCAACTGCGCATAAAACTTGCAGCAGAAATGCTGCATTTAAATTATATCCAGTTACACACTTTATCTTCAAACTCTCTATGGCAGAACTCAAAAAAAAGAACGAAAAGAAAAATATAAAGCTACAACTAGATGGAACACAAGAAAGCTTGTAATGAAGTTGGTTCTTCCCTATGTTGAATCATCCTTGAGTTTCAATCTTCAGCTGCTCCTGGGATTGTACTTTCAACATTGGAAGGCATTAAGACATTGAAACCATCTGAACCTGTAGACATTATCATTCCGGGGATTTGTGTGTGCCAATGTAGTTCCTTCAAATCCTTTTGACCCTGTTTCAAAAAATTATTCCAAAATCCAAATATTATTAATAAAGATAGAATAGAAAATGTATAATATGTTTGTGTAAACTGAGATGAGGAAAGGATAATAATAACCTGATGAACGAAAAGAAGTTGTGGTGGCAAATCTTCTGGGGCATTCACTTGCTCTTTCATCCTTGCTCTGAATTCTGCTTCTTCTTCCTCGTCTCTTTCTAGGGAGAGATCCCAAATCCTGGTAATGCAAATCAAAGATAAGTTGCATTAAAATAAAGGAGGAGGAGCTACTTGTTCCTTATTATGTAGACAGCAGGTCATAATCGACATAACTTATCATCAAAAGATGGGGGCGAAAATTGAGTGTTTAGCTAAAGATGCAGTTTCTTAATTAAATGTTCTTACGTTAGTTGATTGTCCTCGGATGTAACTGCCAAGGTAGAAGCCTCATGTGGACTCCACTCGATGGAGGTGATGGGGCGTTTATGATATTCAAAGTGTGCAACTACTGGTTCTTCTCCCGGCTGACAAAATAGAGAAAAAGAGTCAGAAAAAAATGCTTGATATGAATTACACAAGTTTAATTTTATATTCCATCCCTTGTCAGGAACTAGAACGATACAGTAAGCAAAAATCTTAGTAAGCGCAATATGTGTACACAAAGAACTCATGGCATGAAACTTATATCTGCCTTACCCAAAGAACAGAAAAGTTTACAAGTCAAATGACAGAAAATCACTGATGTACCCCAAAGTCGAAACTTGCACAAACTTAGAAAAGATTACACTATTAGAATAATTGATGTACTTGGCTGAAACATCATATTAACCAATACGTTGTTACCACAAAGCCTATATGAACCAAACTTGGTTTATGTCATACAAGATACAGTACACTTAATACCTTGTACTCGTAGAAGAAAACACAAACTCATGGTTTAACGAAGTAACATTAGCAAGATAGATAAGAATGCACTGAAAGCATCTATTAGCCAGCAATAAGCAGGGGAGGGGTCCACAGAAATAAGCTAAATCAACCTTATCATGTAAACCTTCAATCCTAGCATGATATTTGAGAAGATCAAATAAATTGTATTGAAAATTAGTTCTGATTCTGTCATCCATACAGTATAGTCTTCAATCAGTGATTATAAGCAACAAAACAATTGAATGCATTACCTTGAGCAGTCTAAGATCACGAACAGTAAATGTGCCATCATCACTTCCAGATGCTAACATACAACTAGCCACCCTATTGAAATCATCATGAAGGAACATGTGAGAAGATCATAATCATAAGAAGAAAAAAAAAAAAAAGAGAACATGGTACAAAAAATAATATGTTTTACATACCGATTCCAAGAGATTACATTCACATCAGCTTTATTTGCCTTGATAGTTGCTGCTGGTTTTTTCGTACGGATATCCCATATAGCAATGGTTCCATCAACAGAACATGAAGCAAACACATCAGGCTCCGAAGGACTCCACTGCAAGGACAATGATGAAACAAAGCGCATTATAAAAGTGAAGCGGTTTGGCATCCATACTTGAAGATCTTCCAATTAGTGGTGAAATAAATAAAAAATTTAAGGTTTTATCTTCGAGCTGGCATAAGTACCTGGAGATCTTCCACACTTAAATCATGTCCATCAAAAGGAGTTGCGTCCACATTCCATGTTGCATTAGATGATGGCTCCCATAGGTGGATATGACTATCGCAATCCCCTGTGAACATGAAAATGCAATTAAAAATAAATCCTATTCATTGGGAATTATTGCGCCTAAGATCCTCAAAAACGATACAAAGAATACAGTCATATGCTACAAGCTACAATTATACCAGATACAAGTCTTCCAGGCACAAGAGGACTCCAATCTATTGCATAACCTTCAGCTTTATGGCCACCAAACTTCATTAACGGGGCCTGAGTTTCTAAGTTCGATTCAGTGCTGACATCTCTTTCCGATCCAGCTAAAGAATTAAGTTGGCTGCTGAAATCCCAGATCTGCATAAGAAGAATAAACGTGTTCCAAAGTCAAGAGAGAGGTCCTTGAAGGTATTGCAAAATAGGTCTGCTCGCTTAAAGATTAGAAAGCATGAAACATAAACTATGAGCTGACCCATAATAAAAGGGACACAGAACAAAAGTATATCCATATTCCAGAATCCCCATAATGCCCACATTTACGTACATTATTTTTCATGACTGCAATTAATAACAATATGGGTAGATTTGTATATTATCAATCAACTAGCACTACATGATAGCTTCAATTTTCAACTCTTGGTGAACTACAGAACATTCATGGATCACACCCAGCATCAACCCATTGACGAAATTAGACAAGAAGCCAAATGAAGAAGAGAATTTACAAAAGTACAAACTTCTGGCAAAGATAAAACTTGTAACTCACTATTTTTAACTAAGAATATCAGGTCTATATTTGAGCTTGCTAGTAGTGTACCGATTAGACAAGATAAACCCAACCATCTAGAGATAATAGTACAAAACTTCAATGTCTTGCGACTCTTGCACAGATAGAACTTGTAACTCACTGATATAAGACGCAATCTAAAACTAGTACCTGGGATTGGATTTAATCATTCTGAATCCATCTACAGTCTGCACTACTAGACCATCAGCTTGAAGAAGCTGTGAATCAATGTTTTACAAAAGATGTTTTCCAGGATACTGTTCACAGTGGAGCTTCTGTAATGCCCACTGACTATTTTCATCGCATACAAAGAGGGAGAGAAATGAAATATCTTACTGTATAATATGCTTCTAAATAATGGCCAACTAAACAATGTTCACACTCAAACAAAGCTTACTAAGCATTTCATTAGTAGAATGTGTTCGCAATAATGAGGAAGCAAAACAGTGAAATGGTTAATAGAGATTAAACTAACCTGTACATGTCCGGTATCTCCCCATGACGCACAAATATGAGGGCTCTGTGTCATCGCACGTATTCGATTTACACATCCTTGATGTGCTATCTTACGTATCTGTCAAAGAATCCCAAACGTTAATTCCCAGTAGACCAACAAAATTCAAGCAAACAAGATTAAAAAAGAACAATCTCAAATAGACAAACTAGAAATCAACAAATTACCTGCAACACCGGAGGCTTAGGTCCGCCATTTTCTTCATTCTCCTCTTCATCACTACTCTCATCACTTTCGTCCTCCATATCAGACCCATCACCACCAGCTTTCTCCGGCATTAAGTCACGCCTTTTGCCTGATATTTTAGACAATTTAAATATCCCAATAGAGTTCCAAGAAGGTTGTTCTGCCTGCAAAACAAAATCTTAATCAAAATCTCAAAACCACTTTACTCATACCCTCAAATGACAATTCACCAACACTAATAACAATACACAAACCTGAGTCCCTGCGACACAATACAACGTATGCGGAAACTCGGTTCTGACTAAACCTAGTGTATCCCTCACAATATCAAAGCTGCAACAGTGAATTTTAACTCATTAAAACCCACAAAATCCAAACTTTTTTATAATAAAATGATGGGGATCACACTGCAATTCAATCTATTATACCTTAAACAAGGCCAACCAACATGAAAAGCATGGAGAGAATTGTAAGCAGTAGGATCACACTGCAATTCTTCTCCTTCTTCTAAATTATCAACACCTGGTTGCCATACTTTTGCAGGCATGGCTGGTGCTGCTGATGATTCTCCACTATCCTTCTTCTAATTACACCCAAAATCAAAACCCAAAACAGTTGATTAATTTCTAAAATGAGCAAAGAAAAAAATACCAAAAATCCAGAAAAGTGATAAAACTTTATACTGATAGATTGATAGAAGTGAGGATGTAAATACCTTGAGTTTTCTTTTGGCCTTTTTAGGGTTTTTCAGACCTCGAGCCATTTTCGTCGGCTTGAATAGCAGAGAGAAAATTAGGGTTTTGCGTAAATAAGTTGAACTGTTTAAGCGAGAAAGAGTTAGTAGGGTTTTAGTAGAGAAAAAGAAATTTTATGTTTGGGTCAGGCCTCAGTCCAGATAACGCAGGGGATTCTTGGCTGTGTCGTGCCGGGCCAATCCGACTTTTGGCGGGTGAACACCCAAACATGGTATAGTTTTGGCCTTTACAAGAACTGAAACCATGTCCATAATAACTACCTGGTGCAAAATCGAAGTGAGTGGGTTCTGCGCGAAACCAACTATTTACTAAAATCGACAATAACAAAGATAAAAAATTTATATGTTTTATATATTTGAAAGTTCAAAATTTTAAAAAACAACGGTGAGCTTGTTGTAACAATGATCAATTGATAAACATGTTTGTAAGTACACGAACTTGCATAGTTAAGTTGTGTAGTTAATTCGGACATAAAGGCCATTATTGAAACACGGTTACGCCAATCTTACCTCTTAAAAGGAATTTCGTTCCGAAGTAATTGCAACATACTCTAAACAGTTTTCGAAATGTTAATGTTGTTTCAAATATAAATCATCTGATAGCCAACTCAATTTTTATTTTATTTTTAGGTTAAGAATTTTGTTAATTTACTCATTCCCCAGGTAAAGAAAAATGAAAAGACTATTTCAACAATTTGAAACTACCGATAAAATCTTGTAAATCATTTTGGTCGTTTAAAACAAAACTACTCCATTGTAACGAAAATCCAACTCTCAGAAAGAACACAGTTTAGGAAATGGTAAGTCTATATGCACAGTCTAAGTAAATCCGAACCGTACTCTGATACCAACTGTAACACCCTGCGGATTCTGGACTCGGTTTCTAGTGCCAGAAATCACTGGATGTTTACAGGATACTTGCTCATTTCATGAGTTAATGAAAGTGACAACCTTTAGTCTCATGCACATTGGGTAAAATAAAATATGGATACCATTAGATAACTAAGATGTTATAGGGCCTGTGGCCCATGGATGTGCGGTCCATTAGACGACTAGATTTTCCCTTCCCTATATATAAAGAACCTATTGTATTATGTAATCCCTGATGCCTCTTTATCAATAAGAAGTTCTTCTCTTTCTCCATCTCTATACCTATCTCTTGCTTTAACCCAATTGATACTACAAAACTTTATCACCACGATGCTACACCGTCGAGATGACGTTGGATTTTATTTTGATCTTTTGTTTCCAATTGATCGAATGTAGATTCGGAAATCACCATAGTCATTGGATCTGTACCTCTGTTCTTGGATTGAATAGTTAAATCTTCACCTCCTTTGCAATAGTCAGATTCTGCCGAGAACGATTTCATGGGTATTTGTTTTGTTTCCTATATCCAAATGACCAGGTACGCCTAAACATGTTTTTTTTCATTAAGATTAGGCGTCAATACAAGGACATTATGATTATGTTTGTCTGCCATAAACACTTGCTTGATCAATTCATTATCATTGGCTAATGGTTATCATCTATGTTCATATGTGTAATTTTTTTTCTCCTCTGTTGTGCTCATCTTGTCTGTTTCTGACAAGCACTCCATACCGTCTCTAAACTTTTTCTAAGGTGCACTGAATTGCATAATTTGATGATTCTCTTAAGACCCTAATTTGATGTTGTATTTTATTATTTTCTCTAAAAAAAAAAAAAAAAATGATATGCGTTTTTCGTCGGATGTAAGACCGTTTCATTTTCCTTCTTATTAATATCCATTTATGGTGTTAATAATAATACATATTATTATTTGATCCGAATCTCTAATTACAGTTTATAAATAATATATTTTACAATTTGTATATCTTTGTTGTGATTGGGTACGTCAAAATCCGCTCGTTGTGGAGGAGGAAGACCTTTTCGTCTTCTGGGAAACTTGTATGTTCGTATTCTGTGGGTGAAGATGGAAAGGAGGAGACCGTCAGCTGCCCGGGTCCGTCAGTCCAAACCCGGACTCGTCATCTGCCCGGACCTGTTAGCCCAAACTCGGTCCCGTTAGCCCAAACCTGAACCCGTTGTTCCGGGTCCAGCTGATGTCATGTTCCGTTCCGGGTGTTCCGGGTGCGCCTGCCGCCCGACCCAGTTGTCTGTCCTGTTCCAGGTCTGTGCCTATCCGGTGCAGCTGCCCTGTTCCGGCATTTTGGGACGTGCATGGCCAAGTCCTTGTCGGTTCTCAGTATGTGTAGATGGAACCAAATGTCGTCTGGAGGTATGTAATTATTGCAAGTTTTTATATTGAGTACTTGCCGGGCTAATTTGGTTATTTTTATTAGAACATGCCTAGTTCTGTTTTTTTCTTAAGATAAGTCCGTATTATATAAACAGTCAATTTAAATTATGATTGCTGATCTCGACCATTAAGAATTTTGATTTTATCGTTATTTTGTTCTCTTGAAATGATATTGGTTATGGTTGAATGATGTTTATCTTTTGTTCAATTGGTTGTACCAACTCGTATCAAATATATTTATTTGGGGTTTAAAAGTACTTGAGCACCATTATTGTGTATTTGATATTTTCTGCCCAAATTTGAATGTTCAGTGGATGTAATCCGCTTGCTCGACTATTAAAGAGTCGGTAGTTTCAAAAGATACGTTCAAATAAAATCACATGTATTCCAATTTTTGTGGAGAACTCACAAAAGATTATATTAGTCATAAAATTTCCATTTATTTACTTCATCCATGATACTAACGAACCAGTACATGTTGAAGTATGACAAAAATAGAACTATCTTTAGTTATATATTCAACCTAAAGTAAGTGGTTCACATGTGCAGTGAGATTCTCTTGGCCTATTGAGATAAAGAAATTTCTCAAATTAAGCCAAATGTAGCAAAATTAAAAATGGAAAGAACCTCGAAGTAATGAGGGTTAAACGTATCGACTCATATAAATCATGTGAAAAGGGACATACGTATCATGAGACAAAGATGTACTTTTGTCTTCGGTAGTTATAACACCAATACACAAGTATCAACCGATTATGGGATTAGCTAAATGTAATTGTAGCTCCCATCATAAATGAAAGAGTTGGAAATGCACCTGGTCATAGGTATTGATATATACAATGTAATGTGTGTATCATAATAGCAACCAATTTTCACATCAACTTTAATGGCAACAAGAATTTTGCCATTATGCTTTTAAGTAAGAAAGCATATCACTCATTTCAAAAAGTCTTCAATAAAATAAGATTGATACCATCCTAAGATGCAAATGGTAAACAATCCATATTACAAAGAAAACAAGGTGAAATTTAGAGAAATATTCATGCAGAATGCGGACCATTAAAGTGATTTATGGATCTGGTGAATGTTTTGATATTTTGGACTAGTTATAGTTCCCAAGAAATTTGCGTTTGAAAACTCCTAGCACATATTACACAATGCAAAGTGCAAAGGCTCACTACCCTTGTTAATGCTAGAGAATTTACATCAAAATCTCTTGATGAATATTGCATGTTTAATAAAATCAATATAGAGCATCTTATACCCAATAGTCTCGCAGAGGCTACCATCAAAGGTTATAGATGGTGCCTAAGGAATAAGTTATGCATACTAACCTACCTTTTATTGCTTTGGGGATATGCAATATTACGCGCATATTTACTTAATTCGTTTTTAGACCCCAATATTAGTCAACCTTTTTTTTTTGCGTACCAGTTGGTAACTGGATTTAAGCCTGACATTCGTGTTCTTACGCATTTTTAGTTGCACTATACATGTGCCATAACGATTCCACATCGTACTATGATGGGTCTTCAAAACTGTTAAGTAGTTATGTTTGAAATGAGTTCCCAACAATGAGGGAGGATCCATGGACACTCTTAAATGGACAAGGTCGCATTTTTTTCTCCAAAAACTTGAATTTATGTGTAATATTTTGATGATATGTTCCTCTTATAAGACTCTACATTCCTACAAAAAATGAACACAATTCTAGATGTATAAAATGACCATCTACCCCTTTGAATATCAGCCGTTCAAATTTAATGGTTTAAATTAAGATTGGTAGATGGTGAGGTTTCTTTATATCGAATTGCGTTCATTTTTTGTGGAGATAAGAAAATATCATTTTCTAATTGGAACGAAAATGACCCAAATTATCGTGGTCTAAGTGTTCCCAACAATTATCGCATTTTTAAAACTTTTGTACTCTTACACTAGATTTGAGGGTTGTCATTTTAATGAGGCAGTCTTCCGTCGTTAGGGGGAGATAAGAAAACGTATTTTCTAAAGAAATTGTGGTGGTGTGTTCCCCTTGTGTCTCATATTGATTCTTGTACTCCACAAATGTAAATGTGAAGTTACAAAGAATAATCGATTTTGAAATGTACACTGATGTCGCTAAAGTGACAAGATCACACATACCAGCTGCAAATATTCCTGCAAGGTTAGAAATCCTCAGTATGGGGTACACCATAGACTAAGGCGTTGCAACTATACTTGGTGGAAGTGTAATTGAGGATGTGGCTCCATAAAGGAAGATGGAGAGACCACCAGGTTCGATCAATGCTCACCTAGAAAGGAAGTAGATGAGTAAGGCACAACCTAATTTGTATCATTAATGAAATCATCTCATTTTATTCTCTCTGACTATGTCCATGAATCAATACTGGAGGACGCTCAGAAGTTTTAAATGATTCTAGAACAATGAAATTCTGGCGGATTATGAGAATGCACATGAGTCAATGGAAGGATCATGCATGCACAGTTATGATATAATCCATAAATAGTTGCTCAAGAAGTAGAGCACAATGAGATGGAACCATGCTTTATTTTGATTAATTTCAAATAAATAACATATTTGGCCTATACAATCCAGGAGAACTTGGTTCTTTGACAAATATACAGGTATTTGGTGTGGTAGTGCTAACCAACCAAGTGTAAAGCCTATTGGACATACATGATTAATTTGTCACAAAGCATAATGAGAAGAAAGCAGTCTTAAAGTATAAAGACTCGCCTTGTGGCACGAGATTTCTCACAAATCCCTGGAATTGTTCTCTTGTAATGAACTTTATAGTGTTCCGCTAGTTAGTTAGCTTGGTAATTTCAAAAGGACTTGGAATGCAGCATATGTATGTGGTTGTTACGTATCTCTGAAAGAATCAAGAGATAAAAAATATTTACAAAAGTACTTGATAGCCTTTTGTTTCCCAAATCAAGTGACTCTAAACCACGGAGTGCGTTTACAGTTAGATAGAACACTCACTTTTAGATTGAAGCAACCAGGCGGATGTGGTATACCCGTCTAAGTGGCTATTTGATTTGGAGGGGATAGACAAGTAAGTTATTTTTCTTTGCGTATTCACAAGAAAGTTCCTGATTTGGAATTGTATCTATCGATGTCGATGGTAAAGATGTAATTGGTACTCTTGATGTAATAAGAGACCTTAAAAGCTATTTGAAATCCGAATTTGAGATGAAAATTCGGGGAAAGCTCGACCGAATACTGAGCTTGTGGTATATTATTCCACCAGTTTGCATATGTCTAAAGTTGTCAGGCAATTTAACAAAGACATGCATCCTGATAGCACTCCCACGATTAGTCGAGGTTCAAATGTAAGTAAGTGACCATTTCGTCTAAATGAAGATGATGAAAATGTATTGGGAGATGAAATTCCCATATCTAAGTACAATATACGCATTGTTGTACTTAGTATAGTAATATACTAGATTAAATTTTACATCCTCAGGAAACTTGTTATCTAGATATAACTCAGCGCCAACGCAACGTCATTGGAATAGTATAGTGAAAGTAATCATGTACTTAAAAGTAACCATTGACATAAATTTGTTTTATCCTTGCAAAGACATAAAAATGAATGCTAATGAAAGTGCTATGCAAAAGTTGTTGATTATGAAGGAATAATAATCTCTCCTCCAACGAAAGTAATCAGGGGGAGATACGGTAGACTATTTTCTAGGTCATTACCGATATTCAGTTTCGAAAAGTACATGACTAAAGGAACAGTCTGGAATAACTCTGAAAGTAATCAGGGGGAGATGCCGACATCAGGGGGAGGATCCAAAGATAAGATGTCGACATGTTTTACTTCGAAATTGAAGCTGTGTTGTACTCTTTTTCCCTTCGATCGAGAATAGTTTTTCCCAAAGGGTTTTGTTACTCGACAAGGTTTTTAGCGAGACAACACTAAAAATATCAAGTATGTTGAACGTTGAAGACATAAAGATCGCGTTGATATTACTGAAAATATATGGATCAAATAAATGAAACGCGATATTCTGTTAAGCAATGTAACTTTCAGAATCAACAACACGATCTTATAAACATTCATGTCACCAAATTAAAGTATGATAAACTTCTTTTGAATGTATTAGACTAATGAAAATTGTCTGACATCAAGGGGAGCATCTAATGGTGTGTTGAAATATTTTCCTTCACCGAGGTTACTTTTTCCCACAGGGTTTTGTTACTCGGCAAGGTTTTTAATTAGAAAACAACAAACACCAGGAATTAACTTCCCAAGTTAGGCTATTGTATTTTCCATAAGGATATTATGCATAAGAAGTTGTGAAGCAACTAATCAACTTCAACGAAGCAAAGTGATCATCTGCAACGGATCACCTTTACTTGCATTTGTCACGTTGTACTCTTTCCCCTTCGTCAAGGTTTTGTCCCACAGGGTTTCCTTGTCAAGGTTTTAATGAGGCAACATATTTGAGTCTAACTATGTTATACGTTTGCATAATATTGTACTCTTTTTTCTTTAGTTCAGTTTTTGTCCCTTTGGGTTTCCCTGACGAAGTTTTAACGAGGCAATTAACTTAGACTCGTCGATCTTTGAAAATCGTATTGCATGTGATGAACTACATGTAAAGTACGTGACAACATGTGAAGTACTACATGTGAAAAGTTTTACCAAGGTTTTATCCCACTGGGTTTTTCTTTGTCAAAGTTTTAATGAGGCGATTGATTTCGGCACAAGTCATCAAAAAGAGGACGACATTTGAAGAACTACATTCAAAGCACTATATTTGAAGTAATATGTATAAAGCTTTGTTATTGAACCGCATAAGGGGGAGTGTTATAGGGCCTGTGGCCCATGGATGTGCGGTCCATTAGACGACTAGGTTTTCCCTTTCCTATACATAAAGAACCTATTGTATTATGTAATCCCTGATGCCTCTTTATCAATAAGAAGTTCTTCTCTTTCTCCATCTCTATACCTATCTCTTGCTTTAACCCAATTGATACTACAAAATAAGAAACATAGTTAGCTATATGGGTAAAACACACTTGCCATGCCTATTGCTTATATGCACATGTGTGAGTCAACCAAATTCAATCTTCTTGATCAAAATTCTTTTGAGTTTTCTTTTGGAAAATTAATGGTGAAGCAATTGTTGGAATAAAAAAGTTAAATAAGTTCATCGCTAGACATGAATTGTTTAACTTAACTTTAAATGGAGTTGCATTCACTTGAACCAGCAACCAATTTAATATCAGAAGTATAATTGATATAATTTTAATTTCAGTTGCTTGGGAACAACAATTTCCTAAAGTGATGTAATAAGCTTTATCTATACCTCGCTCTTATCATAATCTCATTTCTTTTGTTTGTGATTGTGTAAAGACGGGACTAGGACCACTGAAAGTATCTCTGGTATTCTCATCCTAATTCTATATCTTTTTATCACTTCTACTTGGTCTTCTTTTGATGTGCCGGATGGAGTTTTTTTTTTTTTTTTTTTTTTAAGAAACTACAATTGCTAAAACCACAACTGAGAATATGCTGCAAGTAAGAAAATGGTGACTTGTATAGAAGAATGGGGAAGATTGAGGAAGTTTGTGTGACATTAGATGCTGCAGAGAATACCAATAATTGGCTTACAAAGGATCAATGAGATGAAAGACTTCACGTAAGACAAGATTAGATTTTGCACTTTGTTTATTCTTAAAACAAAAAATGGAGAGCAAAAGTGGTTGTTCATCTACAAAATCAAGATGACATCACAAAATTCTATGGAAAAAGAAGAAGCTACATTGGAGTTATCAAGGTTAGATTGGAAATGACCACTAATCACAAATATATTAAAAGTAGGAATTTTGGGATCCTTTTAATATATCTTTCAAATGGATTTTATGCGTTTTAATACTATTTTTTTGATGAGAATAAGCTTTGAATGGAAACCGAAGTTTCAAAAAAAGAAAGTCTAAATCCAATTAAAAATTTGCGTCAAGCTGAACACTAGGACCAGATCAAATCCCATCATTTTCCATGTCCTTTGTTGGGGTATTTTAGAGAAAAATTTTATGCGGGTCTTTTTAAGGAATTGCAAGACAATAATTGTTGGGATTGTAGGCTCAAAAACACCTTCACAGCTCAAATTTCTAAAAACAAAAAATAGAGAGAAAATAAAGAACCTAATCAGTATTGTTCATATGGTGTAGAAGATAATTTCCAAAGTGCTAACTGACAGATTCAAAGACATTTTGCCTGATATAAGTTCTGCACAACGAACTACATTCATCAATAAAAGACAAATATTAAATGGTGTGTTTGTGGCCAATGATCTAATAAATTCAAGAATAAGAAGCGAAAAAGCAGGTACCTCGGTCAGAGTTAATTTTGAAAAAGCTTTTGATCATGTACGCAAGCTGTAATGAGATTCTAGATAAAATGAATTTTGGTGAAAAATAGAGGAGATAGGTGTTGTATTGATATAGTTAGATTTTCAGTTTTAGTGAATGGTTCTTCTGCATGCTACTTCAAATCCAAGAAAGGAATTAGGCAGAGGGATCATCTCCTTTTCTTTTTTTTTTGTTGGTAAAGCTCATTCTGTCATGATAAAAAAGGCATAAGAGCAAGGTATGATTTTAGGATCCCAAGCAACTGTTGGTAGCAAACCTATCAATCATTTGTAATTTGCAGATGACACTTTGCTCTTCCTGGATTCTGACATTGAACAACTCAAGCATCTAAGACTATTATTATTATTTTTTGAGCAACTTACAGGTCTTGAAATCAGCTTTGAAAAGAGCCAAATTTTTGGTGTCAACTATAATAAGGATTTAACTCAATTTCTTATATTTTGGGTTGTTATTCAAAACAATTACCAAGTACCAACTACTTATTTGGGTTTGCCTCTTAAATAAAAAAGTGGGGGAGTTTCAAAATGGGACATGGTTATTGAAAAGTTTCATGTTAAACTTAAAGGTCCGAAAAAAATCCTTTAAATAGAGCATGTAAAAATAATCTTATAAACAATATACTTGCTAACTTACTAATATACTATAGAACGCGTAATTGGGGGATATGGAAACTAATTGGGGGATATAGCTAGATGACAAAATAGGGATCCAAATATCCTAGCAAGTTACCCCTTATATAATTAAATTATTAATTCCTAATCTAACCCTCCCTAATCATAATTAGTTATTAATCTCGATTAGTAAAATATTAATGATTTGGGGATATAATTTGTGTATTTATGTTTATTTGAATTTGTGTGGGTTAGTTGAGAGAATGAGGGAAAAATTTTGAGTAGAATTTTTTTTTTTTTGAAAATGGAAGATGATTGTGATGAGAGACTTGCAATTTCTTGAATCTTTAGCTCAATTACAACAACAATCATATCTTCAATCTTCGATTAATGATAACAACTCACAATTGTTGTATGATGAACCAACACCTTTGAATCATTATTTTCGTGACCATGAAATGTTTTGTGAAGAACCAACTCAAGAAAGTAAACATGTTCAAAGATACAAGCAACCCCAACACACAGTAATGCTTCAAAGAGGTCGAAAATTTGATTTTTTTTTTTTTGAAACCGCCATTTCGTCTCAAAATCTTAGTACCGCATGCTCGTTGTATGAATTCTACGCGGTATCATTTAACCCAGCATTGTATTCATAGATATTTGTATGCGACAAAATATCCCCATTTGTTCAAGAACATACCTAAGGTGGTATTCAAACCAAGATTGTATGCCTTTAGACACATTTATACTTTTTACCTACCAAATAATATTCTATGGAATATTCAAACCGCAAAGGTAAGTACATGACATAGAATGCCGGTTTACGATACCGGCATAACAACTTAAATGTCGAGGATGCCGGTTTTACATGAAAAACATACAGAAGCTAATGATATTTTGAACTTAAATACGGCATTTGTTTCTTTTAACTTCAGTATCTTGGGAACCTAATACCCCATGAAAACTCAAATTCCTTGAATTCGGTTTTCATACCGGCATGGAGAGTCGATTACCATTTATGCCGGTTCTTAATCCTGACAGTTTACTTTACTTATCGACAATTCCGGTTTTGAACTAATCCAATTTTCTTTTCATTCATTCCTTAGATTGTGACATACAACGATCAACCAAACTCCAAACCGCTCCATCGGGATACGTCGGAGTACTATAAAATGCCTCGGGTATGTTACCAAACAATACTTTCACCTAGTTTTTACAATTTTATGTTGGGATTTGCTTGTAATCTCCCATTGTTGTCCTTATGTAGGGAATAAAATATGAAAAGGAAGCAATTGCTTGGGCAAAAGCGACGGCTCTTAATAACATGTGTGTCTTAGTGAGGAATACCCAACGTTCAGATGTTCGTTTTGAGATGGTTTGCGAGAGAAGTGGAAAATACAATGAGAAAAATAGCCATAAGAGAAAGAATAATGTATATGAAAAGAAGACTAAGAGGGTATACAAGACGATTCTGAGGAAGGATGACTGCCCTTTAAAAGCTTGTATTCTATCTAAGAGGTTCAAAAGAAGAAGAAAAGAATGAGAATGTAAGGTGTGGTTTGGCCGTCACAACCACCCCGATCCGAAAGATTTTGAAGGTCACTCCCTAGTTGTGAAGCTAAAACCTGATCAATTCGAGGATGTAAAGATGATGACCAAAGCATGTATCAAACCAAGAGTGATTCTAACCTTCAAGGAAAAGGATAAGACCAACGTTTTTCACTCACTATAATTTATAGTGCACAAGCAACCATTAAAAGGTTGGAATGGGAAGGAGGAGTGTTATGCAAGAATTTGAGAAGATAGTTTGGGATCACAATTACACGCGTATCATTAAAAGAGGTCCTACAACAAGCCGCTAAATATTCATTTCGCATCCTTTGCTTTCACAATTGGCTCATACGTGTTGTGATGTTCTTATGATGGACTCGCACCTACAAGACAAACAAATACAACATGCCGTTGTTCAACATCGTGGGGCAAACATCGACAAGGTAACATTCACATTGGCTTGGTGTTTAATGGAAAACGAGAGGGATTACAATGATCATTGGGCATTGCGGCAATTGAAATTATTGTTCCCGGAAAATCGTTTTCGAAGGTCATCATAACCGATCAATTTGACGCTACTAATGAATGCCATATCCGACGATATCCGGATGTACAAAATTTCCTATGTACATATCATATAGGTGAAAATGTGAAAAAACATTGTCATGCTTTGTTTGAACCCTCTAAAAATTTGATATAGAAGAGAATGGTTGCTCACCTAGAGGAAGATGTTCGCAAAGAGAAACTATCACCCGAAGAAGAAGAAATGAAAGAGAAAAGATTAAAGAGCGAGTCGACAAAGAACACGATGAAAATCATAAAAGGTGGTTGGAATTTCTAAAGGATTGGGAGAAAGTTTATTGGTCTCTTACCGGAGACATGTATGAAAAGAGATTGAACAAGTTTATTGCCAAATATAACGAAGTGTATCCATGTGCCGTCTCATATTGTCGGGATAATTTGTTGGATAAGTTCAAGGAAAAATTTGTGCGTCCGTGGACAAATCTTTATAGACATTACGGGAATGAAGCAACTAGTATAGCGGAGTCCTCTCATGGGATATTTAAAGATCTCATCCAGTCCGGCCAGGAAAACGTGGTTATGGTCACCGAGGCAATGGAGCAACACTTTAAGGCCGATATCGATAGGATCAAGAAGGATTTTGAGAAAAGCTCAATGGAAAGGATGACTCAATTTCTTCAACATACTAAGTTGCTCCAAGGAATAGAGTTTAACGTCTCCCGTTGGGCAATAAAACATATGATGAGACAAATGCAATATGAGAAAATTTACGGAAATCCGGGTGATGTGTGTATTTGTCCCGACATGTCTTCATTGGGGCTTCCGTGTCGTCATATGCTTGTGAAGTATGAAGAAGTGAAACCTATTGATGTTATTGATCCTTTTTGGAAGCAATTATCTTTCGACCTTCCCCCTACCGAAGCTCCCGGACAATCACCATGGGATACAAAGGAGGCTCTAAAATTTTATGAAGCTTACTCACGTGGCAACTCGGCTAGCCGACAAGTATTGTTGAGCCAACTAAGACTAATTACACGGCCATGGATAGCACAAAGTGAAGAACCAACAAAGAGAGATCCGGCGGGTAGACCACAAACTAAAATTGCAAGGAAGAAACAAAGAAAAGAATTAAAACAAATGACTCGACGTGAAGAGGAACTCGCGACAACTAAAAAACGAGATCTATGTGCAAGTGAGATTTCGTAGCAAGATTCACTGAAACGCCTGCTCCAAACAAAAGGGGTATTCCGAGGAAGGAACCGATATCAAGTCAACAACAATCGACGAAGTTCCGAACCTACACCCATAGTCTATGTATCGAGGTTCAAAGGAAAAGGGAAGGCCGCCAAATGTACCAACATTAAGCAACCAAGGACAACAAGGTGAGCATTCCGAACCTACACCAATAGTTGATGTATCCGAGGTTCAAAAGAAAAGGGAAGGCCGCGAAGGTACCAACATTAAGCTACCAGGACAAAAAGGTGAGCATTCGAACCTACACCAATAGTCGATGTATCCGAGGTTCAAAGGAAAAGGGAAGGCCGCCAGAAGGAACCAACATTAAGCTACAAAGGACAACAAGGTGAGCATTCCGAACCTACACCAATAGTCGATGTATCCTAGGTTCAAAGGAAAATGGGAAGGCCGCCGAAGGTACCAACATTAAGCAACCAAGGGCAACAAGATGAGCATTCCGAACCTACACCAACAGGATGTATCTGAGGTTCAAAGGAAAAGGGGAAGGGGTAGGCCAAGGAAGAATATTCTCCTGTCTAATACCAAAGACATTTGGAGTGTAGGGATTGCAGAGGATGGTTTGGATATAATTAAGCTAAAAGTTGGTAATATGACGATGTATAAGGATTCGCAAACGGGTAGGACTTATAGACACTACCATACGAAGATAGAGTCTTACATAGACCAACTTCCCGAGGTTATTCGCGAGTTTGTTGTGTACACTGGATGATGTCGATGGAGTTGGAAATTGTGGCTATAATGCCGTCACCGAACAATTAGGAATCTTCGAGACGGCTGTTAGTAAAGGAATGACACCATGCCGATATGCTAGAATGAGGATGGCCGATCAACTTGTGAAGAAGAGGAGCTTTTATGAGCAATTGGTTGGTCACGACGAGGTGTTTGATGATATGTGTGCTCAAGTGTTAGGACCCGAGCAGGAGATGGCATTTCTTCCTTCTCAATATTGGATGAGGATGCCGCTTTGTGGGCATCTAGTAGCATGATACATTTAATTGTGTTGTTCATTATTTTACCCCCACCCTAGTCACAACATTTACACCAAAGTGGCAAAAATGCGAGGGATCCCTTAAGACGAGAAGAGTTGTTTTGGCGTACGTGAACGACAATCATTTCGTTATTCTTAAACTCAAGGACAATTGTCCATTGCCACCTGTTTGTGGGATGGTTAAAAACAAGGAACTAGATCCAAATATATGGAAGGGATGGATGGCATTGAATGAGGAGAATCACCAATTATGGGATGCTTTGGCCTTATCAAAGAAACCTCTTGAAGAGGAGGAGTTGCAACTTCATACGTGTGGAAGCGATGATGAGTAATTTGGATATATGTGGTTTACTAATACGCCACCTTTTGTTTTTTTGGAAGTTTGAATTGTAATCATTAAACCATATGCCATGTACGTGCCGGTGTGATTTGATTCAAACTTTACTACGCCCGGTTTAGTACCTACGTTGCAATATATGTTCTCTTTTGTGCCGGAATAACACCTTAAGTACACATATATGTTCTCTTTTGTGCCGGCATTGGAAAAAAATGCATAACACTACCGGTACGACACATAGATAGTTTATTCACAAAGGAAAGTTAGAGTACCGGAACTCTATTTTTTTCATTGTAGAACTAAACATTTCCGACAAGACACACGATAACTACTATGCCGTGTTCGGAAAAAAAACTTAGAAATTGCAATTTGCAAGACACATAAAATAACATAAGCAAAGACCTAATACCATAAAATAACATACGCAAAGTGTAAACAAACCAAATGTAAAGTTAAGATGTTCCAAACCGAAAACAAATGAAGCAAAGATGTTCAAAGTTTACTAAGCCACACAAACAAACATAAACCAAACTAATACTATCAAAGAAACACACGATCACTCGGTTCTTGGCCTCTTGTATACCCTCTTCTTCCGGGGCGCCCACAAGTCTTTTGCCTCAATTATCTTATTTGGTCTATCTTTTTGACGACGTTCTCCATTTCTTTCTAGGTCAAAGAACTCTCCTTTCTTGGTCTTCTTCTTAAAGAACCTTGCCAAGTTTCCACCCTCTCGACGCCGTTAACGGATTTTTCAACATGTATTTAGTATGTACAATTTTATAAGTTGATATATATAGATTAAGAGAATAGTAATGAACGCATCAACAACGTAACGAGTCAGTAGAAGTCCTGTGTACAAAGATCCGGAGTTGTGGAGGGACGTCTTGGTGGTGGAGGGACCTCTACTGTATCCGGGCGTACAACATAAGGATGTGAGTCTTGTAGATGCCCGTTTAGGAATGTTGGTTCACTATCAAAAACGTTCTCGACCAATTCCAAATCATCCATATCCAAGACAAGTTCTTCTTCTTCCCTTTCGATCCAATGTGCAAGAATTGGTTCGGGTCGTAGCATACCGTAGTATGGTTCTCATTTGATTGGCATTTAGTAAAGTCGTGAGAATATTTATGATAAGATGTATCCGTGAGATCTTTCTCGCTTGTAACCGAGTTGGCGCATCACGCGGAGAGGGTTATGCATAACAAATCCTTTTGGATGAAAGAACGGTCCGTTGTAAAATGAAACATTTTCATGTCTCTGAAGGTGAACTCCTCTGACATTCCTATAAGGGTCAAACACAACATGTTCCATGATAGGATCCGGAGATGCGTATATGTATAAACCGCAATCGCACGGTGTCTAACTAGTAGACAGAGGCAAGTACGGGTCGTTCCCACAGGGAGCGGTGGAAATACTGATAATCAATATATGTAATCAGGAATTAAAAGAATATTTTTGGATTTTTAGAACGAAAAATATAAAACGAAATAATAAAATTAAACTAAACAAAACTAATGAAAGAAATCCAATGGGAGAGCTCGGTAACAGGCTTATAGTATCCACCACTATTTCTATTCGATTACTGAAATGAAACATAACTCATGAATATTTATTTATCGTCCGTTCTATCGACATCACCTATTATAAGTATTAGACTCGCAAATATCACTAGGACACCCTAAGCATGGCACATCAAAAGACTAAATCCAAGCATGCACCATCAAATTGTGTTAGCGAGAAAATTATACGAAACTAAATTTAGGTCCTCAAATAATACCTGGCTATTCTAAGCATACCCAATCAAAGGATTTAACCCAAGCATGGAATATCAAATAAGTAGACAAATATATTTTCGATCCTAACAATTATGCGCAAAGGTTATACAAAACCTATGAAGCGACAACACATATTTTTCGATTAATCAAAAAACAAAATCAAGAATTAATCATATTCAATTCATAATAGTCTATTGCTAGATTTTATTCAATTTTATTCAAAAAAGCCTAAAACTCCATGTGGCTTCAACATATAAACCCTAGCTACAATAGAACTAGCAAGCCATGGCTTTCACAAAAGCCATAAAAATAATAAAGAGAATCATAAGCTCAAAGAAACCGAATCGGCGATGGAACTTGAAAACCCTTCTTTGGCGTATGTAGCTGCGCCTCCCTTTGTTTATCTCTCGGAGTCGACTCTGAAGCCGCAGCTTCTTTTTAGTTCCCGGAACCCTCCTTCTTTTCTCCTCTGTTATTCTCAATCGAAGTATATAGGTGTTGCTAGGGAAATCCAAAAAAATAAGACCCGGACATCATCAAGGCCCAGCCCACTAATGACACTAATTTCTCAGTCCAGTTCACATATCCTAGTCCAACCAAACAACTCACAACTCCGGCCAGTGCCCATGCATGCATTACTGTCTGTTTCCCTTCTTAAAGCCTTGAATTCAACCACCCCCAAATATATGTTGATGTAGAGAATCCACCGATTGCACACAGATCCCAGTGCTTGCTGCCATCTTCAAACTTGACTATCAACCACCATGTCAACAGCAGCAGATACCTCCTAACTCCATCGTTGTTGCTGTACAACTTCATTCCTCACCGGCAGCAACGTTCGTCCATTCATCTCGGCAACAACAGCTCTTTTGTTTGCTCCATCGACACACAACGAATGAACCCTAGTGAATAATCCAGCTCCGAGCACTTGACATCACCTGCATCCTAGTACTCAGCCATCTAATTCCTCATGCAGCCATCACTGACATCGGTCCAAGCTTTATTTTCAGCTAGCGTACAAGCCATTCTCCATTGCAGCTCCTTGAGTTCGACCACTTCCTTGGGCCGATTGCCAATAGCAATAGCTCAGCCAATCCAACTTCTCATGTGTTCTAATACCTTTGCAGAGAGATGCTGACATTCAATTCAGAACTCCTCTTGTTACTGCCACCACATCCAACAACAGCTTGAGAGTATGAAATCCACCAGTATCGCGAGTTACTCCAGTTTATTCGCAGCATCACACAAAGATCATCATCCTCCTCACTCGATCAACCAACACACACACCCATTCCAGCTCGTTTCTCACCACCGTGTTCCAGCGTAAACTCCAACAGACACCATTTCCATTCCTCATCTTTCTTCGCGGGCACAGCATCTCCACTGGTATATAACATGAAATCTCAGACCACAACCTCAATGGAACACATGCATACTACGCAACCATTCTTCATCAAGGTCTCCTTGCTAAATTCCGACTTCGACTTCTAGGCACCGACTGCACAGCACCAACCTTACTGCCAAGCTCTTCCGTAGCTCCATCGTTCATGCCTGATGTCTCAAGTCTCGGCCATCATTATCGTCACTGATACCAATATTCTTTCGCAACTGAGAAACCATTACTGGCAGCAAGCCATTCGACAACAGACATTGAACTCCCAAAGTGTATCGTCACTAAATCACCCAAGAGAACAATTGAATCGCCAACAGTTTATGGAGCTTGATTCCATCTTCTTTCCATTTGGCCATCACCCCTTGTTGTACAAGCTCCGGATTTACTACACCGAACTCCAACCGCTCATCCTCCCTTACACCAAAGAGACTCATCTTGTTCCCTGCCCATACTTCATATTCAAACTCCATTCTCGATCAACTTCCAGCTTCCTTTGTTTGCTGCCTACGACTCTCAATCGAACACCAATCTCTGTCTTGTCAAAACCTGCACCCACTGGTCATAGCTCAAACAAGCTTGGCCACAACAACAACTCAAGAACTGGCCCCAAGATAAACTTGGACGACATAATATTCCCCTTCTCTGTGTAGTCTTGAACTCTGAAAGGGAAAGAGGCCACCAACTTGCTCTTTTGTGTTTGGTAGTGAACATAAAATACTGATGAGAATCGTGGAGGAGAAACTGACACAAATTCAAGTCGCCAATTTCACACACTGTTGTACCGAACTTCATTTTGATCAAGACTGCCCACTTTATTCTATCCTCTTTACCGTTGTGCTTTAGCCGTGAGATGAGTGGTGCCGCAACAAGAAATGACATTGGTGCCATGAGAAAGAATTTCGGTCGCAAACGCCATTTAAACTCCAACTTTAGTCGTGTATTTCTCGAGTGATCGAAGTCGCTTGTACTTTCTACAAAAGCACTAAAATAGTGTCATTAGCCAATATTTCGAGTCCTAGCTAATATAAATATGGGTATAAAATGTAGCACTTACGTGCTTATCAACACCCCCACACTTATATTTTGCTAGTCCTCGAGCAAAACAGAAAATTGACCCGCTCCACAGCTGGTCATAAAATGATATAAAGAAGAATAGACCCGCTCAACAGCTGGTCATCATTTTTTTTTATTAGACCCGCTACACAAACATCACTTTTTTTTTTTTTTTTTTTTTTTTTTTTTGCACCCGCTAAATGTACAAGGTCATATCATAAGAGAGAGTTAGACCCGCTACACACTGGTCATAGAGTGAAGTCTGCTAAATAGCGAGACAAACCACTAAACAGTGGTGTAGAGAAGTCTGCTAAACAGCAAGACAGACCCGCTAAACAGCTGGTCATAGAAAATACTCTAAAAACGTTTTTTTCATTTCATTTTTTTTTTTTTTTTTTTTTTTTAGACCTCCAAATGAAAATGCCACTCCCCCACACTTAAACATTACATTGTCCTCAATGTAATTGAGTCATCCAACGTAGGAATTAAGGTGGGAAATTCTAAAATTAAATATGCAAAAACTAACAAATAAAAGAAAGAGGAAAGAAAACAAATCTGATGGGTTGACTCCCATGAAGCGAAATCGTATGGGTTGACTCCCATAAAGCATGATCTTCGTATCTCAGCTTGCAGGCAAAGAATCTCAAACAGGGTGATAATACACCAAAGTACCTTGCAAAGCATATATATAAAGTCTGAAAAGTTGGGGATCAATCCAACAAATCGGGTCACCGCAAATGTGAACCCGCAAACACTATAAACCACAAAACCAACGTGTAGATCCATTCTCAATAGAAAGCAATGCTTAGTCAAGAAAAGCATATCACTCTCATAGAAAACAAACATATTAGTTTTTATTTCGGAAACACGCTCTAAACCAGGTTCTAAATCAGCTGAAATACGTTCGGTCGACACATTATCTTCTCTAGAAATCATAGGAATCAATGCATTGACAACGTAAAAAGGCACAAAATCATCCAACTCGACACAATGGTTTAAATATACATCTAGTGATTCAAGTTTGTCAAAATTAGTAACTCTTAAGTCTGGTTCTAAGTCCGCGGAAATAACTTCCGTTGGTGAGTTACCTTGATTAACTATTGGAAGGCGCAATGCATTGAAAATATCAATAAGCATCGGGTCATCCGAATCAGCAAAGTGTGCTAAACAAACAAATAAAGGCTCAAAATCAATATGTTCAACATTCACATTAGCATTCATAAAATCACAAGATGGATCAGCGAAAGAAGAGCTCAATGGGACAACAATATCATGAATCGACTCATCATTATCTGCAACTAGAATCTCACTAATCGAATGACTAGAAGGTACCTCATTATGAACGTCTACTGTCTCTAAGTCGTTAGACTCAACAATAGTATCTTCTGTATAAACATCTTCTTCTAAATCATCATTATCTGAATAAATGGCGTCTCTAACACAACTCTCGTCATGGTATTGGGGTTGATACTCATCTGAATAACCACCCATAGCGAAATTACGTGGATTCCAAGTTCCATATCTGAGACGATTATAAGCAAGAACTTCTTTATGCCGTGACCCATACATGTATTCACCAAGCGTCATATGAGATGAAGTCTCCTGAGGATGTGAACTTCTACGCATATATTCTCCAAGTGTCATCTTAGATGACGTCTCTAGAGAAGCGCTCGGCATCCTCAAAAAGGTACCTGAAACAAAATTCTAAAAAACAAAACAAGTCAAAACGAAAAAGAAATGCTAAAATAAAAATACTGTACAAAAAAAAACCTAACTATTTACAAATCAAAAATACTAATTACAATATTCCTTAGCCGCTCCCCGGCAGCGGCGCCAAAAATTGATAGGATCCGGAGATGCGTATATGTATAAACCGCAATCGCACGGTGTCTAACTAGTAGACAGAGGCAAGTACGGGTCGTTCCCACAGGGAGCGGTGGAAATACTGATAATCAATATATGTAATCAGGAATTAAAAGAATATTTTTGGATTTTTAGAACGAAAAATATAAAACGAAATAATAAAATTAAACTAAACAAAACTAATGAAAGAAATCCAATGGGAGAGTCGGTAACCAGGGCTTATAGTATCCACCACTATTTCTATTCGATTACTCAAATGAAACATAACTCATGAATATTTATTTATCGTCCGTTCTATCGACATCACCTATTATAAGTATTAGACTCGCAAATATCACTAGGACACCCTAAGCATGGCACATCAAAAGACTAAATCCAAGCATGCACCATCAAATTGTGTTAGCGAGAAAATTATACGAAACTAAATTTAGGTCCTCAAATAATACCTGGCTATTCTAAGCATACCCAATCAAAGGATTTAACCCAAGCATGAAATATCAAATAAGTAGACAAATATATTTTCGATCCTAACAATTATGCGCAAAGGTTATACAAAACCGGTGAAGCGACAACACATATTTTTCGATTAATCAAAAAACAAAATCAAGAATTAATCATATTCAATTCATAATAGTCTATTGCTAGATTTTATTCAATTTTATTCAAAAAAGCCTAAAACTCCATGTGGCTTCAACATATAAACCCTAGCTACAATAGAACTAGCAAGCCATGGCTTTCACAAAAGCCATAAAAATAATAAAGAGAATCATAAGCTCAGCAAACCGAATCGGCGATGGAACTTGAAAACCCTTCTTTGGCGTATGTAGCTGCGCCTCCCTTTGTTTATCTCTCGGAGTCGACTCGAAGCATGAGCTTCTTTTTAGTTCCCTAACCCTCCTTCTTTTCTCCTCTCGTATTCTCAATCGAAGTATATAGGTGTTGTTAGGGAATCCAAATAATAAGACCCGGACATCATCAAGGCCCAGCCCACTAATGACACTAATTTCGCAGTCCAGTTCACATATCCTAGTCCAACCAAACAACTCACAACTCCCGGTGCCCATGCATGCATTATCGTCTGTTTCCTTTCTTAAAGCCTTGAATTCAACCACCCCAAATATATGTTGATGTAGAGAATCCACCGATTGCACACACGATCCCAGTGCTCGCTGCCATCTTCAAACTTGACTATCAACCACCATGTCAACAGCAGCAGATACCTCCTAACTCCATCGTTGTTGCTGTACAACTTCATTCCTCACCGGCAGCAACGTTCGTCCATTCATCTCGGCAACAACAGCTCTTTTGTTTGCTCCATCGACACACAGCGAACGAACCCTAGTGAATAATCCAGCTCCGAGCACTTGACATCACCTGCATCCTAGTACTCACCATCTAATTCCTCATGCAGCCATCACTGACTTCGGTCCAAGCTTTATTTTCGGCTTAGCGTACAAGCCATTCTCCATTGCAGCTCCTTGAGTTCGACCACTTCCTTGGGCCGATTGCCAATAGCAATAGCTCAGCCAATCCAACTTCTCATGTGTTCTAATACCTTTGCAGAGAGATGCTGACATTCAATTCAGAACTCCTCTTGTTACTGCCACCACATCCAACAACAGCTTGAGAGTATGAAATCCACCAGTATCGCGAGTTACTCCAGTTTATTCGCAGCATCACACAAAAGATCATCATCCTCCTCACTCGATCAACCAACACACACCCATTCCACTGTTCTCACCACCGTGTCTCGCATAAACTCCAAAGTACACCATTTCCATTCCTCATCTTTCTTCGCGGGCACAAAGATCTCCACTTTGGTATATAACATGAAATCTCGTATCCACAACCTCAATGGAACACATGCATACTTGCGAACCATTCTTCACTGCGGTCTCCTTGCTAAATTCCGACTTCGACTTCTAGGCACCGATCGCACAAAGACCAACCTTACTGCCAAGCTCTTCCGTAGCTCCATCGTTCATGCCTGATGTCTCAAGTCTCGGCCATCATCATCGTCACTGATACCAATATTCTTTCGCAACTGAGAAACCATTACTGGCAGCAAGCCATTCGACAACAGACATTGAACTCCCAAAGTGTATCGTCACTAAATCAGCCAGTAGAACAATTGAACTGCCAACAGTTTATGGAGCTTGATTCCATCTTCTTTCCATTTGGCCATCACCCCTTGTTGTACAAGCTCCGGATTTACTACACCGAACTCCAACCGCTCATCCTCCCTTACACCACAGACTCATCTTGTTCCCTCGCCCATACTTCATATTCAAACTCCATTCTCGATCAACTTCCAAACTTCCTTTGTTTGCGCCTACGACTCTCAATCGAACACCAATCTCGCCTTGTCAAAACCCTCGCACCCACCGGTCATAGCTCAAACAAGCTTGGCCACAAAGAATAACTCAAGAACTGCCCCAAAGATAAACTTGGGACGACATAATATTCCCCTTCTCTCGTGTAGTCTTGAACTCTGAAAGGGAAAGAGGCCACCAACTTGCTCTTTTGTGTTTGGTAGTGAACATAAAATACTGATGAGAATCGTGGAGGAGAAACGGACACAAATTCAAGTCGCCAATTTCACACACGTTGTACCGAACTTCATTTTGATCGCACTGCCGCCCACTTTATTCTATCCTCTTTCTTGTTGTGCTTCTAGTGTGATGAGTGGTGCCGCAACAAGAAATGACATTGGTGCCATGAGAAATAATTTCGGTCGCAAACGCCATTTAAACTCCAACTTTAGTCGTGTATTTCTCGAGTGATCAGAATTCGCTTGTACTTTCTACAAAAGCACTAAAATAGTGTCATTAGCCAATATTTCGAGTCCTAGCTAATATAAATATGGGTATAAATTGTAGCACTTACGTGCTTATCATTCCACAGAAAACGAGTCCAAAGCCAATCTCATTTCTAAAAACCGTTTCTTGTTAGGCGAAGGGGTATTTTGGAAGTAGTATTTCTGAGCTAGAGCCATATTCGGTTGGTAATCACGCCAAATCTCCAATCCTTTATACCCTATGAACAAATCTCTAAGTGTTCATAAGCCCACACCTGTGCCCATAAATTGTATAAGAAAATAAATAGTTGGAAACTAACAAATGTAATGATAACAATCACAAAATATGTAGTTCACTATACCGAATCACGTTGAAATTCCCATTAAATTGATGGCCTTTCGCCTTGAAGCTCGACGCATTTCTCGCAAAAAATGTGCCAAGAAAGCAAGTCCCCATGAATACTTATGAACGCCTTCCAACAGATCCAAGTACCGTAGGTTGTTCATATGCACCCTGTTACCATTAGAGTCGGGGATATAGCGGTTCCCAAAATGAACAACATATATGCAAAGCAGTTTGTTGAGCTTGTGCGGGAGTCAATTCCCTGTTCTTCGTATTCCCAAACAATTGAATGAGTTGACGAATGTTATAGTCTTTGTCCGAGTAGTTTGTTTCTTGTACAAATTTGCCAACGTGGTTTCCTTGTTCCATCCAAACAACTTTTCGGTGAGATCATAGATCTTTTCCCACCCTAGGTCCTTCGACTTGTCTCCAATCTTAACCGGTTTCCCAAGAACCTCTAGTCCTATTATCCTTTGGACATCTTCGGGGATAATGGTCATCTCGCCAAAATTAAATGCATGGTGTCAGTTTCACCATAAAACCTCTCCAAAAAGCAGTTTGCAGTGACGGTATCAGTGGCCACATAATTTTCTATCGCATGATACAACCCAGATGCTCGACTATTTGTTGAACAAATTGGACACTCATCCTCCAAAAGCCACACATCCGATCGTTGATGGCGGCTAACACGCCGGGCTTTCCGTGGTCCTATAAAAACACAACGAACTTAATTAAATTGATCACGGGTAAATAATATAATAACAAGATACAAACGTCTTACATAAGTTTGATAGATCCAACGAGCCCAAGAGTCTTTATACGAAAATAAAAGTTGCGGGTTTATCGGTTGACCCCAATGTTTGCCATCATTGTTTGTCGGGAATCAAGTCTAACTTATCGGGGAAGTGAGGTGGGGGTGCCTTTTCATCATCGGTTTGTCCTAAGCCACCTGCTTGTGAGGATGAGCCACCCGCTATTTCCTAAGTTCGGTGGAGTTTCCCACTCATCATCATCATCGGTGCTGGTTGAGTCGCTTATAGGATGATCCCGAATGTGACCTTAGCGGAGCGATTTTGACGTTTACGTCGAGAAGACTTACGTTTTGATTCTTCAACAGCTTTTCCTTTTCCTTTGTCCTTTCTTGGTGCGAGAGACCTATGTTCCAACACGTTAAACTGAGTTACATACTGGATGCCGGCATACAAAAGGAAAACACAGAAAACCGGCATGCTAAATAGACATATAAACTATGCCTAATGCATACCCAGGCATTCTTGGCAATAAATAACTCTATGCCGGTTATATTGAATTATATATAGAAAATTCTAAGCCGTATGAAACAAAAACCTAGATAATTTGTTACCATACCTTGAGTGCCTAACAGTCCTAAGCATATAAAAGATTAATACGTTGAACGCCGGTTTTAGGGAGCGAAAACCGGCATAGCAAAAGAAAATTCGATAGTGCGGTATGATTTCCGGATACGTAAATTAAAAATCTATGCCGGTTTTAAAATTTTTTACACGCTTCTTAACAATTTTTTGTTTTTGATTTTCAAATTGAATTCAATTGACTAGAATTTCATTTTACTAGAATGCAATTTCAAAACCCTAAGCGAAATTTTCAATCCGTCATGAACCCTAGCATGTTTGACTTTGTGTTATATATTATGGATAAACCTAAAAGTACTTCAATTCAACATGAGACTTTGTGTTATACATCACTTACCGAATCAAATTGTTACGTCCGCTTCACCAGGAGACTCTTCGTGACTTTGTTGCGCATCATCAACGGGTATTTCGGATTGGGTTTACCACGAGATTTGCGACGAGCCATTGCCTTGGTATAGAAGATGAAAAAAAAAATAGGAGAGATTGAATAGATCGAATATTTTTCTTTCCAAAACCGTCACTTATATAGCATGAGTAGTTTGAAACGACGAGCCATTAAAGAAACCCATTACAATTTTACTCATTAAAGATTTGATAACCGTCAAATTAGTGGAATGAAATTGTAACCGTCAAACAAGTTGAATGAAATTGTAACCACGAAATCCGATAGACAATTACATACCAATGATGCCGGTATTACAAGTTCATGATTTTTTTAACTTCTTAGTGTTGGAAAACCGGCGTCGAGTGTAAACATATCCATAATGCCGGTTTTAGGATACCGGCATTCAATTGAACTCATCGGGGTTGCCGGTATTTGAAAGAAACTTCATTAAGCACAAACATAAGATCTCAAGCAAATTCCAACTAACAACATTTAAGGGAATACTGTTACACCTAGAATGAAAGATCTCAAGCCAAATACACCTAACATCATTTATTGGAACGAGCTTGAACAAGCAAAGCAGCTTCGAAATGCCTAAAAGGCTCTTTTCTCCACTTCGTATATGCATCCTGAGCTTCATACCTATCACCACTGTATCTTGCAAGAAATTCGTTGTATTTGAGACATGATTTGATGAGTGCAGTTGTTCGAATGCGTACTATTTGATGAGCGTATTCAATTATGCGTTTCTTCCGTCAAACTTGTTATGCTTGTAAGAACCGGTCATTACAAGGCCCCAAAAACATCCGAAGGGCGTTGATCCTCCTAAGCAAATCCAATATTATGTAGTAATTTCTAATCCACTGCTTTCCTCCTCAACATCTCGCTTCTATCTTAGCTTCTTTTTGACGTTTAACCTCTTCCTCAGCTTCCGCTTTTATCTTATCTAATTTTTGACGATAACGTTCAAGCTTTGCTTCCTCTTCTTCTTCTCTTTTCCTCTTAATTATCTCTTCTTCCATTGCGGCAATTGACTTGGTGGTTTCTTCATTCCTTCTTAGTTTTTCTAGTATTGTGGCAACGGAGTTGGTCGTGGTTGATGATTGATTTCTGTCGAGTGGACAATATGTTCCTCATATGTTTTTCTTTCTCGAGGGAATTGATGAACTTGGCAAAGTGATTGATAATCCATCTGAGATATATCCGTGAGGTATCAAGTGCAATGGGTGTATCCATTCCTTTAAATAGATGTGGACATAACGGCTCTTTTCCACTTTAGTGACGGCACTCTAAGTAACTTAGATCCCACACACCTAACTAATATTTTCTAGTGTATGGTTTAAAAAACTAGCCGTTAGGCATTCAATTTTCGGAACCGGCATACGGAGGAGGAAGTAAAACGATGCCGGTATTATGTTCCTAAGACCGCATGGTATAAAACGATGATGCCAGTAATGCGTAATTTCTTTACGAAACGACCCAAATATGCCTACAATATCGGCATTCTTTGTTTAATAACCTCTATGCCTAATGGGTAAAATTCGAAAAAAAAAACGGCTAGTTTTTTTGAAAAATATGACCGTTGGAGCTTCATTTCTATATAACATCACCCATTCCTTTGGCAAAAACTACACAAACCAAGCACCAAATAAAAAAAAATCATTCTCTCAAGAAAGCAAGCACGGTTCAAAGAATGGGGATTCATCATCTACCTCTATTTGCAAAGTAAGTAGATTTCCTAACCACATGCTCTTCAATACTATGACGGAAAACTAATATAATTTTTTTCTTACGTAATCATCATTGCAAGTGTCAAATTTGCAAGTCACCTTCTCACCTAGCCATGGACTCACCCATTTATTTATTCAAAGTGTAGAAGCACAGTGATGGGACACGCCGCTTTGGATTGCAAAACGATGATGCTGAAAATGGAAGAATGTTTCTAAGGTGTTTGAATCACCCAAAGTGCGATGAGTTTCAATGGTTTGACAAAGCGGTTGAACTAAACAGAGTCAAGAGAAAACCACAAGGGCCAATGCAAGCCTATCGATGGGTGTGATGGGTGTTATATGAAGGGAAAGGAATATGTTGAAAAAAGAAGAAGAGCCAATGAGGATGATCCTTGACACCCCCATTCGGACGATGTCTTTGAATGAGATGAGGAAATGCTCAAAGGCTCCGCAATTGTTGAAAAGGGATGAAAATAGATTATCTCTAACTAAGTGTAATCCATTCAATGTTTTTTAATTTAAAGTTTCTAATCCAATGTAGTCGATTACTTCAGCATCAAAATAAAAGAGAATTTGAAATGAATTAAGCAAAGTGTCGGGCATTGCGGAAATCAAAACAACGATGCTTAGGTTTTATGTCAACTCAGTAAGAGTATTTGGAAACTTTAGATACCGGCATTGTCAAAATGAATCTTACTATGCCGGTTTTTCTCACATATTTAAGAGTATTTGGAAATTTGCAATACCGGCATTTACCTTATCAAACACAACAATGCCGGTACATGTCAGTTTCTATACAGGAACCAAATAATGTAACCCGATTGTTCCTAGGCATAAAAATTGCTATGCGGACTAGGTTCCATGATGTTTTTTGAGCATTCTCGTATATGCCTGTATGTGTACATGTATTTCTAAAACTGACCTCTACTATGCCGGAACATTTTAACTTTCAAACTAGAAATCTTAACATGTTCAACATAAACCAAAGAACTAAAGAGTTAACCCACAGTACAAACCAAAACAAGTTTGAAATTGTTTTTGACGTAACCAAAGAACTAAAGAGTTAACCATCACTAATTGTCATCAATTCTCTTCCACTAAATTAGTCTTTTGTTTCTTTTGGGTCTTGGCGCCTTCCTTGTTTCCCCATACATAGCTCGACGAGAGGGTGGGTTTCTTCAATTCTATGAAGCTTTTCCTCGAGTTCCTTGATTTCTTGAAGAGATAGCACCACTCCGTCCTTATGCTTGAAACCTAACATCTTCGTAACCTTGCCAAGCCGACGTCGTTAGATTAATACATCAAACACATAATCAGTATATATGTTAATATATGATTATGTTTACATTTAATGACTATAAGCAATTAAGAAAACTTACCACCATTCCTAAAGTCGTAAGAAGTTGGGCCGGCGTAGGTTGTGGAGGTGGAGGAATTTCAACAGAGGGTTTTCTTGGTGTGGAGCTTCGACGGAGGGAGGGCGCACGACATAAGATGTGACCATTCCGGGTAATCCCTCATGTAGTCGTCATCAACTTCATAACCATTTTCCGCAATCTCCCACTTACTAATATCAACCAAACGACGTGGCTCTCTTTCCTTCCAATGTGTTGGTTCCGGTTCTGGATCATACACTACATGCAACTTGTTGGGAGTTGAATTGCACCGAGAAAAGTAAAGAAGATAATTATCATCAGAGGTCGACCAAAAATGGGATAATTGCTTAAATCCATGTTGGCGCATCACACGGCATGGATCGGCCATGATGTATCCTTTTGGGTGGTACAATGGCCCATGGTAAAATGCAACATCTCTTGGAATTTGAAGGTATCCTCTAATCTCCTTATAAGTGTCGAACACAACGTCTTCCTTCCTCATAGCATCCAGAGCCAATCTCATATCGATGACTCGACCTTTGTTACCGGGCTTCAGATTACTGTTAAACTCAAACCTCTGAGCTCTAGGGGTATCGGGTTCAGGAAGGTCTTTGATCTTCAAGAATTGGCAGTCCTTGAACAAGGTTGGGAAGTGTTCATAACACCACACCTAATCCAATGTGAACAATATACATGTGAACATAAGTAAAAAAAAAATACATGTCAACAATAGATTAAAGAAATTTGTACCTGGAGTAGAGTGAAATTCCCGACAAATTGGTTTGTTTTAGCCAATGAAGCCCTTCTCATCTCCGCCATAAATGTGCCATGACCGCGGTGCCCCAGAATAGCCATAGACACCTTCCAACGGGTCAAGGTATGGAGAAAGTTTGCACTTACCCCCGTTGCCATTAGTGTCGTGGAATGCCTAGTGTCCAAGATGTATAACAGTGCACGCGACAGTGCCGTATACCGAATGGGCGGCGAGGGTCCCATCCATCCACCAAGCTTCTAGCCTTTGTATTTTCAAACATCTTCTTAAGCATCGTCAGCTTGAATGTCTTCGTCTTACTTCCGTTCGATGCTACATAAAAGCTATCCGAAGAAGTTTTGAAGTCCCAACCAAACAACACTTTTTGGTCAAATCGTGCAACTTCAACCAATCTAGGTCCCGAGACTCAACTCCTTCAAATTGATTTGCCGATAACATTCAAGCCTAGAATGTCATGAACATCTTCAGGAATCAAGGGCATCTCTCCAAACAGGAAGTGCATTGTATCAGTTTCACCATGATACCTTTCGACGAAGCAATTGACGATCACAGTATCTGGATTCACGTAATTTTCAACCAAAGAATACAGACCAGAGTTCTTTACTAATGTTTGGACATCTTCATGCTCCAACGACAATTTCCACTCAGCCGCGGCTTGGTTTCGGCAAACACGCACAGCCTTAGTATGATCCTACAAATATGAGATAATACGATTAAGAGATGATGTAAAAGATAAAACAATGCACATGTACAAAATAAAAAATGCTTCCATAAGTTTGAAAGATAGTACGAGCCCAAGAGTGCTTGTATCCAAAGAGTACTTTCGGTTCCGGAGCTTGACCCCAAATTTTACCATCATCGCGGTCGGGTATCATGTCATCAAGGTGAGGAAGGTGACAACCTTTAACTTTGTGTTTGCCCTTGCCCTTGTCCTTGCCTAGTGTTGGTTGTTGACTAGTCCCACCAACTTCGCTTTGGCTTGCTAATTGACTTGGGGGAACCTCATCATCTTCCTCCTCACTTTCCACTTCATCATGCTCATCGTCCTCAAGTGTTCCAGTACCTTCACGGATTGCAAGTGAACTACGTTCACCACTACTCTCCCAAATTGAACCTCTTGTTTGAAACCCCAAACGTTTCTTGCGACCGCGTCTTTCCCCCGTGGAGGCAGGGACTGAGGAGTATCAAGACCGTCCTTCCTCCTTCTCTTAGTGAGAATATGACCTTTATTTTTCTTCGCTTCTTTGGCTTTTGACATATAACATAACCAAACAAAACAAACATTATAAAAGTCATGGCGCTTTAGGAACCTAAGCATACCAATTCCTAAACAAACCAATGCCGTGAACATGGACCTAAGCATAAGACCTTAAATATCGAGCATGCCGGTATCGTTGTACCGGCATTTTTTAAAACTAAATTATGTGCCTAGGTATTGAGCACCATTTCAGTGATGTTCCCAGTATATTTTAAGTGTACTACCTAAGCATTTCCGAATTGAACTAACAGATGCCGATTTTAGATACCGGCATTCACGAAACCTAGATAGAATGCCGGTACAAACAATTAAGTTCTGTGTTTTTAGTTGACTACCGTATGGTATTCAACCCTAATTGTATGCCGGTATAAAAATTCAGTTTCAGAATGCAAACCTAGGTATGGTATTCGACCCAAATTCTATGCCGGTACCTAAACCTAGCTTGGTATTCAAACCAAGATCCAATGCCTAAGTACTCTACGTAACTCGAAAGTTTCAGCTATTGTTTGCGATTCTAACCTAAACCCATGGCTACAAATCGATTAAAACAATCATAAATGAGTTCAAAATCACTTACCTTCTCGCAGAGAAGCCATGAGTGTTTGATCATCTGAGTTCGCTGCTGCGTCCTCTTCTAGTTGTTGAGCAATGTTCTCGATTCTTTGTTCATGTGTTTGTTGAGCAGTCGATTTGGTTCTCGGTTTTGCTTTCGATTTGGTTCTTCGAGGCATGGTTATGTTAGGTTAATCGACAAAGAAATTTTTGATTCAACGATTAATCGTCGATGAAGAATGAACGATGAGGAAGAAGATGAAGAAAAAATAAAATTTTCAAAACCTAACCCTATGCCGGTACAAATTGGAATTGGGGATATATGATTTTGGTTATTTGATTTTTATGTTTTAAGGAAAGGGCATTACTGGTCTTTTTCATAATGATTTTTAATTAAGGAAAGGGTGTTTTGGTATTTTCGCACTCAAAAAACACCCCTTAACAGCCACCTTTGGTTGGGGGAAGTAATTCATATCCCCCAATTAGTTTCCATATCCCCCAATTACGCGTTCATACTATATGTCTTCATTTGTAATGCCTGTTTTAGTTGCAAAAAATTTTAAAAATAAAATAATGAGGAAATTCTTATGGAATGGCAACAAAGGGAAAGTTTGGAACACACTTTACAAGACAAAGAAATTTGTGGGTTTAGAAATCAAGAATTTGAAGAAGATGAATTCAACTTTGCTCACTAAGTGGTATTGGATATTTGCTACTGAAAATATGTTTTTCAGAGAGAAGTTATCTCAGAGAAGTATGAAGCAGATGAAAAAGATTGGTTTCCCAATATTCCCAATGTTACTTATGACAGATCAGTTTGGATAAGATGTATGAAATGCAATCCTATTTTTAAAAGTCATATCAGATTCAAAGAAACTCTCGTAGTGGTATCAATTTTTCGGATGTATAGGTGCGTCAGATATAAAATTAGAATCATGGGTAAGAGTTTGTTTTGCACAAATAATGTCGTCTCTAATGTGTTGATCGTCACTCCGTGTAGAACAAACATATGACGAGTTCAACACCAAGAAAAATATTACCTCCTGTTGGAGAAAAATGAGCTTTTAGTTTAAATATTTTGGTCTTGGTGTTGTTTGATCTTAGGAACTAAGGGTTCTATGGATGCTCACTCATTTCTTTGAGTGAATGAATCTCTTTAGTCCCACATTGGGTATACTAGAAAAGGAGCTCCACTATATAACAATATTCCTATGGATATATTGGCAAACGAGGGTGGTTAGAAAGATACATGGACCAACCCATGAAATGTGCACGTACACCATACACCAAATCGCTTATCTACTCAATATAATTTTTGCTAGTTTTTCCTTTATGAAAGAATTCCAAAAATAATTTTCTTCAGTGTTTTATTTATAGGAGAATTCTATTTGTCGTTTTTGATTTGTTTTACCAGAAACTTGTTTTATAAAAACCTAAATCTAACTTGATTTACAAGTAATTTTCTCCTATAAATACTAATCGAAAACCTGTTTATAAGATATACCATAAGCGACTCTTCTTTTCACCATCTTCTTGTTTTATCTTCCACGGCGTGTTCACTTCCAATCCTTGTTGCTAAGTTCAAGAGTGGGTAACTTGCATTGTGGTAACTCAAGTTATATCAGGGAAGTCTTATCCTGGACACATCTTCGCTTTGAGGGGTTTAACATTACTCATCTCGAGTGTACCCGTGAACTAATGTGTTAAGGAAAACTTGTTGAACATGTGATTCTGCCCTCGTCAAGTTGTTTCGGTAGAATTGTTTTGATTCGGTTCTTTACATATTATTTTGATACATCTAACGTGCTGTTAATTGTTGCAAGATTCCAACAATCTTAACACATTATTTATTCCTTCAAGATGACGAATGATAAGTATGTTGTTGATCAATTCCTCGAACTTCAACAAATCATAAACAAATCTCTAACAATCTTGACACATTATCTATTTCTTGTTGTTAGATGAGTATATATATGAGGAAAGTTTGAAATTGTTGCGCACATGATTTTTCATAATGCATTTGTGGCTTTTACGTGATGCTTCCTTGGTCGATTTCTTAGATGCATTTTTGGCTTTTACTTGATGTTTCCTTAGTCGTTTTCTTAAATCAAAGATAACTTCCCCTACTTAGTTTCAATTTTACAGTGGTACTCAACTTTAACCAATTTAGGTTCTGAAACAAATGTATCAAGAAAAACCTAGCTACTTGATAGTGGATGAAAGCCACATTAATTACCTGGTTGATAGGTTTGTTTTTAATGTGACTCTTATGCTTGATCAAGCATACGGTGCATCCACCTAATTCACCTATTTTTACATGTATAGCTAAATGCAATTGAAAAAAAGTCAATCTTTATTTCTCGATTCGTCCTTCGGAAGATGGTCAGCCGTAGTCCATCTAAACTTCACAAAATAATGCTGATATCACCATAGGTTTTTCTTACGGTGACCATGGTGATGGGGTTCCATTTACTGATGGCATATACGCATATGCCATGGATTGGAATGCTCCACTACCATGCAACAATCATCTGGGCCACCGATTTCCATTTGCAGCAATCATTGGTTTAGTTTCTTAATTAGCTAGAAGTTCCGAAGTAAATAACGATAATAACTTCATGTTTTTGTGAATACAAAATTTTATATTTTTCCAATTGTATACCAATCAGATATCCTATTAAAAATTGTTGTTATGTTAATAAATCTACCTAAAAATCTCTTTAAATTACAGTTTTGTGATAAATGTGATGTATTACAAAATAAATTTATGCATTATTAATTTTCCAAAATAAATGTATGCATTATTGACATTATATTACGTATTGTTGCTAACACATAATTGTCTAATTATAATAAAGTAAATTACACTTGTACGTTAATCCTAATCACTTGATATTGATCCTATAGTAAATTGGTTTCGGACCGTAACTATTATCAAGTGAATATCAAGGTGTCGTATTGTCTCGACTATTGTCCATAGACGATCACACTTGGTATCAGACTTATAGGTTGATAATAAAAGATTATGGAGTATTTGGGTACTCTCGAATTTTCATGTACAGTTGAGTTAAAAAACGGTCTAGGTTTATTAACATACTAAAGATGGTACTTGTTGAATTACAAAGTCTGAGACGAAGAGAACTTTGTAATTTATATCAAATTTATTCCCCGATCGATAAATGGCCGTATAATAGAATAGACGGACTTTGGATAAACAAGAATTATAATGATCAAGATAAGATTTAGGATATAAAGAACTATTAGGTAAAAGATAGTCTGACCAGGCTTCACGAATCTCTTAATGAAGACTTTGAAAGTTATAATTGAAAAGGAGAGGGTGCCAAGTACACCACCAAATTTTTCATTCGGAAACAATATGGACTAACTTTCCATAATCAGCAGTATAAATCAACAAATGAGATCTTGTACCTGAGTTGTAAAACAAGTTTACTTGGACAATCTCACAAACCAGTATCCCGGTAACAACCTAGTATGTAGCAAAACTGTTATAAGAGCCGAATTCCAACAATAACAAGTCTTGTAATATTTCTTTCAAGATACGAATTCTCAAGAACAAATAGGTTCTATACAATCTTTTAGGCTTAAAAACTGTCTAGGTTGATTAACGCACTACATGTGATATTTTTATTATAAATATGAAACAATATAATGCGAAAAACAAATAACACAAGACATCAGAAGTTGTCTTAAAGAGGAGAACTATAATGTGCAGAAAAACCCCGGGACCTAGTCTAGAACTTGAACCCCACACTATATTAAGCCGTTACAGACGCTTGAATATTATCAGAGTTCGTAACGGAACGTAATTGAGACTGAATCGACCATACGAGATAATCAACTTCGGATGTGCTCCTTCACGTCTCTTGGATCTCGCAAAACCTTACGCAATACGATTTTGGCACCTAGATAATGTCTTTTACAAGCTTAGGAGTTGCTTCGACCTCAATGAAGACTTTATGACTATTTTGCCTCTAACATGAAGCCTATTTGATTTTATATAGATATTATATATCAAGGTATGGAAATCTATTTGCAGTAGACAAGTCTCGCAAACCTCAAGGATCTGTAACACTTACATTTTTATTAAAGAGAAACCTAGATCATTACCACCCCATACGAAAAATCTAAACAAATTAAGCCTGAAGTTATTTATATATCTATCTTGTGGAATCACAAAATTCTAAGATAATGATTACATTGTGTTTACTATCTATCTTGTTATTGATCTATAATTCGAAAACTAAAACAACATCCGATATAAAAAAACTATCATGTAAAAGATAGTCTAATCGAGATTCACGAATTTATTAGTCAAGTATTTCACAGTCATAACCTAATACAATTTCAACAGAAGAAACCTAGGTTTTAGAGGAAGGCTCTAGCCACAACTAGGACATAGAAGTGTCGGGATTAAGATTCTAGTTTGCAGGAAGTCATTTATTTGTATTGATGAGCAGAGCTTGGTAGCTTACATGCAAAGCTAGGTTCGTGAACTAGTTTTCATGTCTAAAAAAAATTTTGTAACCAAGAAAGCAAAACTTTTCCATATAGATTGTTCATGTAAGCATGTAAGAAGTTTGCTTTGAGTCACAAAGAAGAATTATGTGACCGTAAAAGATTTCACCTAATTAGGGTACTTTTCTCTCCGGATCGGTTATACCTTAATATGGATTACTTGTGATCGAACACACAAGTTACCAGGTCCGTTTACGTCAGTTACCAGGATCGGTTACGTAAATTATCGGGACCGGTTACACCAATTATAAGGATCGATTACACGATTCTTTTGTGATCGATCACACCAATTACTAGGATCGGTCACACCAATTACAAATATCGATCATACCATCTCAAGTGATTACTTAGGATCGGTTACACTAATTAATCAAAACTAGTCATACCAAACCATAAGTCAGGCACTAATTAGTTATACCAAGATACATAACAAGTTATGATCGGTTCTACTAACTCACAATATTGGTAATCCAAATATATGCAAATGAATAACAATACCAATAAGCTAGCGATTTCCCTTTCGATTCATAAAACAAGTTCATGAATGTACTTCCTTTAAACAAATGTAAACATTGTTTCCTAGGATGAAATCTTCACCTTTACCCATACACAATAATCACAATATCATTCATAAGATTATGTCGATGTCATATCTACGAAGTTCAAAAGATAATTTTTATACTTCGTAGTCTAATTCCTTAATACTATAATCATATGATCATGTCTCACTAATAGAGTAAAATATCATTCACAGCTTCGCAGTTATGTTTTCAATATAGCACGACTTGAAAGATACGTTAGGAATGAAACACTTCAAGTCAATATTACTAACCCCAAGAGGAAGGATGATGTCGTCGTTGTAGCTCGTTACTTCTTCATGTTCTTCAGGTTTTCGAGTAATACTTGTATGTCTCATATTCCTAGGTTTTCTATTCTAACCTATATGAAGTTTTCTCTAGTACATAATCAAGTGACTCTTAGATGAGTTTTGATTCACTAAAATATGACAACCAAACTTTACATATCAATGCTTGGTGGGTTCAACTGAGCCATGCTCTAACAACCATCTTCTTGGTCGGAGTACAAGGGAAAGGTGAGACATGAAATATGCGATATCAACATGGTTGAATTGGGAAAGAATATTCAAGTGGAAGAATTATTGTGAACCAAAGACAAAAACGTGTCACCTGCAAGGGACATGAATAACAAGGCTCATATGTATGAATACATGTCTTCAAAAGCTGGAAAAGGTGACAATAACAATCGCAACTCGAAATACTCTCCTCATAAAAAAGGTACGTTTCGTAAACCAGAATCTAACATTATTATAATTAAGGGTCCTTGTTTGGTTTGTGGAAACACTGGTCATATGGCATTTCACTGTAGACAACGTAAGGATGAGAAGAATAATGCTAACTTGGTTGGGAAGAACAAAAATGAGTTTTCTCCTATGGTGTCTGGAGTTAATTTGGTGACTAATGTGATGGACTGGTGGGTAGACTCTGGATCTACCAAGCATGTCCGTGGGAACAAAGACCTGTTCACCTCCTATCAAAAGGTAGGGGAAGGCGAGAAACTCTATATGGGTAACTCATCTGCATTAGAGGTTGCAAGAAAGGGAAAGGTCGGTCTGAAGCTCCATCTGGCAAGACTCTCACATTGAATGAAGTTCTTCATGTCCCAGACATTTGCAAAAATCTTTTTTCTTGTTCTGTTTTAGATGATAAGGGTTTTAAAGTTACAATTGAGTCTGAAAAAGTAATAGTAACTAAGGGCAATGATTATGTGGGTAAGGGTTATAAGACTGGGGGTCTATATAAACTTAATGTAACTTGTCCTGAAGTGAAATTGAATGATTCTTCTGTTTACATGTGTGTGTCATTGAATGTTTGGCATGGTAGAGTTGGTCATGTAAGCTATAAATCAATGCATAAATTGGCTAGCGTAGGCTGCATACGCAAATTTACTTTAGATAAAAATCATAAGTGTGAGATATGCGTAGAATCTAAGCATGCTAAGAAATAATTCAATAAGAATGTCCAGAGAAACTTGAAACCCTTAGAATTAATCCATTCAGACCTAGTTGATATGAAGTCAGTTCAAACAAGAGGTGGTAAGAAATGGTTTGTTGATTTTATAGATGATTGTACGAGATAATGCCATGTTTATTTACTTAGAGGGAAGGATGATGCCTTAGAAGCCTTTAAGATATATAAACGTGAAGTTGAAAACCAATTGAATACTAGCATTGAAACTGTTAGGTCTGACCGTGGTGGTGAGTATGAAATTCCCTTAGGATATTTCTGTGAAGAACATGGCATTATATATACATGAGACTACAACCCCTTATTCACCTCAATCCAATGGTGTAACTGAACGTAAGAACCGTACCCTTAAGGATATGATGAATGCCATGTTGATTAGTTCAGGATTACCTTCGAACTTGTGGGCGGAGGCAATCCTATCAGCCAATTACATCCTGAAAATAGTACGCTTTAAAGGATTAGATAAAACTCCATATGAGTTATGGAAAGGTAGACAACCATCTTATGCTTGCTTTAAAGTGTGGGGGTGTTTGTCAAAAGTGGCTATTCCTTCTCCTAAGAAAACTAAGATAGGACCCAAAACCGTTGATTTTTTTTTATAGGGTATCCTGAGTATACTAGTGCTTATAGGTTTATGGTTTTGAGTTCTAAAATTTCTGACATAGGGTTGAATACTATTATGGAGTCTAGGGATGCTGAGTTCTTTGAGAATATTTTTATTATGAAACGTGATTCTCGAAAGAGATGTTTAGATGATCTCGTAGATTTTTCCTCAACTACTCAGACTTTACCTTAAGAGGAAGATGCATCAGGAATAGAACCTAGAATAGGTAAAAGGGTTAGAACTGAGAAAACCTATCCTGTAACACCCCGTATTTTTATCATGGCGCATGCTAAAAGATGCGCCATGACCTGAGATGAAGCTTCATCCAAAGCTTCCGCAGCGTGAAAAAGGTGGATTGGCTTAAGGCCAATACCGCGCTAAAATGGCGCATTATGTTTGGCATTTGGCCGAGAGACAAATCTCGCATCAAATGATGCACTAGGCCAGTTGGTTAGATGGCCTTGAGCTTGCAGCGTAATCATTGCGCATTATGAAGGTTATTGGCTTAGAGCCAATGTTGCACAAACATTGTGTATCAGGACAGAGAGGGTTGGCCAAACGAGTGTCGCGCAATCATTGTGCGTAATCATTACACGCGATTATTGCATGCAATCATTGCGATGAACAATGAAGCAAGAATGTCATTTTGGTCCCATTTCCATACTTGTAAAAATTCCATTAAGACATATATAGGGAGGGGTACTTGGTTGAAGGTGCATATGCGGACTATGTACCAAGTAAGCTTCATAGCTTAGCCGAAAGATTATAAATGATGCCTAAGGATCATTTATAGTTGCGTAGCCTTGCGAAGAGGGCATTTGATGCTTAAGCATCACTATGCCATGTCGCGGACCCGATGATGCATAATCATTGTGCAACTTGACGGAACGACCTATACGGACTAGGCCATTACCATTTTTGCTAGGCTACGACCTTGCAAAAGAGGCAATGAGTTGATGAACTACGGTCCATGCTTGATCCCTTTAGAGTAGGGAAGGGTACGTAGGCAGCCGCAATGAGTTGCAGCATTGCCGGTCCAGCACTTTGTCGCTCATATCATCTAATTGTGAGATGATTGCGACATCCTGGCCTCTCATATCATATGGCTCGGTAGCTCGACGCAAGAGATGATTGTGGACAAACTTGATGAGGCAAGTTGCATTCCATTCACTGGATTCTCATACTTCATATCAAGGCGTTTGACGTAGGCTAAAAACCCGAGTGTCGTAATTTATCTCAAGAGGAGTCCATTTTGATGGGAAACGGCCCAAAGATCAAGACATGTTGATCTATAAATACACATGGTCACCAGAATTTAGCCAAAAATTTCATCATTTAGGGCTTCAAAAGGCCGTTTTTGCCGTTTTAAGAAAGTTTTGCTTACTTAATAAACCCTTCGCAGAACAAGGGTAAGTTGGAACGGTGTGGAAGCTAAGTTAGCTGCATCATACTCCAAAAGCATGCTTGCAAGGGAAAATTGACATGCATTTGCCTAACCTTAAGTCCCGGATCGTAGCTTCATCATGGCGCATCGGGGAAGTTACGACTTGCGGGGCAACGCGCCAAAGGCGTAATTTTCCGGTCCGTCACATATACTGATTGCATTACATACCTAGCCGAGTCTGATCCCCAAATTTATAAAGAAGCCTTGACTTGTCCTGAAGCTCCATGGTGGAAAGAAGCTTCGATTAGTGAAATGGATTCCATCCGAGAAAACGGTACATTTGAAATTGTAGATTTACCTCCAGGGTCTAAATCCATAGGTTGTAAATGGATCTTCAAGAGGAAACGTAATATAGATGGAACTGTTGAAAAATATAAGGATAGGTTGGTAGCTAAAAGTTACAAACAGAAAGAAGGCACAGATTTCTTTGACACCTATTCACCAGTGTGTAGAATTAGCTCCATTAGGATGTTAATTGCTATAACTTTTTTCCATAACCTAGAGATACATCAAATGGATGTAAAGACAACATTTCTTAATGGTGAATTAGACGAAGAAATATATATGGAACAACCCGAGGGCTTTGTAGTTAAAGGTTGTTAAAAAAATGTTTGTAAACTGATTAAATCTTTGTACGGATTGAAATAAACACCTAAATAGTGGCATTAGAAATTTGATCATGTGATGATTTCTAGTGGTTTTAGAATTAAAGAATCTGATAAGTGTGTTTATACTAAACTTGTTAAGGATGCATGTGTAATTGTATGCTTGTATATTGATGATATGCTTAAACTAGGTACAAACACGGATTTTATTAATTCCACTAAGAAATTGCTGAATGAGAACTTTGACATGAAAGACTTAGGCCCTGTTGATGTCATATTAGGGATGAAGATTATAAAAACTTCTAATTGCTATAGTCTGGCTCAGTTTCATTATGTTGAATCCATACTTAAGAAATATGATTAGTTACTGTAAACCTTCTTGTAATCTCAAGAAGAATAAGGGTGTAGGCATTAACCAACTTGAATACTCGAGAGTCATAGGAAGTATGATATATTCGATGAATTGCACGAGACTACACATTGCGTATGTTGTGAGTAGGTTAAGCAGGTATACTTGTAATCTAGGAAAGATGTATTGGGATGCACTTATTAGAGTGCTAACGTACTTGAAGTACACAATGACCTTTTGTTTGAATTACAAAGGGTATTCGTCCGTCCTTGAGGGATTTTGCGATGCAAACTGGATAGCAGACTAAAAGGATTCTAAGTCTACGAGTGGATATGTATTCATTCTAGTAGGTGCGTCTGTAGCTTGGAAGAGTTCCAAACATACATGTATAGCTCGTTCCACTATGGAATCGGAGTTTATTGCGTTAGATAAAGTATGAGAGGAGGCCGAATGACTAATAAACTTTTTAGAAGATATTCCTCTCTGGTATAGGCCTGTGCCAGCTATATCTATACACTGTGACAGCAAAGCTGCAATAGGAAGAGCTAAGAATAACTTGTACAATGGAAGTCTATACATATACGTAGAAGACACAATTCTTTGAAATAACTAATCTCAAATGGCGTTATTTCCATAGATTGGACAAGGTTCAAGGAGAATATCGCGGACCCTTTGAAGAAAGGTTTGTCCAAGGAGATAGTTAGTAAAACATCGAGGGGGATGGGGCTTAGGCTCAATAATTAAACTTGCCATGAAGGATACTCGATCAACCTTGCTGACTGGAGATCCCAAGATCAAGGTTTCGAATGAGACAACTAATTTGTGGTGGGTAAAAATATACACTATTAGAGAATTCCATTCTCTGTCCCTTCCCTATGGCGTAAATGTGATAGTGTGACTGCATGTGGAGGATGACTTTTAAGTATTAATGAGTGGGGTGTAGCAGTAAACACTCTTGATGGAACTCACCTATATTAATGAGGAAGTGGGGCCGCTTCCTATGAGAATTGAGTCGATTCTCTAAAGCATTCTGAGAAACAAGATATGTTTAGGGATAAATTGGACAAAACGACACGAACTTAGCAACATCAGGAGAATATCATGAGTAGTTGTTGTCGTGAATTGCACCAAATGCTAACAGTTCAAGACTAGGTTTACTGTCTAGCAAGTAGTTCCGGTAACTTCTCACTAAGCAAGGGTTCAAGACCTCATGGACACCTTTGCCTAAATGGTATTTTCCTTATTCTGTTTTATTTTTTCCTTCATTTTTCTGAGATTTCATTCATGTTGGGGATTGTTGGAGAAAAATGAGTTTTTAGTTTAAATATTTTGGTCTTGGTGTGGTTTGATCTTAGGACCTAAGGGTTATATGGATGCTCACTCATTTCTTTGAGTGAATGAATCTCTTTAGTCCCACATTGGGTATACTAGAGAAGGAGCTCCACTATATAACCATATTCATATGGATATATTGACAAACGAGGGTGGAGCGAAAGATACATGGCCCAACCCATGAAATGTGCACGTACACCATACACCAAGTCGCGTGTCTACTCGATACTATTTTTGCTAGTTTTTCCTTTATGAAATAATTCCAAAAATAATTTTCTTAAGTGTTTTATTTATAGGAGAATTCCTTCTTCGTTTTTGATTTGTTTTACAAGAAACTTGTTTTATACGGAAACCTAAATCTAACTTGATTTACAAGTAATCTTCTCCTATAAATACTACTCGAAAACCTGTTTAGAAGATATACCAGAAGCAACTCTTCTTTTCATCATGTTTTTGTTTTATCTTCCGCGGCGTGTTCACTTCGAATCCCTGTTGCTAAGTTCAAGAGTGGGTAACTTGCGTTGTGCTAACTCAAGTTATATCGGGAAGTCTTACCCTGGACACATCTTCGCTGTAAGGGGTTTAACTAATGTGTTAAGGACAACTTGTTGAACCTGTGATTCCGCCCTCGTCAAGTTGTTTCAGTAGAATCGTTTTGATTCAGTTCTTTAGATATTATTTTGATACATCTAACGTGTTGTTAATTGTTGCAAGATTCCAACACCTCCAAGACTTGGAGTAACTTCCCCAGGCCGAATACTAACATCTAAGGTGGCACCCCCAATAAAAAAATACTTGAGTGAATTTAAAGTGTGACCCAACCACTATATCTATTCGAATTTTTCTCCGTATGTAATTTCGGAGAACCTATCATTTCCGTTTTTTCAAATACATCATTTTTCTTGTTCGTAGCATTCATAGAATAGGCATGAAAAACTAAATGAGCATGAGTATAACTTTTAGAGATGCTTTTTAGCAGAAATGTATGCAGACAAGGATGCAACTTGGAGGCAAGATGTACGAAAAGATTAAATGAAGCTGAAAGAAGGGAGTTTTTCGATTTGCAAAGAGTCTTGACCTCTATTACTGTAGTTGCAGGAAATCCTACACTACACCCCTCACAATATTCCACACAACTAAGACATTTTTTAGATGAATAACAATGATTTTATTGATTATTTCCTTGAAGATTCACAAGATAAAATAGAAAAGAGTTAAAGAAATTACAATCACCACCAACTTTCTCTCTCCTAATGACTTGTCTAACACTCTCAAAAGAATCCCCCCTTACAACAGGTTCGTTCGGCTCTTTATATAGGGTAGTATACAATGGATGACAGCTAAGCTGTCCTTTATTTTCGGGAACGACTTGCGAAATATCGCAAGTGTATAAGTACACAATCTCGCAACTCTCCTAAACTTCGCTAGATCTTCACAATTTTCTCATGTTTTGGCTGTCGTCATTCATTGCGTCATTAATGTTATTCTTCTCGCGACGCCCTCGCAATGTCATTATTTATTGATCTCGCAAAGTATTGATGTCGCGATATTCTGATCCTACATCTTGCCTCTTCTCATGTCTTCTCTCGAAGGAGAGAATGTCATGAGAACCAATATTTTGAAATGCCCTTTATCTGTTTCAATCCCGTACTTTTACACGGAATTTATTACAAATGTTTCTTCTTCCATTCTTTTCTTGACACGTCTCTTTCAACCGTTTATTCTTGATCATTCATGTCCCATCTCGCATTAAATGCATTTGTTTTCTCGAGAATTCTTCTCTCTATATATAGTTTTCTCACCCGTCCCCTTTCTTCTTCTCTTTTATTTTCCCTCTGCAACTTTTCTTCAACTTTCTTCCTCCGCAATCTGTGCTTCTGCTACTGTAAATCTTCCTTTTCTTCTTTCTCTTGATCTTCAATTCTCTAATCATTCCCATACTTGCCTCTGTTATTTATTTTCACATGAGAGAAATTAAGTCGATAATCTTTAAGTAATGATACTTCTTAATTTACATGATAAATTCTCCACAAATAAATGAAGAAATATAGTCGTATTCGCAAGCTTGTTTGCTTACTCAATTTCTTGTGTTATCTTATCATCATTTATGTTGAAATTCATCATTGCGACAAAATCGCAGGACGTCGTTACACTTTCATGTAACGACCCATTGATCTTGTCTTATCATTGTTTTTGTGTGATCTTATTTTGCCATCCTAGTTAAAGGTCTTATTTTGCCACCCCTCATTTTGCATCAATATGACAGGCCTAAATATTCTTGCGAACATAAAGTCCCATGACATTGACGTCTTGCGACAAAATCGCAGGACGTCGTTACACTTTCATGTAACGACCCATTGATCTTGTCTTATCATTTTCTTAGTATTTTTGCCTCTGCAGGATGTTTATGTTGCGACAATATGACAGGCCTAAAAATTCTTGCGAACTTAAAGCCCCATGACATTGCCGTCTTGCGACGAAATTGCAGGACGTCTTTACACTTTCATGTAAAGACCCATTGATCTCGTCTTACCCTCGTGTTAGTATTATTGCCTCTTCAGGATCACTGCACAAATATGACAAGCCTAAATTTTCTTGCGAAAATAGAGCCTCATGAAATTTGCGTCTTTTGACACTTATCGGCTCCCTAATGGAGGTGCCGCCCTTATCATCTCCCCGGTTGCCCCTTCAAGGAGGCGTACATCGGCCATACAAGACTAGCTCCTCCCATCCTACCTTAACAACAACTAGTTGTTTTCGCAGCCTCTTATCCCTTATACCTATATGGCTTATGGTTACGAGACTGCACCCTAAGTGGAGTTTTCTTCGGGCCGAGTGCAGCATGTGCCAAAATAGACCCTCGGTCGTCCAACCAGGGTATAACCTTATATATATAGTTGGAAATACAAGGTATCTCCCCAAGATAGGCTTTCATGGGCCCCAAATTTTCATGACTCAGGTTCCAGGGGCGGTGTAACCTTTTTCCTGAGCCATGTCAAGAGATACCCCCTTATATGACGCACTTTAGGTCTTACATTTGCCTCTTACGAAATATCATTCGCGAACTAGGGTGTACGCCATAAAGGTTCGTCCCATTCACTCACTCATTCATTTCTGTCAATTTTTGTAATCATTCATTGCTTTTTGATTATTTCTACTCGTCTTCTTTGTGAAATTTTCATATAATCTTGCTTCATTTGCTGCAATTTCGCTGTAATTATTTAGCTAAACTTTCGTTACATTCATGAATAACGAGATTCTCGCATACTCCTTCTTCGATCATCACATTCTTTGTATTTTTGACATGTTTTTGTCATCATCATCATTTTTTTTTTTTTTTTTTTTTTTAACTCTAAAATCAATTACTTACTTCTTGCACTTCTTACTCCTGTTGTTCTCTGTTTCTTTCCCTTTTGCGAGACCATCGCAATTTCCAATTGTCTTTAAGCATTGATTTCACAAGATATCTTCATTTCTCACTTCTATTGTGTCCACCATCAGTTTTTCTCTTCTTTGGTCTTCCTTGATATTTCTCTTCCAATTCTTCTTTTGAGCAGCCCTTTCCTCACAATATTCCACTTCTACTTCATAGCATTTTTGTCCCTCAGCCCAATCTCCTTTTATAACTCCAACACCACCGGGATGTGGAAATTTGATGCTAGGAAATGGTAAGTAGATGCTACGCCCAAGATTTCATGCAATCAAGGTTGCCCAATTAATGCATTATAGGGGACTCCACATCGACTATGCAAAACAAGATTTCAGTTGATAATCCATTCAATGGTATGCGCATGCGACTTCTCCTTTATTTATTAGCGATACCATTAAAACCATAAATCTTATAGGTTGATGGGATCAAATTTTCATCGTTTCCCCATAGTCTTGTAGGTATGGTAAAAAGGATGTTCACCGAGCTTCCAAAGATCAATTAAGATTCTATTTATTGCCCATGAATTTTCTCGCACCATCACTTTCATCATCAACGGTTTTGGATTAATTTCTAATCTTACCACTAATGGATTGTCATGCAACTCGCCACCCTCGGCACCTCTTCTGGTAAAAAAATAATCTATGTTTGCCATTCTTTTAGTGGCGATGTTTTCGCGATGTTCATTACTTCTCTATCATCGGTATCCTCGCGAAAACCCTAAGAACACTATCATGAAAATCCTCGATTGTCTGAATGAATGAACGGTAGAATTGCGAACAAGTTTTTGGCCTTCGTTCCAACCTCTACTACAAATGTTTCTTTCCCTTTTGTCGTATTTACTCGCGATTCTCCAGGGGTGTTGGTAATGGTTGAACCTTCTCTTCACATTTTAAGAATTGGTTTAGCTTCCCTTGATTTATCATTCTGAGGATGATTCGTTTTATATTCCTGCAATCATTCGTTTGGTGTCCATGAAAGTGGTGGTAGGAACATAATTCATGACTTCTATCACCTGGAGGTGGTTCATTCCCCATGTTCCATGGTGCAGGTATGTTTTCCATCAGGATTATAGCCTCCCATATCTTCTCCACACTAGCATTTAGCGGTGGCATTTTGATTTCTTCCCATACGACTCTATGACTTCGCTGTCCTCTGTGATAATTCTGCCTCTGGCCTCCATAAGTCTCTTGCGAATTACGCCTTTGACCTCCATAGGTTTCTTGCGGTTGATCAAGCCTTTGAATTTTATTATTTCCGCCACGTTTGTAGAAATTTCTTTCTCTTTCAAATTCTTCCCCGATCGCGACTTCCCATAGCTACCAACTTTTGTTGACCATCATCCGGTATCCTCACTCCTTGTTGACCTTGCGAGGTACTCATGCAGTGTTTATCAATTTGGGTAACAAACTTGCATTCGCAACTCCTGAACTTGTATTCGCAACAGGGGTATGATTCCATATCATTTTGTTTTTCCTCTAGAGCAATATACTCCTCCCCGAAGCTCCCGCAACTCGATCATTGTGATTGTATTTTGACTCTAAAAATTTGGATATATAGCAGATTTGTCATAAACATAGCATTAATGAATGATAAGATGAGATATCTTTCCTCCACTCGGCCGCCATTTCGCTACACATTGTCTTCCATCTTACAATTAGATGTTTCAAACTTTCACCAACCCTTTGTTTTAACCCAAATACATCTTCAATACCGGTCGCGAGGAATTATTACTTATGTATGCCCCTAAGAATATAGCCTCAAAGTGATTAAAAGATGTTATTGTATTCCTCGGTAGCCCTTCAAACCATTTCAAAGCTTCTCTGTCGGACTTGATGCAAAATATTTGCACAATATAGCCTCATTGTTCTCCCATTGTAGCATACATCTCATATAAGCTTTGATATGTCAGATCGCACAAGTTGTTCCATCGAAAATGTTTGGTTAATGTCGGTAAATTGCACTTGGTGGTATTCCTCTTAATTGTATCTCTTGTGTGAACGGGTTTTTGCAGCTTCTTCTATCGCTTCATCTAACCTGTCTCTTTCCTCCTCCCCTTTTATTGTTCATCATTCCTCTCATTTCGCCAATTCTCTCAAAATTTGTTCATTTACATCGAATTTGAATCCATTGGTATTTTTAGTTCCGCTTCTCTTCGCCTGCGTTCATGTCTACTTTGACTTTCTTGTTCATCATTCTCTTCTCGCATTTCTCTGCGATCTTCTCCTCCAGTTCTTTCGCGAATTCGCACACCATTATATCTATCAATTTCTCTTCTTTGGTGCCTATCAATTCTCCTTTGTGCTCTTTCGTACTCTTCATTAATATTATCATTGTTGCGATTTTGTTCTCGCCTTCTTTCTTGATTATCATGATTATTCTGGCGAATTGCCTCTTCTAACTCTTGTTCTTCCATTTCTGCTCTCAATCTTTCTCTCTCGCGAGCTAGTCGTGCTTGTTCAACATAATGTCTTTCAATGTCATCCTCAATCTCTTTTTGCCTCCTCTGTGCTTCTCTCCCATGCAATATTCTTCTTCCTTCTTCTTGATTTTCTTCAAGAATGGATCGGTTTGCCTCTTCGACGCTGCCTATTTCCTTGATTTTCATCATTCTCGCCCATTTTGAATAGTCTCGGGACGTGGAATATAACGATCTTCCATCATTTCTCCTCTCTCGCAATGTTCCACCTTTGGATTTTGCGCTTCTCTTTGGTTTTCTTCATCAACAACTTCTGTAGTTAAATTTCTCCTTCTTTCCTCTCTAATTGATCTTGAGCTTGACCTTGTAGTGCTTCTCGACCTTCTGTTTTGTAATCTCATGTTTTCCATCCTCAGCTCATGATTCTATCTTGTCAAGTTTGCACGTTCCTCCGCACTCTAATCGTCTCTCTTCATGTATTGTTTGCCTCAACGCCTCTAATGCTGCGATCTCTTCGATCCCATGAATTGTTTCTCCATTCCCCTCTCGATCTCTCCCTTCTTGTCCATTGTTTACCAATTGTTTGTTCTTCTTCCCTTTCGTCCACGAATCCGATCTCCAAGTATGCACACTTACTCTATCATAATCTACGGTTCTATCCGCCATTTGGTTGAATTGGTGATTGAATTTGATTTTCCTCATCATTTCTTATGTTCCTTCTTGAGGATTCTCCCATTTCATTTCTCTCTTCTCCCATCTCCTACTTCTCCTAACAGGTTGTTGGTTGCTCAGATGCATTTCTCCTTCTAACCATTTCTGAATTTTGGTAAACTGTTGAAAATTGTATCAAATTTCTTCTCTACTACTCCAAATTCTTTCAAACCATGATGTGTATCCTTATTCAAACAACCCTTTCTAGCGCCAATATGTAGTTGCAGGAAATCCTACACTACACCCCTCACAATATTCCACACAACTAAGACATTTTTTAGATGAATAACAATGATTTTATTGATTATTTCCTTGAAGATTCACAAGATAAAATAGAAAAAGAGTTAAAGAAATTACAATCACCACCAACTTTCTCTCTCTAATGACTTGTCTAACACTCTCAAAAGAATCCCCCCTGCAACAGGTTCGTTCGGCTCTATATATAGGGTAGTATACAATGGATGACAATTAAAAACGTCCCTTTATTTTCGGGAACAACTTGCGAAATATCGCAAGTGTATAAGTACACAATCTCGCAACTCTCCTAAACTTCGCTAGATCTTCACACTTTTCTCATGTTTTGGCTGTCGTCATTCATTGCGTCATTAATGTTATTCTTCTGCGACGCCCTCGCAATGTCATTATTTATTGATCTCGCGAAGTATTGATGTCGCGATATTCTGATCCTACAATTACTCTCAACAGGAAAGTAAAAGATATTTTATACACCGATCAATAGGCACTAAAGGTCAGTTCTATGGTACCTGCCATCTCCACGGGTTAAAATTGACGAGGTTCTTCGTAAAATTTGTCGTCGAGCTGGACAAATAAAAAGTATGCAAACACACATCATTCTTCCGGAACCAAGTGACCCATCGCATGTTTTCCGGCCTGACACATAACTCCCATAATGTTTCCTGATTTCAATGTCTTTGTAAACTAATCACCTATATAACATTTGAAAATTTAGTTACTTTCTTTCTAAATGTACATATGATAGGAAAAGTAATAAGTATAAGATAATTACAAATGTAGGTTACTCTTACGAGCAAAATTACAACTTGCATTTTGTGTAAATGGTAAAAACATATGGTGATCCAAACCCATCGTTAACCAGCCACTCAGGCTGGCACCGTCTCCGGAACCACCTTGAAAACCCAACTATGCAACCTTCACGACATGGATTTGATTTGATTAGACAACCGGGAAATCGAACTCCTAACCTATACTTTGGGAGTTTGATCCATACTAACTGGGCTAATCCCAATGATTTTCAACCCTTGACTTCCGATGAGAAACCATTGGGCTTTATGAACTTGGACCCAAAGGTGCAAACTCCTGACTTGCCCTTTCTGGCTAAAACTGCTTTTCATCTAACCATTATGGTGATCGGTGGCTTACTTCTTCTCCCTCTTTGTCTGGCTGGTCTCTTCTGCGGCGTAGCTTGGCTCTTTTTCTTTTTTCCCCTTGGAAGTATAAACAAACCCTTCAGGTCCGCCATTATTACAACCAGATCTAACAGTCCCTCAGTCTGAAAAAAAATTCTGTACTCATCTTCAAACACGGGATTAAAGGTTAGACCTTATTTCGTTTTGTTTTGATTTTGATATTGATTATTGTTTCTTGTTCTATTTATCAAAAGTATAGGGTTTTGGGTTTTATGTCATTGGTAAATTCAGTATTAGGTTTGAAATCGATGCTTTGAAATTCAAAATGGGTTTTTGAAATTTGTGGTGATGATTTTGATTTGGGAATTGTTAATCGAGATTGGTTTTCCAATCATAATTCTGAAATACGAAAATTGTTTGTCTGCATGTATTAGTTTGTTTCAGGGATTGAGTCTAATGTTCAAGAATTTGGGTTTTATGTGATTGTTGGATGCATTGATTATGCCATGGGCTGATGGAAGTGTTCAGTCAAAATTTGGGTTGTATGTGAAAATGCACATATAGTGAAAATGCACTAGTTGAATCATTTTGAAAATACTTAGGGTAAGTGTGTTTAAATTCCAAACAGAACAGGCCGGAGAAACGTAGAAACAGCAAGTTAAAAACAAAGTATTACAATTTAGTCTGTAGGATATTTTTGGTGGGTTTTTGCTTATATTATGTTCTTTTTAATCTGTATCTCTTGCGAAGTAGAAAGAACTCATTATCTTGAGGGATGAAACAATGTAAGTAGAGCAATACGTAGAGTTCACACTGGAATTGTATAGGAGTTAGGCAATGTACTCAAAAGTAATGAATGCTTCATGGTAGAGATTGCAAGTGTCTATGTTGAAGGGTTTTGATGGGCTCGGATTTGATAACAGGGATAATTGAATTTCTTAGTATGAAAAACTATTCACATGTCAGAATTTTATTAGCACGAGAATCAAATAAAATTTGTGATACATGTGTTGATCATATGAAGATGATAGCTTTTGGTGGATGCAGGTACCACTCGATATGGAAGAGCCACACGCGTAGTGTTTTCCACTCGATATGCACGTGCTCCCTACTTGTATTTGTAACTACTGCTATTATTATTCCAATTGAACCTTTTACCCTATTTTTCCAATAAACCGAACCTTTTTACCCTATTTTTCCAATAAACCCTTCAGATTTTCTTTTTCTAATCAGTAAACCGTAAAAGACATCGTGAAATTCTTTTCCTCCTGTCATCATTCTCCATGGAGTTGAGGTTTCATTCAGATGATAATGGATCTTCTTCAGGATTTCCTATTTCTTCAAACAATAACTTTTTTACAGAACAAGGTGCGAGCGAAACAAACCCCACTTATTCTAGCTTTTGATTTTTATTGCCTAATCTTTTGGGTTCTGTGTTTCAGGGGGTTATGGAATGAATGGGGCGAGAATCTCAGAACTAATGAGGAATCCAAATTCTGTAGAATTGTTTCATAGAGAAGTAGAGAAAAGACGAATTAGAGAAGAGATTATAGCAGCAGAAATCATAAGAAGGCAAACATTAGAAGCAGAAGTAAGAAGAGAATTAGCAATGGAGAGAGGGTTCGGGTTCCAACGAGATGAAGGGCTTTCTTTAGTGACAAATTCGTCCTGTTTGCCAATGTGGTCTGATCAAAAGAGCTCTTTGGTGCATCATATTAATCATAGTCCAGATGATTCTAGGGCTTTTGATGAAAGGGTATCTTTTTTGTCTGGACAACAAGTTGGAAGAATTGAAAATTCTCCTTTTCAGAGACATCCTGATGCAGCTAAGGTTACTGACATTAACAAAGGACCAGTTTTGTTCATAGTAAGTGCTTCGTACTCCCTTTGTTGCTTCATTTGGTTTTTTGAATTTCAGTATTTACTTGATGTTCTTAGTTGCTTAATTGATTCTACTGAATTTGGAAAAGCTAATTTAAGTATTTATTATCAGAATCTTATTATGTTCATTCATTCATGGAAGAAAACCTTTTGCAGTTTTTCTGTCACTTTCTTGATAGTCCATTGGATGTTCTGCAATCTCAATTTTAGAGACAATTTCATATATGTTGAGAGCTTGCTGGAAAAAAACAGGGTTCGGTTGGGGGTGTCAAATCTTTAATGTTTTTTTTTCCCTTAAAGAGTCTCTAGGCGTATACCCTGCAGCTTTTAAATTTCGTCCAGTATTATTTTCTGATCTTCTTTGGGTTGGAAAGAATCACATATAATCTTATTTTATTGTGACGGATCTAAGTGTATATCACATTGTACTATTAAATTAGTGGCGTAAAATTTCTGAGATATACAGAGTTTGGGTGCTAATTACTGAGAACAAATTCAAAAGTTTGTTTCAACTAAAATCAGGCAACATATATGATGTGGCTCTAAAATTGTGGGTGGGGGTGGGTGGGTGCAAGTTCATATATAAAATCCGTAGAGCGATCTTTACCTTTCATAACATGATGATTATGAATATATGTTTGGTTGCAGCCTAAGCCGACTCCAAGTGTTGCTGGGACTAAGAGGAAACTAGCCTCTGGTTTTCTAGGTAATTCAAAGAAGAAAATTCAGAAGGATTGGACTTGTGATCTCTGTGAGGTGAAAGTGACATGTGAACAAGGTCTGAATGACCATATCAAAGGCAAGAAACACAGATTGAAGGAGGCTGCAGTTAAAGCAAATGTGGCAGTAAGTAAGGACACTAGCAGCTCAGTCACATCAGAGAAGAAAAGTGATAACCCGGAGGTAGAAGCCCAGCAGATCATATGCGGTCTGAAACCAAATGAGGAGAAAAAGGCACCGCAGGTTCAGAAAAGGGGTGAAGCATCATGTCAGGAGGCGCATAAGACGGATGGTTCCAAGAAAAAATATAAATATTGGTGCGAGTGCTGCCAGATAGGGTGCCATAGCCCTGCTGTTATGGCTGACCATGAGGGAGGCAAAAAACACCAGATTCGTCTTCGACTGCGAGATGGTGAGGATGTTCAAGCAGCCATTGTCGGCACCACCTCCGAGAATGCGACTGACGAGAAAGCCATTAAGGATTCTGCTGGTAAGGAAGAAATCAAAGATGCAAGTGAGGGAACCATGGAAAATGTTGATCGGGAAGTCGGCACCACCTCCGAGAATGCTACTGACGAGAAAGCCATTAAGGATTCTGCTGGTAAGAAAGAAATCAAAGATGCAAGTGAGGGAACCATGGAAAATGTTGATCAGGAAACAGATGGAGAACAGACTCAGGAAGGAGAGGAGAAGAAATGTAAGAATGCCAATGACGAGAGTACCATGACCTCATGTGAAAGAACAATGGAAATCCCATAGTTGCCATTTGTTGTCTGAGGTAGTATATTCTAGGTGGTAAGAAATTATGTGAAAGAACTGCTAAAGCTAGAAATTATTTAACTTGTTCCCGTGTTGTTTTCTTAGGAAACTATTTTGTTTATGAGACCTGAAAACATTGTAGTTGTTTTTGGTGTCTAGAAGCTAAGTGTTTTAAATGCCATCTACAACTACACAGTTCATTTTTAGACAGTTATGATTTGGTTGCAAGCATGTTTACTTGGAGGACTGATGTGCACATAGCTGGTTTTGTTGCCTCGGCAGCTGCAATTCTTATTTGTCCAGTTTATCTGGAGTTATGTTGATATCTATTCATGTGAAATTGGAATCCTTTCATTTTCTTTGTGACATGGTTACATACAGAATCTTTAGTTACCTCATCAAGGCATTATGTTTTTTTGGTCAATTTGATGGTTCACATGATTCAAGCAATAATATATTGGCAGTAAAACATCACAAATATGAAAGAGAACAAATGATTTTTTTTTGATCCGACTGCCCTGGATCTCGGATCAAAAATTACCTGACTTATCCGACTTGGTCCCATAAGTCGGGGACATTTATCCCAAGACTTAAACAGGTCTGAGTTAGGAAAAAGTTTTGCACTCGCAGTGCGAGTTCAAATAGCGAATTCGCAGCATCACAGTCGTTGGATGTTGCAGATATGACATCATGACTTAACCACAGTTATGAACTTATGTCATATCTGCAACATCCAACGACTGTGATGTCATATCTGCAACATCCAACGACTGTGATGTTGCACGTTTTTGAACTCGCACTGCGAGTGCAAAACTTTTTCCTCTGAGTTAGAACGTGAGTCAAATCTGATCCAAAATTCCAAATTAAGAAACAAACGATTTGACATGCCGAGTCAGATTCAGACATCGAGTCAGCAAACACGAGATTGCTGAGTCAGACTCAGACATCGAGTCAGCAAACACGTTTTTGAATTGAGATTGCGAGTCAGATTAACTCTAACCATGAATCCTCTCTTTTTATCAGCAGCGCTTGAGGTACAAATTGTTGTCTTACGAGACTCATAATCAAAAACAATTTCTCCTCGAGTGGGGTGCCTTTAAAATGAAAGGCGCATGGTCCCACACACCCACTTTTGTCAGTGCTGGTCCCACCCTTTTGTTTGAGATAGTAAACGGTCCGAAATCAATGGCTTTAGAGCAACTGCAGTGGTGCGAGTATAACCAAAGACCAAAGAGGGAAAAAAAGACCAAAATTTGGGTTTAGTCTGGTGTGTAACGCTACGGGTGGAAGACTAAATTTGGTGGAGCGTGGATTATACGTTCGCCTGGTGTGGGGCGTGAAGTATACGTTCGCTGGTGGTGGTGGGCGTGAATTATACGTTCGGGGTGTGGGGGAGATTTCGAAAAAAATTAAAAAAAAAAAAAAAAAAAAAAAACAATGGGGCGGAGGTATAAACCTCGCCCCATTCAAAATGTCTTAGAAATTTTAGTGGGGCGGAGGTATAAACCACGCCCCACAATAAATTAAAAAAAAAAATTTATATGGGGCGGGTGTATAAACCACGCTGCGTGGGCGTAGACTTTACGTCCGTCTCCATGTGGGGCGAACACTATATCAACGCTTTGGTGTGGGGCGAACACTATATCAACGCTCGACTAAAATTTGGGTTTGGTCTTTGGTCGCCGACCAAATTTAGTCTGGAAATTTGGTATAGTCTGGTATTTGATCTTTAGTCCGTCCCACTACGTCTCTATCTCTTCCCAAATTTTTGGTCTTGGTCGCCCACTGCAGTTGCTCTTAGGGTGTATAACCAAATTCTACAAGGGGTCCTAAAATATTATTCATTAACTGATACACCCCTCATCTTACACCATTGATTATTAAATCAAAAATACTAAACCTAATTAAAATATAATCAAACGGTCCATAATTAGTATTAACCTAATTAATGTAAACCAACCAAACAGATTTCTTCTGGTCTATCCTTTGAACTGAAAAAAGATGTTATATTTTTCTCTTACAAGGTCGCGGACACGCGTCCTGCGCGAGTGAAAAGAAATAAATTGTGGGGTAAAAAGTGGAGTAAACCCCATATTTAGTCGAAAATTAATCGCATTGGGCAGGAGTATAACCATATTATTTGGTTTTAGTTGGAGAGAGAGCGTAATCTAGAGTAAATTTGGTCGATACTCTCGACTAAAACTGATTATAGTGGGGCGGTTGTTTAAGTTGAAGACAGGCGTAAATACTATCTCCCGTTTAAAGGTGGGCGTACCTTATACTTCTGTTCCGCGGTGAGGCGTTGATGGAATGTGCGCTTGAGTGAAGCGTAACTTTAAGGTTCGCCCGATGGGGCACAAATGGTATCTCTGCCCCACTTGAGGCGAATGATTTGCTCACCGCCCCACACATGCGTTAATAAAATGTTTGCCTCATGTAGGGCGTAACTTGCATGTTCGCTTGACTATAATTTTAGTCTATAAACATTGTGTTGAAACACCACTAAAACAATTTTTTTTTTAGTTTTTGGTATTGTTTTTGGTTTTAGTGTACTCTACCATTGTGGAGACACTTAAAAATCTACCTTGATAATATGTGTAGAGGTCAGGTGTAAACATGCGAGGGGGCAAGTTCTAGGACGTCCACGATTCAACATGTAATGGGTGATACGTCATTTTTAAAAGTTGGTTTTCTCCCAAAAAAAAAAAAGAAACCTAAAATGATTTTGAGATTAGTAAATTACCATTTAGTCCTCACATAATATTTTCACTTTCAATTTGACCTTGAAAAGTTAAGGGTAAAATGGTCAAAATAATTTGCAGCTTCACTCCCCTACAGTAAGGGGAGTTGGCTTTATATAGTAGAATAGATAGAAATAGATAGATTTCCCCTTTGCAGAAGAATAAACAAACCCTTCATGACCTCCATTACCACCACCAGATCTAACCCTTGTATCAATCCAGAAAAAAGTTCTGTAATCATCATCAAACAGAAGAACAGAGGATTAAAGGTTGGACCTTTTTTTGTTTTGTTTTTTGTTCTGTTTTTGATATTGGTTATTGTTAGTTGTTCTATTTATCTGAAGTATGGATTAGGACTTCTTCCTGTGACCTGTATAATTAACAGAGATCCTTTTTCACCTTTTTGTTATTAGAATTACAGTGAAAGATTTGATTTTTATTGTTCTTATAGTCTGATTTATATTATTGTTTGATTTTTGTTGTTGTACTCATCAAAATTGCATGAAGATTTGATTTTTCCTTGTTCTTATCATGGTAATTAGCTGAAGGTTTGATTTTTATTTTTGCAATTTAGGTAGAATGGTTGGTTTTTTTCTTGTTTTCTCAATAAAAAATTGTACTAGGATTTGATTTCTATTTTAATTCTAGGTTAATCATGGTAAGGGTTCATGTCCTCATGATGAATACAACAAAAAGAGGTGATATTTTTCCATGGAAAATTTCGAAAACCCCCAAATTTTACTTGTTTCTCCCATTGGATCGAACCCCCCTCCAAATTCTATTTGCTTCTGCCATATGAATCAATTTGATTATTTAAATGATGGGTTTTGTTGATTTCGATCTGTTATTTGTTTCTAGAAACCCAATTGGAATTTATGTTAAGTTTTGGAATTGAGTTAGAGCTTACTTTAAATTGATTATAGTTCTCTTACTATGTTGAAATCACAGTTACTGAAAAAAATAATCTCTGATTTACCAAGCAGATAAGTTGTGTTAGAATACGATAATACTAAACCCAAAGAAAGGGTTTGAACTTTCATGGTGTTTACATTAGACACATTTTTTGTTTTGGTTCAATCTTCGCCTAGTAATGGTTTATAATCGGAAAGAACTCCTAAAGCTAGAGATTATTTATCCGATTCAAAGTAATTGCTCCCATACTGTTTTCGTAAGAAACTAATTGCTGTAAGAGATTTGGGTACCCGTATTTTTTCACCATTGTAGTATGCTATATCAATCTAAATTAGTTTACAAAAGAGGGAAAGAGTTTGGATAATGATCAGGCGATATGCTATCTTTCTCTTCAAAATATTGGAGATTTAAAATTGTTGGAGTTTGTTGCCCATGAATTAAATTTAGGAGTTTTTCATACTAAAAGTCCCATAAAGCCATTGATTAGACAGGGTTTTGGTTCGGCTGCAATTTTGTTTATAAGACCTGCAATCAGTATAGCTGTTTTTTGTTGTATGCTAGCTAAGCGTTTTAAATGCCATCTAGAACTGATCTACGCACAGTTGGTTTTTAGACAGTTTTGATACAGCTGCAAGCATGTTATTGGACTTGAAAAACCATATCTTTTTCTTGTTGTGTGGTTGTGAAGTGCTTAAAATGTGGTTAGCCTTAGCGTAAAACGATAAAGTTTGATATGGTTAAGGTGCCATGGATACATACAGTTGGTTTTGTTGCCTTGGCAGTTGTAATACTTATTTGTTCAGTTTATCTGAATTTGGGTGGAAACCTGTTCATGTGAAATTGGATCCCTTGTTTTGCATTTCATTTTACTTGTGCCAACTATGGATTTTCTTCTGTTGTATTAATTGGTATTCTCTTACGTACAAAATCTTAGTTTAGTTTTTATTACTTCACAAATTTGTTGGTTAAGAGATGAGTCAACCAATCCTAAATCATTCAAATATACGGGCAGTATTTGTTTCCCTGAAAGGACCCAGAAATGTTTATGAAATTAGGGTTATTGGGTTTCAATAAACCATCAAATTGTGTTTTTATTTAACTATGCCTCTTTTTATGTGTTGCAGGAGATGAACAAATAAAGGCAGGTAGAAATAGGATGCCAAGACATGGAATAGATTATGGTGGTAGAAGAGGACCACCACTACCACATCAAGTACCAAGACCAGTACCACATCCAGCTATGTTAAATGATGAATTAGAAATGCAACATGTTGAGATTCGTCGACTTGGTGACCTTATTGATTGACTTGATTAATTGATAACCTTATTGGTCTTCAACGTGAATTAGGTAGTGCTAAAGAGGAAATACATAGATGAATATGGTAATTGGTGATGTTTGGGCGGAGAAAGATTCTCATTGTATAGAAAATAATGAGATGATGTTGGATTTGAGGAAATACATAGATGAAAATGATAATTAGGTAGTGCTTAAAGATGGAAACTTGATGCTGATTTGAGAGCGACTGAGCCGTTGAGAAATGAGGCGAAACAGTTGAGGACTGAAGCTCAGAGACTGAATATTTTGAGGAAGGAGGAGTATGACACAAGAGTTGGGAAGGGCATGAGCTGATAATCGACAGATACCCATGGTGAGAGCTGAGATTGACGGAATGCATCACGAACTTATGCGTGCAAGGTTTGCTTTCTCTGTCACTTGATGCATAATATTTTGGGTTTAGTTGTTGATGTTTTGGAGTGTTAAAGAAAGATGGAAATGAATTGTAGGTCTGCTTTTAAGTACGAGAAGCAGGTGAATGTTGAGCTAATGGATCAGAGGCAGGCAATGGAGAAGACTTGGTTTCTATGGCTCGTGAAATAAAAAAGCTGCATGCCGACTTTGTTGGTGGTGATAAACTTCATGGATGACCACCATGGACTGCTGGTACCTTTTTCTGCTATACTATTGCTATGAAATTGTATTAAAATCATTGTTTTTTTCTTCTTCTTATGTTTTCTGTATCAGCTCTTTGAATTTATTTTGTCAAAACCAATTCCCTGAAATGCATATAGCCATATACCGGGTTTCTAAGAAGGACACAAGCTGACCAGTGATACTTATTTTCTGGGCCATCTGTACTAAGGCATACCTCCAGGGGAATCCTTCACTCCTTTCATGATCCAATACGCCACTGAAACATGGAGCATGCCAAATTTCTATATTAGGGCATCATATTTCCTTCCGTTTGACCAAGTTTGGGACTTTTCCTTGAGTTTTGGTGTTTAAAAACTCAAAATTTACCTGTTTCTCCTAATTCTACTTGCGTCTGCCATACTATTCTACTTGTATCTTCTATTCAGTTCAAATTTTATTTCTACTTGATTTGAGTGTTATAACTGTTTTCACTTCAATTCATTTGCATATGAATCTCTTACATTAGAGAACCCCCAAATTCTAGTTCAACTCAGTTTGAGTGTTTTGTGTTCTGGTGATTTTGCTTTCATAATGTATGTCATTAAGAATTCATTTGCACATTCTTTTGTAAGTTGTGCATTTTTATATTTTCTAATATTTTCTTCTGTTTGCAAATCCAGCTGGAATTCCAAATGTGAGTTGGTTTCGGTTCGAGGGAGACTACAATGTTCTTGTTATCGATTTACTTGAACCTAGTTGATGTCTGTATCTTACTGTAGTAGAGAGTTTTCTTTAGCGACTGTTCTAATGCTTGTGATTCAGATGGTAAGCTTTATGTATTTTCGTAATGCTAATATCTTCATGTTAGTTTTCTGTATGTCATGTCTTTATGGTTTTTGTGTTCGTTCCTGTCAGATCAATCGAGTTGAATTTGTTCATGCCAAATCTTTCTTGCCTTAAAATATGAAGCCAGATAATTTTCTTATGGTCTTGGGAAGCCGTGCAAACCAGGTAATTGCTTCAAAACCTTGCAATTTTTTATCTTATCGGTCTCTCTCTCTCTCTCTATTTTATTTTAAAGTTGGGTGTTATTGTGCAAATCAGGTGTACGTAATTGATTTTGGCTTGCCTAAGAAGTACAGAGAATTTCATAGCAACCAACATACTCCATATCCATATAGGTATGTAGCCTTGAATTGGTTTATGCTTTTACAGTTGATCTTATTGGACCAGCACACTGTAGAAAGTTATCTAGCTGTGTAGCAAAGATACATGGTTGGTATTTCATGTGTAGAGTGATGACACTAGAGTCAACATGTGTGGAATTGGCTTTGGGTTTCTCCTAGCTTGCAGTCTCGTCGGTGTTTGCTTTTATACCATAACAATACTTTTATTGAAAGATCAAATAGAACTATTAACATCATGTTCTCCTATTCGATTTGTTAACTTCGATTTTGAGTTTATCAGTGGAAAAATTCGATTTGATATTGTTTTGTCCAAAATATTCGAGAAAGCATTAGACATGGGTGATTATTTTCTCTTTCAGGAGCCCAGTTATCACATGAATTAGGCTTTATAATGCAAAGTAAAAATCAAAAACCCCATAGTTGCCATTTTTTGCCGTAGTGAATAGAATATTCTAGGTGGTCAGAAATTAATAGAACTCCTAAAGCTTGAAATTATTTAATGATTGAAGGTAAATGCTCATGCTGTTTTCTTAGGAAACTAATTACTGTAAGGGATTTTGGGGATTTGTGTTTTTTCAATCTTAGTTAGTTTAAAAAAAGAGGTAAAGGATTCAATCTTTGTTATAGCCTTATAGGAGATAAAAATTTGTATAATGTTCTATATTATTCTATCTTTCTCCTCTAAATATCAGAGATAAAATTTGTTATAGGAGTTCACTCATGAATTAGATTTTAGAGTTTTCCTGTTTTCGAGGCCTGAAAACATTTAATTGTCTGGTCTAGACATAGTTGGTTTTTAGACAGTTTTGATTCGCTTGCAATCATGTTTATTGGACTTGAAAACCATATCTTTTCCTTGTTGTCTGGTTGCTAACTGCTAAGTGCTTTAATGTGCCATCTAGGACTGATGCGCACACAGTAGGTTTTGTTGACTCGGCTGTAATACTTATTTGTCCAGTTTATCTGAAGGTATGTTGATATCTTTTCATGTGAAATAGGAGTCCTTGTTTGGCATGTCATTTTATTTGTCACAGCTAGTCATTATGTTCTATTGTATTAACGAGTATGGTCTTACATGCAAAATCTTTAGTTACCTTGCGTCATAGTTTTTGGTTTGTGCTTTACAACGTTGATGGTTCACATGATTCAAGCAATCATAAATCATTCAAATATATGGGCAGTATTTGTTTCCCTGATAAGATCCATGATATATATTTGTGCATATAATTGTTATCTAACAGATTTACTTCCTTTTGGTGATTGTTTCGTATTGAAAGGTTGGAAGTAGAGTTTTGCTTAGAAGAAATCATGCTGCAATGGACATCAACAAACTAATAATGTAAGGTAGTGACTTTTCCTTGAGTTTTGGTGTTGATAACCCATACATTATTAGTTTCACCGATGTAATTGAAATCCCTCTGAATTGTACTTGCTTCTGCCATAGAATTCAAATTCTACTTGACCATGTAATTTAGTTCAACTCTATTTGAGTGTTTTAACTGTTTATACTTAGTGTTCTGGTGATTTTGCTTTCAATCAGTTTGCGTACTAACTTAGAACTTACATTAAATTCCTTTGCACACTTTTTGCGTTTCAGTTGTCCATTCTTTATCTTTTCTAATATTTTCTTCTGTTTGCAACTCCAGATGGAATGCCGAGTGTGATATGGATTGGGTTAGAGGGAGAATACAATGTTCTTGTTATGGATTTACCTGGACTGAGCTGATGTCTTTAATGTCTGCAGTAGAAATATCCCTTAAAAAGACTGGTCTAATGCTTGCGGATCAGATGGTAAAGCTTTGTTTATTTTCGTAATGCAGTATGATGTCTTTATGGTTTTTGTGTACGAGGAATGCAAACCAGATTATTTTCTGAAGAACTTGCAATTTTTTTTTTTTTTTTTTTTTTTTTTTTAATTTAATGTGTTGGGTGTTATTTTGCAAATCAGGTGAACATAATTGATATTCGCTTGGCTAAGAGGTACAGAGATCCTGAGAAAAACCAGGTATGTGGCCTTGAATTGGCTATGATTTGATCTTATTAGACCATATCGTAAAAGGTATTTAGCTATTTATCTAGGATATAAGGTTGGCATTTCATGTGTAGAATGATAAGTCAATATGTGTGGAATTGGCTTTGATTTCTCCCAAAAACATAAAAGACACCAAAGTCAATGACAAATGTACGATGGCTAACACCCTCGTATTTGTATTGGAGGTTTAGAACTCAATAGAGACATTCTAAGCTTTTCTAACACATAGCATGAGATAATGGATTTGCTATTTATACTATGAAAATGCGGGGAATGTAATAGTCATAAACTGAATAAAAGAAGGATTATCTGTTGCATTAATGTCTACTTAGAAGTTAGAACTCTTCATCATTGCTCCTTATATTTTTATTTGGACCTCGTGTTGTTTTTATGCAATATGAGAAAAACAACAACGTCTGACTGTATGCAAGCTTGATAAACCATTTTGAAATTGTCGAGCATTAGTTAGCGTTCTTGACTGCTTCTTCGGCAATGGGGGAGGCTGTAGACATACAATGTAGGATAAAATGTAGGATAAATAAGTTAACTTATAGATATTTTATTACTGACAAACAACGGAAAGAGGTAGCTGAATATGTTTTACCTTCTGGATTAGGTAGGGGTGGTGCTACCTCGGCGATTTTTAAAGCACAGGGGGGATGATCTGTATATAAGGTAATCAAATGGACAACTAAGAACGTTAGTGTGCAATAGTAAGCTAATTCGGGTAGCCGAATATGTTTTGACATGGGGATAAATAAGTGAACTTATAGATATTCTATTACTGACAAACAGCGGAGGTAGCTTAATATGTTTTACCTTTTGGATTAGGTAGATCTGGCGCTACCTCGGCGATTTTTAAAGCATAGGGGGGATGATCTTTAAATAAGGTAATCAAATGGACAACTAAGAACGTAAGTTTGCAAAAGTAAGCTAATTCGGGTTGACATGGGGATAAATAAATGTATTTATAGATATTCTATTACTGACAAACAACGGAAAGAGGTAGCTGAATATGTTTTACCTTGTGGATTAGGCAGAGGCCGCGCTACCTTGGCGATTTCTACAGCACGGAGGAGGGCAGCTGTAAAGACATACAGTAAAGGATAAATAAGGTAATGACCACACTCCAATAGAGGTGCATAGTGTTTCAAAGTATTGGCGATCCAGGCCTAGTTTTGACTCTACAAAGAATATGTGTTGGTAGGTAATAACATGTTTTCAGGAAAATATAAATGAAGATGCTCTTTAGACCACATAATCACGTTGGAGTCAACACCGGAATTAGGTGACCAGTATTCCTGAAACCATATAGACCCCATTTAAGGAGTAGATCCAGGGTGGCCATGTGTATGCAGGAAGAACATTGAAATACCTATCATGCTGGTGAGTCGGTGAGACTCCAAAATTGAAATTGCATGTTAGACTTGTTGTGTAACATAGAATCCAGACCTCAACAGAAAAAGACTCCAAAATTGAAATTGCATGTTAGACTTGTTGTGTAACATAGAATCCAGACCTCAACAGAAAAACACCGTGAGGGAATCAGAAAGCTATACCAGGGAATAACATAAAAAGATCAATGAAAGACACCAAGCACAAGGAGTTTATTTTGTTTGCATTAGGGATCAAAACCACTCTAAGAAGTCACTTGTTCAATGCTCAAACATACACCACGCTCACCATTGAATATTGATTACTCAAATTCGATTGTATGAACTTGGGCAGCCCAGTCTCCCATTAAGTGTGACCACGACTGAGTGTGTACAACAAGTACCTATTGGCAGATAACCTCCTCCTAGTATAGTTATAGCTAAATCCAAGGAAAACAGAATAATAACCCAAACACAGATAGATACTACCCCGAGCTCAACCTGAGAGGTACAATTAAAAGCTAGGCTTATTACAAAAAATGGTATAAGACTCCCACCACCTTCATCTCATATCTGTCTTTAGAAGGAACCAATATATCGCTCATAAAATCTGCAACTTCCTTATTTTTGTTTTTGCTGGGTATTTTGGTTGTGCTAGCTACTTTTCTATTTATTTATGTTTAATTTTTATGTACCGCTTCATGGTCCATCCACATCTTGCACGTAGTAGTAGATAGACAGAAGACACCGCATATTCATCTTCTATTCAAGAATGAGAGACACCAGATCGCTTCTCTTGATCAGGCAGGGAATGAAGGAAATGGCAGCGATGGGCAAATTGACAACCTCCGTTCAAAAACATTTTGCAAACCTTAGTCTTGTACTTCGAGTGGCGGATCGCGGGACGTAACTCATCGGCTCCATGAGCAAATTTGTAGTGGGCCCCATATGGACAACTACCTTTGTGATACCACTTCTCACACAACTTAGTCTTGGCTGTTCCTTGATAAAAGATATCCAGCTTCGGTGGGCCCCATTTTTGATCATCAACCTCTACGCTCTCATCTACGGAAGGAAAACACACTCGTCCCTGCTCCATCCATGCAAAAAAAAAAAAAAAAAAAAAAATCACCGATCAGATCTGAGTCGAAAAAAAAGAAGAAAACGTACGAACTCTGTCTGGTCTCTTGCTATTATTCCCAATTACACTGATTTGACTCATAACTGGAGCTTCACGACTCGGTCCAACTCGGCTGTTGTCTCCCAATTACACTGATTTGACTCATAATTATTCCCAATTACACTGATTTGACTCATAACTGGAGCTTCACGACTCCTCCAACTTGTCTCCTCCTCCATTGTCTCTGATGCCGATGATCGATGGAAATCCTCAAGAACCGTCGAATTCCTTCTGTTTACTTTCGATTAACTGCTTCAATTTCATCTTCAACTCTCTATTGATTGCTCGAAGATAGTCACGCTTTTGAGTCAGAAATTTCACTCTAGTACATGCATATTTCAGATTTCCCATGGACAATGCATATACATCTTTCAAATCGTCGTGCTTTAGAACAAAGAGTGGATAGATCAAAACTTATATAGATCAAAACATATGAAACCGGTGGCAGTGCATTCATATATATAAAAATCTCCCACCACCAACATAATTGGGAGTACCGAAAATGTGCATTTACGGGAGAAAGGATTTTTGGAGAAAAAAACTATCAAAAAGAACTATCAGAAAGAACTTTGTTTATAGAGGAGTCTTGGAAATGTAACATATTTTAACATACTTCTAAAGTCGTACTAGTCACGATTCGAGTCAATACTTTGATTTTTAAATTTGATTCAAATCATATTCGTATAACTCGAGTCAATATCTTCGAGCAATCAATAGAGAGTTGAAGATGAAATTGAAGCAGTTAATCGAAAGTAAACAGAAGGAATTCGACGGTTCTTGTGGATTTCCGTCGATCATCGGCATCAGAGACAATGGAGGAGGAGACAACAGCCGAGTTGGACCGAGTCGTGAAGCTCCAGTTATGAGTCAAATCAGTGTAATTGGGAATAGTTATGAGTCAAATCAGTTATGAGTCAAATCAGTGTAATTGGGAGACAACAGCCGAGTTGGACCGAGTCGTGAAGCTCCAGTTATGGGTCAAATCAGTGTAATTGGGAATAATAGCAAGAGACCAGACAGAGTTCGTTTGCCAAAGATCATCTCCGTTGTTGCTAGTGCCGGCTTGAAGATGAATCCATCTGATAATCCTGAAGGTACGGTATAATCCTAATTTCTTTGTGATAAAATCGTTCGTTTTTTTTTTTTTTTTTTTTTTTTCCGACTCAGATCTGATCGGTGATTTTTTTTGTTGTTGTATGGATGGAGCAGGGACGAGTGTGTTTTCCTTCTGTAGATGAGAGCGTAGAGGTTGATGATCAGAAAGGGGGGCCATCGGAGCGGGATGTCTTTTATCAAGGAACAGCCAAGACTAAGTTGTGTGAGAAGTGGTATCACAAAGGTAGTTGTCCATATGGGGCCTACTGCAAATTTGCTCATGGAGCTGATGAGCTACGTCCCGTGATCCGCCACTCGAAGTACAAGACTGAGGTTTGCAAAATGTTTTTGAACGGAGGTTGTCAATTTGCCCATCGCTGCCATTTCCTTCATTCCCTGCCTGATCAAGAGAAGCGATCTGGTGTCTCTCATTCTTGAATAGAAGATGAATATGCAGTGTCTTTTGTCTATCTACTACTACTACGTGCAAGATGTGGATGGACCATGAAGCGGTACAGAAAAATTGAACATAAATAAATAAAAAAGTAGCTAGCACAACCAAAATACCCAGCAAAAACAAAAATAAGGAAGTTGCAGATTTTATGAGTGATATATTGGTTCATTCTAAAGACAGATATGAGATGAAGGTGGTGGGAGTCTTATACCATTTTTTGTAATAAGCCTAGCTTTAGCTGTACCTCTCAGGCTGAGCTCGGGGTAGTATCTATCTGTGTTTGGGTTATTATTCTGTTTTCCTTTGGATTTAGCTATTACTATACTAGGAGGAGGTTATCTGCCCTAGGAGGAGGTTATCTGCCGATAGGTACTTGTTGTACACACTCAGCCGTGGTCACGTTTAATGGGAGACTCGACTGCCCAAGTTCATACAGTCGAATTTAAAAATCAAATGGTGATATGCATTGTCCACGTTTAATGGGAGATTAACCAGCTCCCAATAATGGGAGATAAAAATTTGTTATTACTGCTGTTGCTCTCACATTGATCAAGTTCACGAATTCCAAACTTGTATAGATCAAAACCACTCTAAGATATGTATATTGACTAGCCCTTGACCCGTGCTGTAACAGCACGGGCCTTGATGTAGGTTCACTTTCAATATCGTATAAAATGTGTCCCTAATACTTATCAATTCCTTCTGGTTCGATGTATGTTAAATCTGGCTTTGTCATAGATGTCGTAGGGGATATCCCCTGTTTTGTTTTATCGGGTAAACAACTTATGTTGTTAACACACTTCATTAAATAAGAAATGCTTTCTAAAATTATACGCGTTGTCGGTCGCCATATAAAATTCAGAAAAATATATACTACGAATAATTTTAAAGGGAGTTTGGATGCATTTAATATCTTAAATTAAGAAAATGAGTTCACCTCCGTGATTTTCTATTTCCTTCTCCCATTTCCGATTTTAAAAATATGTACATGATATGTACTTTCTCGGACCTTTTATTTACTTATTGGAATATATGCTCTTGAAATTTTACTTCTGTAAATATATCTCTTGATTTGTAATACTATATATATGTATACTTTTATGTTGCGAAGTCTCTTTGGCAGATAAGTGGATATGGTCACCTCCAGAATCGCCAGCCTCCTTGGCACCCGTTTGCCCTAACCATTGCGTGGCTCTTCATGGTCGAGGAGTATTTGGCTTAATCGCAATATGTATTTTTTTTTAGAGAAAGAAATTTCAAAAACGACTAATATGTAATTGGGGAGGAAAGATCGAAGTCCCCTTATTGTCATGCATCTTTCAATGATCGAGTACATCTTTTTTTGTTCCTGGGATGATTTATAAGACCATATACCAAATGGTTCAGTCTCGCTTCTTTTAATTTATACTACCTTTGATATTTTTGTACACTCAGAAAGAACAAATTATAAATAACCTGATCTACCGGCATTCGCGATGGTCATCGTTTGATTATGTAATCAGATTTTCAATTCATTAACAATTTAAATACTTTCATAATTTATTAACACATTAAGAATTACCATGAATACAAATAAATAAAGTGGGAATGTTATTTATGCCCCTACTATCCATGGGTCATGCACAAATACCCTTATCAGTTGTATAAATACCCCTCCCCTTTTAAAAAGAAATTCTTTAAACTTAAAGTACCAAATCTGCCCTCACCTACATAATAGAGTGGAACTAATATTTCTCACCGATCTTTTTCATTTCTATTATCTGTCTCCTCCTCTCCCGAAGACAGCCACCACCACCATCTTCATCGTCACCACCGCCGTAAGACAGCCACCACCACCATCTTCATCGTCGCCAACGCCGTAGCAACACCACCTCCACTACATCACCATCTCTACTTCCACCAAAATTCCAGAACCATCTCTACTCGAACTTCTCTATAATCAGATCTCATAAAAAATAAGGTGTTCAGATTCAGAGATTTAAAGTTCGAGATTTGGTTCTGGAATTTTTGAATTCGATTTGCGTGTTTGAACCATTGAAACATAGTTATGATTTAGTTATTCTTCCTCTTCTGATTTCAAACTAGATTCGAGAGATCAATTTGATTTTTAGTTTTCGATTTGATAATTTCGAATCGAGATTTAGATTTCGTGTTGATTTTGATTTGAAGATTCGATTTAGTGTACAAAACAAAAGAGAAGATGAAATTGAAGAACCGAATCTATTGTTTTTGGGTTGAAGTTTGTTTGAATGAACATCTCGGGAAGAAGAAGGATTGGTCGATTGGGGTTTGAAATGTTCCGGAAGCAATAGATTAAACTAGGGTTCTGAGAACAGAAATAAAATGGGTTGATGTTGGTTGAATTGGTAGTGCAGTTGAACAACAAAATGAAATGGGTTCTGAGACAGAAATTACAGGGTGGTGCAGCTGCGACTGAAGCTGAAGTTGATGATGTTTTTTGTGGCTTACTGATGATGTTTGTTATGGGTTCGATTGAAGTAGTTTGGTGGAGTTCTTGAGCTGAGAATGCAATGGATGTTAGTTCCCAGATGGATTCTGTTGGTTGGTGATTTTCATGGGATGTAATCTGAATTGCAGGTGATCGTATTAAGGAGATAAAATGGGTTTGTGTTGAATGTAAGTGATATAAAATTGCAGGGAAGAGTGAGATGCTTCTTCAAGGGTTAGGACATGGAATAGAAGAGGAGTCTGGTTATGAGCTAATGTTTGTTAGTTGAATTGTTATTGGAGATGGAGCTACAGGGGATGTGAAATAGATGAATGTTAGGATTTGCGGGTGATGGGAGTTGAACTTCCATGAACTAGCTGGTTATGTGCGTAGGGGATTGAAGTGGTTAGAATCAAACAATCGGAGAAGGCCGTTGGATTTGATTTGACATGGAGATGGACAACCTCATCAACTAGCCGATCCAATGCAATGAGATACATGTATGCAAGGGAATGATATTTCGGGTGCAATGAAAAGTCTGCGGTTGTGTGTGTGGCGTCGGGAAGGTAAAGTAATTGCAACCCTGGACAACCTCATCAAGTTTCTTCCAACTTTGGAAACAACTTGACTAAGTTGCTTCTACTATTTGGAGAAAACTTGTGATAGTTGCTTCCAACTTTGAAGACAACTTGACCAAGTTGCTTTCGGTTTGGAGGCAACTTCACTAGTTGATTCCGGTTGGAGGCAACTTGAGCTAGTTGATTCCAGATTCGAGGCAACTTGGTTATGTTTTTGGGTCCATTTATTCATCGCAAATTATCTTATACATATATCTTAAGAGTTTTTGTGACGAATTTGTGATGCAATGGTATCTGAGGTTTGTGTTGAGTTGATGATGATGGTTGTGCTGCTGGTGCTCATGCTTTAAAGTCAAGAGAGTAGATGAATGCTTAGGAAGTTGAGAAGGAACTCAATATGAATCCAGGCATTGAAAGCGGAACAAGAAGTTGTTACTGCTTGTGTGTTGCTGATGGTGTTTGAGTAGGGGCATGGAAGTGACTGCACCTATTGGCTCATGTTGCAAGTGTGCATATACGGTTGTGGTCATGAAGCTTTTTGCAGGTAGAGTTGCAGTAGCACAGATGGATGGTGTGGTGTTGTATGGTGGTTGTTTGAATTGTCGGTTGAGCACTAATGGTGTGGCGAACCTGTGGTGCAATGGTAGCACAACTGACTATATGTCAGATGATGTGTGTTCGATTCACACTAGGTTCACTTATTTGTGTATAATTTTTATTTTTTTTGGAGACAACTTGTGCTAGTTGCCTCCATATATGGAGACAACTTAGGCTAGTTGATTTCACTTTTTGAAGACAACTTTGTGCTAGTTGCCTTTACTGTTGAAGACAACTTGAGCTAGGTGCCTCCAATATGGACACAACTTCAGCAACTTGACTCCACATGGTGGTGGTGGTTGGCGGCGGCGATGGTGGTTGACGGCGGTGATGGTTGGCGGCGGCGGTGGGTGTCGGTTGTTGGTGGCGGCCGTGGTAGTGGACAGTGGTGGTGTTCGTTAGCGGCGGCGGTGGTTGGTGGTGGTGGTGGACGGTGGTGGCGGTGGTGGTGGTCGGTGGTGGTGGTGGTCGGTGGTGGTGGTCGTCAGTGGTGGTGGTCGTCGGTGGTGGTTGTTAGTTGTGGTGGTGGTCGGTGGTGGTGGTTGGTGGTGGTGGTGGTCGTCGGTGGTGGTGGCAGGCGGTGGACAGTGGTGGTGGTTGGCGGTGGACAGTGGTGTGGGCATTAAATTTTTTTTTTTTTTTTTTTTTTTTTTTTAGTGGTGGTGGTGGTATTCACTATATAAAAGAGGGTATTTTAGTAATGTATTAGGCTTAGGGGTATTTGTAAAGTTGATAAGGGTATATTTCAAGGGGCCTCATAGTAGGGGTATTTAGATAATGTTCCCTAAATAAATTGAATACTTTTATTTGTGTTGATAAATTTAAACAAAATTAATGAAGAAGAAGGAGAACCAGAAGAACAAAAATGGTTTTTTCAATGAAAACGGAAATTAATTAATGAAGAAGAAAAGTGGTAACAAATGAGGTCAAATTTAATTTGACTTTTTGGGTGGTAATTAGGAAAAAATGGAATTGAAAAACAAAATCACTTTAATATTTCGAGGGAGGTGGCAAATAGGAAAAACGTGGGTGGCAAATAGGTGAAACCTATTTTTTTGATAAAAGTATCTTATTGAATTAATTTTTTCCAAAAGTGAAATCATATGCTTAGGAAGTTGAAATACGTTAGCTTGGTGATGCCAGTATCAGAAAATTTGCTTCAAAACCACTATGGATTCAGATCAAGATTTGGGACATAAATTAGATTATCATATCAACATGGTTACACAGGGGATAAATCAGATCCACCAATGCCACTGTAGATCATGACCAAAAGGACTAATACTGAAATGCAAAAAAAAAAAAAAAAAAAAAAAAAAGGAAATTACACGTCAACAAAATGCAGTAAGGGAAACACAACATAATAAAATGCAGAAAGGGAAACACATCAAAAAGAAAGAAAAAAAATGTAGACATACAAAGAAACATGATATACTATTCCTAGGTATTGTATTATTTGGTGCAATGCTTCGACAATAGTAGATGCCGAGAAACCTTCGGGCATCTTCTGAAAGCAAGACTTCTTGTGAGGTGGATCATTATCGGCCATAGTCTCATCTTCAGCGGGGATGATTTCGGTATTCTGGGCAGATATGATTGGAGTTGGTGCTGCAGGGAACGAAGGCAGCTTTGCTACAATAAAGCTTGGAGTATCAAGATTTCTAGGATAGAGGATTTTGGGTACTTGTACAAAATGATTGAGCACCCATGATGACTCGTCCATCTCCCTAAAACCTATCGCACACGTGCAGAAAATGGGTGTGGTCTGGATAACCATGGCCATTGATTTATCTTTCCCCAGGATAAATCTGGAGCACTACTAACACATGCAAAGTTAGCCAAATTATGATTTTTTGTATTAAAATAAAATATATTAGATTTCAATATAAAAGAGAATATAACAACAAAAAATAGAAAAAAATTAATTGAAGACTTAAGTTTGTTCAATCTAAGATTTATACATGACGTTTGTGATTTTAAAATATAAAGCACGCCCAGCTGTGGGCGGTGGAAACATTGGTATCAGGTGATTTTGTTGTGGTGGTGTGTGACGGATCTTCAGACTTCTAGCGGACACAGGTTCGACCTTGTGGGTCGGGTCCGATCTGACTAGCAAGTCCAAAATTCCAGACCGCCATTCGTATGGGACCGGATTTTTCGTTTTAAAAAATTTCAATAATTCAAGCTCAATTAAATTTACTAAATGAAATATAATCTTACTTTTAAAATAACAAAACTTTCAAATAATAATTACAAAATCAAAAGTATCAAATTAAAACAAAATAACCCTTCGATTAAATTTAAAACGCGATACCCAAATCGCCGTGATATATAATAATTTCTTGTCAGGTAGTCTTTCTTCGTTATATGTGGAAAGGAGGAAAAGGGGTGATCAACCACAACCCAGTAGGAAGTTTCCTAAAATAATAGAGTGTAAACCATCTGGGGTTAGTCCAGTTGGCCAGGAGCCTGACTCTCAAACATTGGAGTACTCGTGTAATTATACTAACTTTATTATGGGGTTTAGGGGGCCGAGTTTGCTCAGTGGGGAGTAAGCCGGTGGCTACGCTGCCAGGGGGCAGGACGGGCCTATGCCTAGTTTCAAAAAAAAATAAAAAAAAATAGAGTGTATCAAAAAACAAACAAATGCATCAGATACAATAATTAAAACCATGCACGAAAGTTCACAACACTACTTACGCCATTCTCAACCACAAATACTTAACATTTTCTTACTCAAAATCTTCAATCTTAAATTCTAGATCCTTAATCTAAAAGTATTTATTAGTGGAGATACAAATTTATTAAGTTAATTAAGGGAAACTTTATAATGAAAAAAATTAATAGATCATTTATTATAAGCAATTAGTGAAAAAAAATTATTATGAGGAATTAATAAATTATTTATTATCAGCAATTAGTATGAAACACTAATTAGTTAGGCATTTATTATATTAGATTTTCCTTAATGGGTCATTAAATGGTAGTTTAAGAGGAGAAATTACAGCCATAGATTTATGTTTTGGGAGAGTAAATCTCAACCACCACTTGCACAAGCTAACTTAGCTAAACTGTGCTTCATACTCTTAATTACTCAAATTTATTATTGGGTGTTATTATCTTGTATACCCGTATACAGGATAACAATGATTAAATTAACAATTAATGACCACTTTAATTTTAGGGATTTGAGAAATGTACCGATTAAACCAAAACGTTTTTTATTATAGTCATCAGAAATAAGTTTCCATACTTACCCTTGGTCAGAAACAAAGTGAAATGTTTTTTCTCTCTTTCTTCTTTTATGAGCGAATGTTTTTCTCTCAGTAGGTATGTATCAGATTCTCTGTAACTTCTTCCATCATCGTTTTTATGAGATATGTATTTTTTTCTATGCCCTCTTCTCCTAATATATACAAATGATGATGCAACTTATAACATAAAATCAGATTCGAGGATTGAGATACAACTTCTCAGAATCAAAATCATCTTTTCAAGTGGTAGCAAATGGAAAAGCTAATTTCTTCATTGATTCAAGAATACCCATTACTATTTCACCAGCTTGATCGAAAAGATGAATAAATAAAAAGTAAAAACGAGAATTATGGAATTAAGTTGATTCAAGAATACCCATTACTAGTACTATTTCACCAGCTTGATCGAAAAGATTAAATGAAAAGCAAAACCGAGAATTATGGAATTAAGGCTAAAGAAGCGTTGTTTTTTTTTTCTCTCTTTAAAGAAAATTTGGGTTTTATGAATTAAATTTACGACAGTTTCTTTAAAGATTGTTTGATCGATCCCATTGATTTGGATGAATATTTATTGTTCTTTTAATTTCTGGGTCTGGTTAAAAACAATAACAGAAAAATAATGTTGGACTAAAAATATTAATCCATCAATATCAGATTTTTTTTTCTCTTTTTTTTAATCCATCAATATCAGAACTTTTCATGAGAATCTCTTCAGATTTAAAAGAGAAACGGATGCGGGACGATGAAGGGTAATTAGCGGGCCCAGGTATTCTAAATGGTAAACAAAAATTCTGCAATTAAATAATCCGATTGATCTTCTGTTTTGAAGCATGATCTACCCCTGTTGGATCTAAATATCTAATCCCTAATCCAACTGACCAAAAAATCCATAACAACTTTTACTTGTATAGAAATCCCAATTTGGGTCCTGTCCGAAGATTCGATGAAAAGGGATGCTTTACCCAGATGTATCAACATTAACAACAACAACTTCAGAATGTTAGTAAATAATAGAACGCATTAAACCAAAATTTTGAACTAGTAATTCTTCTGAAACCATAAGATTATGGATTTTACACTATAACAAAATGGAGAAACAGAAGATAGAAAAAAAAGAAGAAGATGAAAACAGAATGTTGAGGGAGACAAGGCAGAGCATGCCGTCATTATGTTTACTCATCTTGTTTTGATCGGATAGCATAAGGGTATTAGTGGAACATATATCCCATTTAATGAGAAAATAAAGTTAATACGATCTTAACGAGTGATTTGCATTTCCCAGATAGACAAAAGCCAATAATACCCTTGTTTACTTGTAAGTGGATTTCTGTGGTGCAAAGACCTTCTTAGTATTTGCATCGGGAGCAGATCCTCTCTTCTTTCGAGAGTGATGCAGTGTATGTTTATACCATTCATCCACTGACATGGTTAATTCCTTGTCACAATCGTTGCATTTCTTTTTTTGTATTTTTTGCATTTCTTTTTTTTGTAATTGGGATTAGCCATGATTTAGGAGGAGAGAGAAATTTTTCCGAGAAGGTCTCCTGTTAGAGAAACGATCTGGGAAATGTTGGGCGATATGTTTAAGAGAAACTGTTGAAATGACTGTGGTGCCCTTTCTATTTTTCTGTCATAAATCTATCGCTTATTGCGTGCAGGTGCTTCTCCACCTTTTCTTTCAAATTACTATGGTGGACTGAACGGACATGATATGATCTTTGAATTGATCAATAAGATCTAAACCATTTGTTGGTCTTCAAAATGAGTCCCGGTGTAGAACCTCCACAACAGTGCAAACATCTCAATTTAGCGCACTTACGCAATAGATTAATTTAAAACGTTGATATTTTTTTTCCCCAGTAGCTTCATTTTTTTCATATGAAATTTCAGTTTGGCCGATCAGGCGATCACCAAGTGAGCTGTTGGTTGGCGTGCTCCCCCCACTGCGGAGGTAGGGGTTCGACCTGTAATTGCCAAACTCCATTCCGATTTAAGGAGTTTGGATGAAGTCTAGGGGCCATTAGTAATTTTTTTTTTTTTTTTTAGCTCATATTCCAGCGCTGTCTCAATTTCATAAGCATTTTTTTATTTGCGATTTTTTATCATTTTGAAGGTGCAATTGGGGATACTCTCACAAATTAGGAGATACTTATAAAAACAAGAAAAAAACATTATGAAGTAATTTGAAGAACCCTTATTCTAAATAATTTTTGTAATGACTAAATTACCCTGAACCCTTAACCCTTAAGTATCATCAATTGTGTTAACTTTAGACTTTAGATTTAGATTATATCATTTTAAGTGTTAGATACAAAATAAAAAGAGTACTAGAAGAAGGATTTCAAGAGATTTGAGTGATATGAAAGATTCTAGGAACGAATCTGATATTGGGGAATCTTCATCTCACCAAATAGAAGATGTTTACATTGATTTTGATTGACTCCCAATTGCAAACTTTTGCTTTTACAGCGTCACAGTCGAGATGGTCGAGGATGTAAACCAATGCCGACTTTTTGTTCCAAAGTCGGCATTGTTTGAATCTTCAACATCAATGCCGACTGTTGATGTTGGACAGAGATGCCGTTTTTCGTGTAATCCCGACTGCTCAACAATCGTCATTGTTTGTTTCTTTTCGTCTATGTTCACAATTGTTTTTTTCTTTCCGACCATGCCGAATTCTATGTCGGCAGGGTATATGTTTTGCTTTTTAAGCCGACTTTAACTATTTGTTGAACACTTTTTTTTTTGTTAGATTGTGATACACCCTTGGCCTGTGGGAGAGTTGGGTCCAGATACTTCCAATAAGTATGTGACCAGTTTGGAGTTCGCGAGTAAAGATGAGGCAATCAATTGGACTAAAAAATCGGCTCTCAAGAATAAGTGTGTATTAGTGAGAAACCATCAAGGCAAAGATTTTTTGTTTGAGATGACTTGCGAGAGAGCTGGGACGTACGCTAGAAATAACCACAAGAGAAAGGATCATGCACTTGAAAATAACACTAGTATGTCATACAAGACTATTACGAGGAAGGATGGATGGCTCTTCAAGCTTGTATTCAAGTTTAAGGGAATTGGAGAACTAAAGTGTGGAGCGGTCGCCATAGCCATCAGGATCCGGATTCTTCTGTTTGGCAATCCTTGCAAAGCTAAAACCTCATGAATTCGAGTAGGTAGAGAGGATGATTAACACAAGCACCGCACCAAGCTAAATGCTTGTCGGCATCAAGGGCAAGGATCCAAAAAAGGTGTCTTCCTTAAGCACAATTTATAGTGCGCAAGCCCCTATAAAAAGGAACGTTGGCAAGGTAGGTCGCTGCGCAAACCCCTAATCGTTTATCGTCACCATGACAGTTTGGAATAGATGGTGGAGAGGCGTAAACATTATTTCCTTTCAAAGATTTAACTTCCTTTGATTTCTTAGCTTTATTCTTGGTCCTAAATCATAAGAAATAAACATCAAACTCCAAAAATAAAGAATGTATTACAACTTAGGAGTCAGCATTGCCTTACAACAATCAACATTGAATCAACAAAAGAGTCGGCATTACAACACCAAAGTCGGCATTGCAACACAAAAAGTCGGCATTGGAAAACATTCAGTCGACATTGGTGTACCAACAATCGGCGTAGGTATATACACAACATGCAATGTCGACTCTGTCAATTTGAAGGCATAAAGATTAATTTTCACATAACTGGAACAATGACCATTCATTATTGGTGCAAAGAAAAGTCGGCATAGGTAGCTTAAGAGTCGGAATTGGGAAGTGTTACCCGGATGCCGACTGTGGCCAATTTCAAGGCAGAGAGTTCAATTTTCACACAATTGTGCAAACAACAACTGGCATTGGTAACTGTTAGAGAATTGCTCGATTGAACTCACAAGTGTTGCTATCTCAAGGTTTTTGTCAAATTTAGTTGTCAAAACTATATCTTTATTTCTAGTCTACAATTAGTTAAGTCTCAGACTAGGAATGTAGTTGAGAAACAGAGGATCGCAACAATCATCATTACGTTCTACCGTTTGAAGGCGAAGATCAACCGAAGCTTTTGGATAACTTCATCAACAAAAGGTAAGTGAAGTCTGAACCACCTATCATTTGAGACGATGTCGCATAACTAATGAGACTAGTATGCATAGGAAAGAATTTCGAGTCAAGTTTATATTGATAATTTCTCGAAATATAATGGCTAAGCTTAATGAACATTTGTTCATACTTGATGAATTTTGGTTAAGGACAATTTATTGTTCGGAATCAAAATCATGATTCAAGTTTATCATTTGAAAATAACCTAGAACAGTGATATGTGTCATTGATGTTATTCAGAAATGTTTCAAATCGATTTAGAGAAATATAGAACTACTATTGATTCGGATACAAGACAATTGTATCAGTTTTAGTGGGAAAACTGTTATAAGTCTGAACCCATATATTACATGTATTCGTACAAGTAGCGGAGTAGCTATATACATAACGACTTAAAGATTAGTGGTAAAAATATTCTTATGTATATCATATGAAAATATGTGTGACTCGTGAAGCAGATTGGTATGCAAACAATTCTTGAAATGTGGTTACGGAAGTGGGGGTGAGTATCCAAACCGGTACGCAAACTTAAACAGTTATGTGTTCTTGAACTCGGTAGCATTTTCGAACCGGTACACAAACCGATTCATTTATGTGTACCCCGGAATCGACGACAGTCTCTAAGTTTCCAAACCGGTACGCAAACCTTAAAAGTTCTGTGAACTCCGAAACTTAGGTTTGGTGGAAACTTTACAAATTGGTAAGAAAACCTAAAAAGTTCTTTGAACTCCGGGAACTTGGTTTTGGTTTAAAGTTTCCAAACCGGAATGTGTACTGTGACTGAACCGACTCACGAACTACGCATTTGTACCCGTACATCTACTGATCATGTCGATTATATTTTCAAGTGTGTTTAAATTATTTCTTCGAGATAATTGACATTTGATTAATTCTCTATAAACAATATACTTAATTGATCACATATTTGTGACTCCGAGTTAATGTCTTATGCATTCATAAAAGTGAAGATTAAGCTTTTAAGTTCAAACCGGATAGTTTCGCTAACCATGTTGAACATAGTCTTTGTAGACGGTTCATTTACGATCTCACCTAACCATAGTGTATATCTTGCTTATGTAAATCAAATTCAAAGATTCATTTAATGGTGGATATTGTTTTCTTGGTTCCAAAGCTATCTTAGCTTAAACCTAAAGCAACATATGCTTTGAATGTCTATAAAAGGGGAACTCCAAGCAACTGGGATCTTTGAATATTGACACTACTTTTTGGTGTGTCCTAGTTGTGTCTAGAGTCGTCCTCTCCAGAAACCCTTTTAGGATTTTGCGACTATAAAGACTTCATTGGGATTCGTGAAGCCAGGTCCAGTTATATTTCCCTGATAACTCGAGTATCCTGATCTTGATTGTTTGTAGAGATTGCTCCAACGATCAAGATAGATAGTGATCATCAAAGTTCTCTTCGTTCCAGACTTTGTTGATTCCATGGGTTTTATACTTGTGAGGTGAATAATAATCTAGGATGCACTTCGGGTTGCATATGTCTGGATTTTGAGGATAGCTAGACTTTGTCGAATTGATATCGATTTCCATCACCTTGATCCGTTTCGATTGTAATCAGGAAATCAATTGTATAAGCTTAATCCGTGAGAGGCAGATTTGGTTTAAAGTCTTCAATTGAGTTGAAGCAACTCTTAGTTGGTGTGACGTCATTCAAGGTAATCGACTGCGCGGAGTCTTGGTGGGATTCAAGAGGCTTATGAAGTGCGATTGTACCTTAATCGGTGGGATACATTTTAGGGCTCAACTACATTCCAGTCCGAAGTTAGTTGTTAGTAGGCTGGTGTCTGTAGCGGATTAATACAGTTTGGTATAAAACTAGATCCCAGGGTTATTCTGCATTTGCGGTTTCCTTGTTAACAGAACTTCTGGTGTCCGTGTTATTTGTTTTTCCGCATTATATTGTTTATCTTTGAAATATCTCAGGTTGTGCGTTGATCAATCATATAGACATCCGACCTAGTTTCTTTGATATGACTTGATTGATACTTGGATATTGGTCTTTGGTACCGTCCAAGTTATATCTTTGTGATTAGGTTCACTGATTCAATTTTGTGAACGTTCAAATCGCACGAGTTAGAGATATAACTCTAAGATACTATTCCTTGATTGATTTTAACTCTCGGAGTTGTATCGAGTTTGTCCATACAAATTGCCTAAGAAAAAGTGGTGGTCTATTTTGGTACCCTCGCATTTTCAATTAGCATCAGAGCAGGCAAACACGTTAAGACCTAATAAGTCCGTGTTTAAAGAAGTCTGATCTTATGGACAAGAGCGTAATCTCGATAAACATACCGTCAGCATTTGATTGCACAAATTACTTATGGTGGAAAATTTTTACAAGTTCCTTTTTGCAAGCCCGTGATTTTGAGACATGGAAACTTGTAGTTATCAGATACAACATACCAAAAGTTGTTGTAGACGGAGATACTATTGCGAAGCTATTGGAACAATATAGTGAATCCTAGATAAGTGCTGCAAACCATAATTCAGACGGGTTAAACGCTATTATCCACGCCATAAGCCCAGATCTTCAGCACCATGTGACTTTGTGCACTATGTCTAAAGATGCTTGGGATATGTTGGAAACCGTATTTGAAGGAGATACCTCCTAGAAAGAAGCTAGGCTTCAAAACCTAAATTCTGACTAGGAAAATCTTCGTATGGCTGATGAAGATTCTTTTGATGAGTTTAAACAAAAGGTGTCTGGAATTGTTAATGCATGTTTTGCATTAGGACATTGTGATGAGAATTATACGATATTTACAAGCAAGTTACGAGTCTAAGAAACATGCCATCATGGAAGGGAATAACCTTGAAACTCTTCCCAGAAAAAGTCTCAATGGAAAGTTAAATATCTTCGATAACGAGCATAGTGTGGCTAAAGATAGCACTACTGCACTTAAAGCCACAACCAATACAAGAATGACTTCTTAGAAGGAAAACTTTTCTTGGGATGATGAGTGTTGTGTTGATCATGACGAAGAAAACTTGTCTATGAAGTCGGCAAAATCCTGAGAAAGTACATACAAACTGGGAAGCAGCGCTCGAGATGATTCAATTATTCAAGATGAAAGTTCTCTTCAAGGAAATAATGCTCTCATTGTGTGTCACTTGATATCTCTGATGATCTTGCTTCTGAATATGAGACAAATAATTCTGTCCCTCGTGCTGAAATATCTGTTGATTCTGATTCAGCTTCGGATTCTGAGTCGGAAAAGGAGTTTTTAGAATTCTTGAATAAAAGTGAAGAAATTCATCGAGAAAACCTAAGTTTGAATAAAACTGTGAAAAAACTCGAATCATCTTTTAAAGTGAAAAATCTTGAGTTGGAGAAACTTAATGAGAAATTCACTGAAACTTTGTCTGTCAAAGAAAATGAGATTGTTACTCTCAAGTGTGATCTACAAAGACTCTCAGGTAGTTCAGATAAGATCTCATCTATGTTGTTTGGAAAAAAAGTCCTTTGGTAACACTAATAGTTGGGTTCTCCAGCAAGGCCTCTATCACCAATAACTGTTTTATTCCTGCCGGCTCATTCAGCGACCACTATCTTTCCAATTTCGAACATTGAGAAAGAAAATTTTCACATTCAAGAGCCAATTTCTGATTCTCCTCAACAAATCTCCACAACGCTTCAGACTAAGACATCAAAAGAATAACCATAAGATTTTTAGATCGGGAGACATAAACAAGGTATTTCTGATAAAATGAAAAAAATATAATTCTCTGGATTGGGAGAAGTTTGGACTGACTCGTCTAAATTTTGTATTAAACTATCTGGGCGGGGAAATTTTGGACTAACCAATACTAGGCTTGGGGGACATGACTAGAGTGTCTAAAGCCTAACTAATATGGAATTAAAAGTTAATTTCTACTTAAGTTATTTATATTTGAAATATATAATCCCGAACATGCGGAACGCTTGGTTATCATCAAGCCGGCTAAGCTACCCCAAACTTCATTAATGGTGGGTTTGGATGTAGAATTGATGAAGACCATATGCCGGAACATGGTCTTCAAAACGGAAGACCATGCCGTATGACCATGCCGGCAGTGGACTGATTAATACCAGAAAAAATTCAAAACGGAAGTGATGAAGACCATGCCGGAATTGATGAAGACCATATGCTTTAGGAACATGGTACCGGCATGGTCTTCATCAATTCCGGCATGATCATCATCACTTTCGGCATGATCTTCCTCACTTAGAATAAAAAAAAAAATTGGTTTCCAAAGTGAAGAGAAGAGAATTTGATATAGAGTGGGGAGAGTTTAGAATTTGAAAGGGAATGAGAAATATTTGGGTTTCAAAGCTCCACCCCTAAATAAGATTAATAAGAAGTGGAGATGGAAATGGGGGATATGATTTTGTTTTTTGATTTTAAGTTTTTGATTTTTATTTTGTGGGAAGGGTATTTTAATATTTTCATAACCAATGGTCACCCCTTAGCCGAAATCATGGGTTGAGGGAAGTAATTCATATCCCCCAATTAATTCCCATATCCCCAATTACGCGTTCAAAAAAAAAAAGAGGGGAAAAGAAACATTTTTCTAATTTTGGTGCCCCTCCGATTATACTATGAGCTGGGGCAGGGCATGGTCCTCAAATTGCTTAATATTGCTTGGACCGACGTCCTGCTTGACTTGATGGCAACATCCAGGCCCATGCTTCGCGATCTCTCTTCTGAAAAGGAAAACTGATTCTGGAGGAGTCCAACTCCCTTAAGGAACGTGGAAAATAAGACTTTCTAATTATAGATTTTTTTTTTTTTTTAAAGAATTTTCACTTTTAGAAATCCATGGAGTTTATAAATATGAGTTAACCACCCATTCTCTTTACAATAAAATAAAAAAATAAAACAAATCATCATCGTCTTTCACAATTTTCTTCATCATGTTTGAGGCAAAGACAAGTGATCGTGGTTGTCCGCCATGTCCTCTGATCCCATGGCTTGTATTCCCGCATGGACAGAAGGGGGAACATCAAGTTTTTTGTGATCCTTTTGATCCGAGTAATAGAACGTATCGAAAAACCATACCGGAGATGCGTTACCATAGATATTATCAATCTCCTTGCTGTCAAGGATGGTTAATCATGCTCCTAGATGACGAAAAGAAAACAAACAAACAATCCAAGTACGGGGATTGTTTTTTGTGGAGTCCAGAGACATTGGAAAAAATTGAACTACCTTCTCTTTTCGCTTGGATGAGTAAGTACGAAATTCATAGCTGTGTTTTATCACCACCTCCGCTAGCAAGCAGTAACTTTCGTGAATTTTCTGTTTACTTCCTCTTCCATTCTAAAGGTAATAAAGAAAGCAACTCTTTCTACTTTCTTTTATATTGTCATCCCGGAGACAAAAAATGGAGGGTACAGAATTTGCTAAGGTCTATCAAACAAGATTGGGTGAGGCGCCTTTGCTGTCATAAAGGAAGGTTATACATTATTTGCTTTGATGGTTTGTTATTAGAAATAGAAAAAAAAGCACAAGATGAGTCTAACGATTATGTGGAAGGTGACGACTATGAGGATGAAACAACCTTTAAGATAACTTCGCATATCATAGAAGGAAATATAGTCGAGTTAGGTGATGAACTATTAATCGTATTACTTGCTCTTCCCGTAGGATTAATATCACATTCGTCGTTCTGTCATATACGAAGAAATACGGTCGAGTCATGCGACGAACTATTCATGGTCGTAACATATTACTATCACCCGTACTCCGATGAGATGGATCCTATTGACTTGCAAGTTTTTAGGATGGATTTTTCTTTGATGGCTTGGGAGGAACTGAAAAGTTTAGGTGATAATGTCATCTTTTTGGATAGCAGAGATACTACTTCAGTGTCTTGCTCCGCAACAGAATTAGGACTTGCGAGGGGTTGTGTATTTTTTACTTCGAGTGATAATAAGACCTTATATAAATTTGACATTGAAGATAGAAGTTTCGAATTCTCTTTACCTTCTTGTCCTAATGATCTGCCAACACCATGTTTCTCGTCAAGCTGGATGCATATTGGCAGGTAATGATATATGGACAGAGATACATTCTGGATTGAGTTTACATTATTATGCATGCATGCAGCCATGCACACTATCTTGTCATTTTTCACGCTAATATCATTATAGGTCCTAAATGAAGATTAACAAAAAGCTAACTGAGTTTCTGTGTCTAACTTGCAGGGCTGCTGACGGGAGAAGACGTCACATGATAGGTGACAATGAGGAGGAGCATATCCTTATTAAATCCACAGAGGAAACAAAAGCTAGCTTAAACGAGGATGAATTAAAACGAGAAAAAGAATCAAGACATACGACTTGGGGTAGTTTGAATCCAGACATCTTGGAGCTGATTTCAAGTTATCTCCACTTACTGGATTATATACATTTTCGTGCAGTTTGTAGAGCCAATAGACTCGCAACTACAACAAAGATGAAACACACACAGCACACATCCTTACCTCCATGGCTAATTTTCCTCAAAGTAAACGATGGCGTCTTCAATTTAGCTGGACCCTTATCTAACGACAAGTTTTTCCTTCACCTGCCAAATATGTTGGTAGATGCCACGATTTGCTTCTCAAAGGGTGGTTGGCTACTAATGTCTAAAGGTAGTACAACCATATTCTTCTACAATCCTTTCACAAGAGCAATGATTCATCTTCCTGACTTACCTGATCACCCCGGCTATATTTGCTCCGGCATGTCCTTCTCCTCTTTACCAACGTCTTCAGACTGTGTAGTTGTGGGCATCTCTGATGTTGACCGTGATCACAACCAAGTCTGGCTCTTCTCCATAAAGAGGGGAGATGATTCTTGGGCGTGCAGCGAAGTGGACAATACCACAGTCTTATTCCCTTCCGAGGAGATGAAAAGTGTTACTTTCGTGCCACAGTCTTGTTTCATAAATATATTTTTTAAGATGGCGAAAATTTGGTGGAGTGCATGCCAAAGCATGGAACATGAGAATAAAAATGCACGCTAGAAATGCTAATTATCACATTAATTAAAGGGATATGTAAACTTAAGCAGTGTATGATCTTTAACCAAATGTAACACAACTATATTATAAATCAGCTAGCATTGCAACACACATTAACGTATACACATATTCGTGATCATCAACTCGATCGATCAAGTGATAAATCATCTTCTTTTGACGTATACAGGCATTCTTCTTTTCAATCTTGCTGTTGGGAAGTGGATAATTGCATCCTCCTCAGCCACCCAACTATATACGAAAACCGTTTTCTTAATTTGCCTCCTCATGAAAACTTCGAAAATTCGGCACACTTTTGAAATTCAATTAATTGAGCTAAATTATGAGTGCACATTAGGGGAAAAAATGTTTTTCAACCTCTTCTATTTTTTTTTTAAAGTTATGTTAAACATTTCAATAGATCTAGGGAAATGCATGTTTAGTTGGGCACGCATCACCAGGAAAACAGTAAGGTACTATTAATCATGTGCAACACGTACTGTGTAAGGTGAGACAAAAGTTTTGGGTATTCCATACCTGAATTGAGTTATAAAATGATGGAGAAATATTGAAGCTTCAAGCCTTGCCAATTCCAGACCCGGACACAATCTTTGGCCACCACCAAAAGGAGTAAAATTACAAGTACCTATATTGTTGTCCTGCATTTGTCATTCCCAACCAAGATAGAAACATATACTAAAGAAGAATGGTACTGTTTGTAGGTGAAAATGATTTCTGCTGATTTCGGTAATTGCGGGTGTGCAGGTGAGAAACAATTTAAACCCTAAACGATGTACTGCAAGGGAGTATTTTAGATTCGAGAGATCAATCTGTACAAGTCCGGCCTAAACCAAGAAATGGCCGTTCCAGACTTGCTTCGGTCACAAAGTGGAGAAGAATGGGTTGGTTTTGGGGAGGGAAGCAAGGAAAGTGGTGAGACCGAATAGTCGATTCTGGAAGAGTAGTTGGGTTTCTACGACTTGTTATCAGAAAAGTGAGAGAGCTCCCAAGGGGAGCTAGCAAGTAAGTATTTCTGAGTGTTGTATCTCCGTATGAGCTAGCAAGTAAGTATTTATACAAGTCGGAGTAAAAACGTACCCGGGTCTCATTCACTAGTGGAAAATAGCAGTTTCGCGACTGTCAAAGCAAGTCATAGATACGAGTTAAATGACTTGTTTTGTCGGTCGGGGAAAGGGTCGCTGTTTTTTTGTTTTAGCCACGTCGCTGTGTATCTTATATCAACGACTGGTGTTAATGGTCAATAAGTTGTGACTTACTTCAATCAGTCGTAGATATAAATCTTTATATAAAAAAAATAGATTCAGCTTGGCTGTCTGGCCTGACTGAATCCGACTAAATCTCAAATCAAACCCAAATCGAGAATCAAATTCAATGAAACTAAAATGAAACTTGTGCTCATAAATTTAAAATGCCTTTTCCATTAATCATTCAATGTATTCATTACACAATTTATAACTGAATTACACTTGGAGTCAAAATCATATAGATTCATATATATAGATTTAAAGAAAAGAGCAACTATCCCCAATAAGTTCAAAATGTCTTTAAAAAAAGTGCAAACCAGCAAAATGATAAACTGTCTAGTGTTGAACTAACCCCACCCACTTGATACACCTGTAGTAAAATGAACTAACCCAACGCTTCATAATTGTGCACCTGAAGCAAAAAAAGTTACAAAAAGATGGATTAATTTGGCATTTAAGTTTCAAAGTTACAGAAAAATTAAATTATGAGTTCTAGATGTATGGAAGGGTCAAAAGACTACAAGTCCAACATGTAACAACAATCACCAAAGATTAAAAATACCCCACAAGTCTACATTTTCAGAAAATTTAAAGCTAAAATATCTCTGGAAGTATATAAAAATTCATTGATTTCAGACACTCATACAATTGAGCCTGCTATGTAGTTATTTCAGTGGGAAAATTTCTAGTAATCCTACAACTTAGGAAACCATACCAATTTTAAGTTGAATATCACTATTATGAAACTAATCAATCAAGATTGACATTACTCAGTACCTTATTTGCAACCTATATTTGAGGTTCTCCACAATCAGATGCATAATACATTTGATGAGAGATGAATTAATTATGGGCTTCAATAGTAACCTCTATGGTTAACAAATGCGTTCCAAAGCTTTCTCAGCATTACACACAAACTTGCTTGCCTGCACATTACACAAACTTAAGCAATCAAGTAATACTCTACATAAGTAAAACAACAAACAACAATGAAGTCTCATTTTCAGCTCAATCCCCACCTCTTATCAATGACATACCTACCAAAAATAAATAATAATTGAAATTACTCTGCAACTTTTCTTAGAACTAACCAAAGATGACAAGATATCATGGGATAGTTACTCATACCCCTTCAATGCAAGCATCATTTTCTCCCAAATGATGAACTGAGCCCACACTTAACAATCGAGTACCTACAGCAAAAATAATTTTTCAAAATCAATAAAACCAACAAACAAAATACAAGCTAACAATTTCTTATAACTTCAAATCAAAGTACAATTAGTTTATTGAAATTGCTCAAAACCCACATGTGCATCCAAACAATTTGAAAATTTCAACTTGACCGGTATCCATAATTAATCCTAGTAAAGAGTCCGTCAAGATAAGTCATGGCTCAAATAAGTTGTTTTAGCAAAGATCTTGCCATTGAAATAGTTGTATGCCTGCCAACATGTAACAATCCATCACCCACTACATATTTTAAATCAGGTGGGAATCTCCCATCACTCAAGGGAATCAAGAATTAAACAAAAAACTTAAGAATTTGCAAAATTAACAGTTAACAAGACAAGAAAAGAGTTGGAGAAGAAAAAAACACAATTCATTGGATAGAGACTTCGAAATCACCATTGTAGAACCTCAGAAATTGTTTCCCTGCAGAATCAAGTGGCCAAACTTCTCCCTGAATTTTCAAAAAAAAAAGTTAATGAACCATCAACCAATAATTATAGAACAAGACTAAGAAAGCAAGAAAAAAATATGACAACATGTAGGCTAATACTTGTAAAGAAGCAATGGAGGAGAAATTTTCAGTAGAAGCACAACTGCAATCCATACAACATTCTTACATATTGAGATTTGACTAATGAAGACAAATCAATATCTAAAACAACAGATAGTCGAACCTTGAGTCTATGTTTGCCATCGTTGTCCCAAAACATAACACTTGTTACATATCAACATAATGATGAGTCCAAGAGTTGAACTGAAAGAAAATCGTAAAGTTCAAAAAATGTTGCTTAGAGTTGCTTATCGCATATGCAATTACTAAACCATCACCGTTGAATGCACTGCAGGGAATAGGAGCGTTGCACCGAGATAAATAATTTATTATCCAAACATATATGTAACTTTCAGAAACATGAAACTTATTATAGAACACCTTCAAGAGCTCATTAATCCAAGTAATTCAAGTGGGTAACAAACTCCCTATATTTTGTCAAGTAACGAAAAATTTAAGCCAAAATGATGGAAGATTTTGAGGATGAATTAAACACATGATATTTTAGATAAGTGGATCAATTGAAGCATTCGACTTTGACCTCTTCTCAACACAACTTAGTGATAGTCAAATGGACATTGATTATTTAGGGGGTAGTTATCTAACTAACGCCATAAGCAAACAACTACAGGTTTTAGCACGCTATTGTTCAGTTATTTCTGCATACACCCATAAGCTACAACTTGTTAGTCCGGTAAAAGGTCAAATTTATAGAATTCTATCATGTAGACACACACACACACACACACACACACACACACACACACACACACACACACACACACACACACACACACACACACACACACACACACACACACACACACACACACACACACACACACACACACACACACACACACACACACACACACACACACACACACATATATATATATATATATATATATATATATATATGAAGTATCAGCTGGAAACCAAATATTAACTTCACTTATATGTATCTCTGAAATACCTCAGGCATCGAAAAATCATTTTGAACATCTATTAATATAACAATTAACCAACAAGGCATAGTAATCATTTTGAACATTTGTTAACACTAATAAACAAACTCACTTCAGTATTCTACATTCCAGAAACAATACCAATTCCCATAAGATTCTTGTCAAGCTTAACAGCCAAAGCAAAGAGCATAGTAGTCTTCAACCACCAAACACAACCTATAAAATGGACAACCACCATCAACAACACATACAACCTAACCTTAAAACAACAAGCACCAACACAACAATAGTAACAACTTAATGTAAAACCTTCATTTAATTAAGAAAACCCCAAAATCAAAAAGAGAAGAAAAGTTGAAAACTCGTTCCTCGAGATCTCTTCAAAAAATCAAGTAAAGTTGAGTTCTATATGAACCCTTTTGTTTATCACAGAACAAGTCATATTATAGTTTAAACATTACACAAACATAATTTCATCTATAAAAAAAACTAATAGCTACAAATTACCATAATTATACAATTAGAGAGTAAGAAATCGTACCTTTCCATAATAGATTTTATGACAGGTAACCCTAAAAATGAAACCAAATCAAAAAAATTACTCAATTTCAACAAAACCTTAAAAATATGATTTTGATATCTAAACAAATAAATCTCAGAAAAATATTGATAAATCAAATTAAATTTCTAAAACTAGGAACTTACATCAGTTGGCCATTGAAATCAGGTACACATATTTTCTTCTTTTCACACTTGAGAACATTAGTAATAAGATAAAATGAATCGAGAAACATAAATTGAAGAAAAATTCTGATCTCTTGTTTCCTCTTCAATTCAAACTATTGATTTTCGGATCTGTGTGTTTTCATCTACTTTGAATTGTTATTGAGAAAAAGCGAATTTTAATTCTAGGGTTTCTTTGATTTTGTGCAGGAAAACTTCGCAAGGCACTGATGTAGGTGATGGAAGAAAAAATTCATGTTTCTGGTTTGCAAGGTTGAAGAGAAAAAGATATGAGTAATGGGAAATAAGGTGAGCTCAGGTCCGTAGAGTTGAAGAGAGAAGAAGACGAGAAAGGGAAAAGGGGAAAGAGGAAATACATATAAGAGATTTTTTTTTTGTGTGCAGGGTATACAGATAAGAAATAAAGAGAGAGAGAAAAAGATTCTGGCCTAGAAAACTGTGTCACATATTTAACTAAGTCCATCCGTCGTGATGTCGAGGGTTAAAATGGTAATTAATCAACGACTAACTTTAGCTGCTCAGGTTTTTGTCCGTGTTTTTTTTTTTATATCTATGACTGTCTTGACCGGTCAATGGTCCGTTGACCGTCAATGAGGGTCACGGATGTGGGTTGAAAAAATCCCATTTTCCATTAGTGATTAAGGAGTGGGGAAGTAAATGGGAGGAGGTGATAACCTTATGCATGGAATTGATGTTCCATAAAGTGGTTAACGCATGAAACTGGTTTTCATGAAACTGCTAACGTTATGGGATTGATGTCCCATAAAGTCGTTAACACATCTGCTTTATGTCCCATGAACTTTTCACACATAACTTCCCGTATTTACTAACCGCCTCACCCTTATGACACTTCCTTATGATGGGCGTAGTGTACGCCGCACGCTGTAGACCGCCAAACCAATACCCAAAGAGGATCCCCCAGTTTGTGTTGATGTCTCGAATGTTTTGGAAAACATGTAGCACGTTGTTGTGGCTTGGCAAGTCAAGCTCGGGAAACTTGCCATCCTGGTGACCTTCGACGGTCGAGATTTTGCATCTTGATAGGAGGGGCAATCGTTGATCGTTGCACCAATTGTTTTGGTAGCCGCGTAGTGAGGGCCAACGTGGTGGCGCGGCTAGGTTGGCATGGCAAGGTTTGGCGTGGCCAAACTTAGGTTTTCGGGCCAGAGGTTACCATGTGTCGTCTGGTAACCTTCGATGGCTAGGATTTGCTCCTGGGATTGAAGGGCAACCGTTGATTATTGCACGCCTTCGTTTTGGTAGCCGTGTAGTGAGGGTCAACGTGGTGGTGCGGCTAAGTTGGCATGCCATTGGCGTGGCCAAACTTAGGTTTTCGGGCCAAAGGTTACCATGTGTCGTCTGGTAACCTTGGATGGCTAGGATTTGCTCTTGGGATTGAAGGGAAACCGTTGATTATTGCACGCCTTCGTTTTGGTAGCCGTGTAGTGAGGGCCAACAAGTTGGCGCGGCTAGGGTTAGACTTGGCATGTGGGGCCAAGGGTTCGCCTTAGGCGTGGCTAGCTTTGGCTCGGTGCGATTTTGGCTTGGCATGTGGGGCCAAGGGTTTGCTATAGGCGTATGGCGTGGCTAGGGCCAAGGCAAGGGCGTTTTGTTTGGCATGATGTGACTAGCATGGCTAGGGCCAAGGCAAGGTGTGTTTGGCATGGCACAGCTAGCTTGGATAGGTTTGGTTTGGCTTGGCATGTGGGGCCAAGGGTTTTCTATGGGCGTATGGCGTGGCTAGGGCCAAGGCAAGAGCGTTTGGTTTGGCATGATGTGACTAGCATGGCTAGGGCCAAGGCAAGGTGCGTTTGGCATGGCGTGGCTAGGTTGGCTAGGTTTGGTTTGGCTTGGCATGTGGGGCCAAGGGTTCTCCATGGGCGTATGGCGTGGCTAGGGCCAAGGCAAGGGCGTTTGTCTTGGAATGATGTGACTAGCATGGCTAGGTTTGGTTTGGCCTGGCATGCGGGGCCAAGGGTTTGCCATGGGCGTATGGCGTGGCTAGGGCCAAGGCAAGGGCGTTTGGCTTGGCATGATGTGACTAGCATGGCTAGGGCCAAGGCAAAGTGCGTTTGGCATGACGCAGCTAGCTTGGCTAGGTTTGATTTGGCTTGGCATGCGGGGCCAAGGGTTCGTCTTGGGCGTGGCTAGCTTTGGGCTAGGTGCGATTTGGCTTGGCATGTGGGGCCAAGGGTTTGCCATGGGCGCATGGCGTGGCTAGCTTGGGCTAGGTGCGGTTTTGGCTTGGCATGTGAGGCTAAGGGTTTGCCATAGGCGCATGGCGAGACTAGCTTGGGCTAGGTGCGGTTTTGTCTTGGCATGTGGGGCCAAGGGTTTGCCATAGGCACATGGCATGTCTAGCTTGGGCTAGGTGCGGTTTTGGCTTGGCATGTGGGGCCAAGGGTTTGCCATGGGCGTATGGCGTGGCTAACTTGGGATAGGTGCGGTTTTGGCTTGGCATATGGGGCCAAGGGTTTGCCATAGGCGCATGGAGTGACTAGATTGGGATAGGTGCGGTTTTGGCTTGGCATCTGGGGCCAAGGGTTTGCCATGGGCACATGGCGTGACTAGATTGGGCTAGGTGCGGTTTTGGCTTGGCATGTGGGGCCAAGGGTTTTCCATAGGCACATGGCGTGACTAGATTGGGCTAGGTGCGGTTTTGGCTTGGCATGTGGGGCCAAGGTTTTTGGGGCAAAGGTCGTTTGGTAACCTTAGACGGCCAGGATTTTCTCATGGGATTGAAGGGCAACCGTTGATTGTTGCACGCCTTCGTTTTGATAGCCGCGTAGTGAAGGCCAGTATGGTGGCGCGGCATGGGGCCATGGCGAGGTGCGTTTGGCATGGTGCAAAGAGGTGTGGGGGCATGATTTTCCATTGGCACGGAGTTGCGGCTAGCATGGTCGGCATGCTTTGGCGCGGTCGGTGTGGCTGGCATGATTTTCCATTGGCACAGAGGTGCGGCGAGCATGGTTGGCATGCTTTGGCGCGGTCGGTGTGGCTGGCATGATTTTCCATTCACACAGAGGTGCGGCTAGCATGGTTGGCATGCTTTGGTGCGGTTGGTGTGGCTGGCATGATTTGCCATTGGCACACGTGGGAATTAGGGTTTGGCTTGTCGTAATCCTAATTTGAAAAGATACCCCGGCAATTATTTAGGGACACATTAAAGGTTTCAGTAAATGTGCCTAGTAAATGCTTATTGCTTTAAATGTTGTGACATCACTGTCTGCTAGGGTTTAGTATTTTACGATTTTAACCCTAAGCTAAAAACCACCATCAACATTAAGTCCCCTGCTTAGCTTGGAACAGGTGCCTTGTTGCGAGGTAAGCATATGATGGTGACAGACAAGGATGGAATCGAGGTGTAAATCATTGCAGAGATGGTCAGGAGAATCCGACTAGCCTTTTTTGAGTGGTAAAGATAGTTTCGGATTCCCGTGTTGGCGTCCCTGCGTAAGTTGTACTGGGAATGCAGACCGTGGAGTGGTGAGATGAAAGTTACCGGCTTGGTCTGGTCGTACATCTCAAAGGCAAAGGGGCGCGGTCTTGGAAGGCGATGCAAGTGGACGGCTTGGATCGAGGGGCCAAGAGGTGGCGTGGTCTTGGTGAGGCAAACGCACGTGGTTGATAGGGTCGCAACAGTGGAGCATGCTTGGCATAGTGTGGCCTTGGAAAAACGAGACGTACACGGACGGCTAGGCGTGGTGGGGCCGCGGAAATGGAGTGATGGCTTGGCTTGGCCTGGCGTGACTATGACAAGGCGCGGTTTGGTGGGGTGAGACGTGCAGAGATGGCTAGTAGCGGTGAGGATGAGACATGGCATTGATTGCTTGGTGATTTTCCTCAAGGGCTTGGTTGCCTCTTTCCTTATTTGGCTCGACCAGGAAGTTTTTCTTCTCTTCAAACCAAAACGTTACGCCCACGAAAAGAGGAGAAGCGTTACTCTTTCTGCTTTGGTTATGTTGCCGGTTTGCTTCGGCTTAGCGTTGGCGGTGGGAAAGGAAAACACGATCTAGTGTGCCTCAAAGACGTTATTCCACGCTTTCTCATCAACCATAATTATTTTTCACAACCGTGCATGAGGTTTAATTAGGATCGGATATTATGCCTTAACTCACGGCCGGTATAAAAACTTTCCCTTTTGAGGTTGCGTCATCTTGTTGTACATAAAAGATTATCTTGAACTCTATATTCGTGTAGTTCGTCTTCGTCCATCCTCTTTACAGGTATCACCTCGCGTTTCCTTCTTATTTTTATTTTATCCTCTTTCTTATGTGTGTATAGATTGGATGGACCATTTTCCTTGTTCTTTGTAGTGTATGATGGGACCCTCCCGATAGCCATGTCTTTAATTCTTCCGAGAAGGACTTCGACTGGCGAAACCGCTTCTCTTATCATGAGGAGGCATTAGCTAGAATCGAATCTCTGTTCCATGAAGCTGGTGACATCATCAAGGACCTCCCTTCCATCTATCTCCATGAAGTGCAGGCGCGTGTTCGGATTTTCTTAGGTTCGTTGAACATGGAGGAGGGACGAGAAAATGAGGAAGAACTTTGGCTTGTTGAGAAGTTCTAGTGTGGCAAAACCTTTCCTCGGTCCAGTTATAGGGCGGATCGAACTGCTTCTAGGTCGGGGGCAACGGAAAATCGAGCATGTGAAGCTTTTGGAGGCAAGCGCCACGGTTCTCGACTTTGATGCGGATGAATCAAAAAATCTTCTTCGAAAGGTCAATGAGAAAACCTCCGAGGGAGCGTATGACGGGACCGAAGTAGCCTTTGGAGTTGACGCTAGAGGTGTCGTTGGCGATATTGGAGGGGTTATGGTGGCGTATGCTGAACCGGTCGTCGAAGCGGACACTGTTGCTGCTGTGGTTGCTTCGGGATGGGATGTTGAGGTTGATGCTGCTAACACCGTTGAATGGAATCTTTATTGCCCGAGAGATTATTGTGGGAAGTGCTTGAAGATAGCCTTGACCAAGGGGACTCGTGCTCCATCCTTCGAGGGCTAGTTCCTCCCTTTTGTTATTCATGTTAGTTGCTTAGTTCCCCTGATGCTTTTCGTAAACTCATCTTTACCTTCTTATTCATCAGTCAACATTTTTTTTTTTGAATGATTGAATGAGATATTTATGGTTGTGGTATGATGGCTTTTGTAACACCCCGTGTTTTTAGCATGGCGCATGCTAAAAGATGCGTCATTTGTTTGTGATGAAGCTTCATCCAAAGCTTCCTTTGCATGGTGAGATGCATTTGGCCCTGGGCCATATCTGGTGCCAAGTAAGGCACATCGCATATGCATATTGGCTAAGGCCAATATGGCATTGGTTGAAGCTACATTGGCCAAGAGCCAATCTTGCATCAAATGATGCATTAGGTCGATTGGGTGGATGACCTTGAAAATGTACGACCAACATGGCCGACATCGGGTTGAAGTGGACGGCCAACATGGCCGAACATCGGGTTAGCGATGGACGGCCAACATGGCCGGACATCGGTTGGCGGTGGGACGCCAACATGGCCGGACATCGGGTTAGCGATGGGACGTCCCACATGGTTTTACAGTGGAACTGCATGTGAGCCGGGATCGAATGTAAAGCCTTCTTGGCGGTCATTCGTAAATTCATGGCAACATCCATGAATAGTGAAGCAAGCATGTCAATATGCCCCCTTTCCATACTTGTAGAAATTCCATTAAGACATATATTGGGAGGGGTAGTTGGTTGAAGGTGCATATGCGGACTATGTACCAAGTAAGCTTCATAGCTTAGTTTAAGAGTATAAATGATGCCTAAGGCTCATTTATAGTTGCGTAGCCTCGCGAAGAGGGCATTTGGTGCTTAGGCATCGTTATGCCATATTATGGACCGAACATGCATCACTTGGATGCATTTTGTGGAACGGCCTATACGGACTAGGCCATTACCACTATTGCTTGGCCACGGCCTAGCAAACGAGTCGGAATGAGTTGCTTGTCCCTTCGAGGATGAACTACGGTCTGTGATTGATCCCATTAGAGTAGGCAAGGGTACATAGGCAGCCGCAATGAGTTGCAGCATTGCCGGTCCAGCACGTTGTCGCTCATATCATCTAATTTAGAGATGATTGCGGCACTTTGGCCTCTCATATCATCTGGATCGGTAGCTCGACGCAAGAGATGATTGTGGCCATACTTGATGAGGCTAGTTGCATTCCATTCACTGGATGCTCATACTTCCTATCAAGGCGTTCGACATAGGCTAAAAACCCGAGTGTCGTAATTTAGCTCAAGAGGAGTCCATTTTGATGGGAAACGACCCAAAGATCAAGACATGTTGATCTATCCACATGGTCACCAGAATTTAGCCAAATTCCATCGTTTAGAGCCTCAAAAGGCTGTTTTTGCCGTTTTAAAAAAGTTTTGCTTACTTAATAAGGCCTTCTCAAAACAAGGGTAAGTTGGGAATAGTGTGGAAGCTAAGTTAGCTGCACCATGCTCCACGAGCATGCTTGCAAGGGCAAATGGACGTGCATTTGCCTGAGGATTCATCATGGCGCACCGGGGGAGTTACGTCCCGCGGGGCAACGCGCCAAAGGCATAATTTTCCTGGTCCACACAAATTTTGCAAAGTTTTCTGGGTTAGTTTGATGTATTCCTCTGCTATCTGGAGAACTCGTTTGGAAAGAGATGTATTTATATATATATATATATATATATATATTTTTTTTTTTTTTGACGAAAAAATGAAATTCCAGGGAAGAATACAAACGATGTATTCATCTTGGGAAATACAACTACTAAGAGGAATTGTTAAAGGAAATACTAAAGGGAGAGTGACTGGAAAAGGACATCATTTTAGGGATTGAAGGCCTTGAGCCATCGCGAGTGAACTATCACGCCTTCAGGTGTGTCTGTGTTGATGAGCTTGCAATGCCCTCCTAAAAGGATGTCCTCCACCAGATACGGCTCGTCTTCTCTTCCATTGGGCGAATCAATTTGAATAGCCATTTTTACCGTCATCTTCCCAACTTGAAACGAGTTTACCTTAACCACTATATCTCCGATTGAAAACGGGTTCAGATGTCGTGCAACCGTTTGAGTCTTGGCTCCATTGGTTTCGATGGAAGTTTCCAAGCTTTTTGCAAAGTGTTCAAATGGCCCAGCACCCCATTCACATTTCTTGACAGCGTCCGTTCCAGTAATCGCGCCGAGTCCCCATGACGGAATAGGGAAAGGAATGACTGGTTGTAGAGAAGATCGTTCGGCCAGACTTACTTGCGTTTGAAATCCATGAGCTAGCGCCAACAAGTCTTTTCCGTATGTTTGGGTTCCATTGATAACTCGTCGATACGATAACCAATGGGATGATTTGTTGGAAATTCCTTCGGGCGTGGACGTCGGCAAAGGGTGCACATCGAATTTCGCTTTGTTGTCGAGCACCCATAAGCGTCCCAATATCATGTCATGATCTAGTTCTTTGACAATGTGGAATTTTCTATGCGTTATAGCGTCTCCCATGTTGATATCTAGGTTGATGTAGCCATGCACGTTCAAAGTTTCTCCTCTCAAGTTCTTAATCACGGACGGGGAATAGGTAGCGTCTTGTTTCGTAAATCCTGCTTCCTTTAGTGTCTTGAAAGTAATGATGTTGTGGTCATAGGACGCGTCGATGAGCGTGTTGTCAAATTCGATGCCTTTTAAACGGGACATGGTCAGCAGTCCCCAGTTCCCCCTTTTGATTCGGCCCGTTTGGAAAGCTTGGGCCCCTGGTGTGGTTTCTGGGGAAAGAAAAAGTCGTTTGCCGGATACAACGCGATTGAGAGCTGCGAAAATATCTTGGCGCTGCACCTTGGAAAGATAGAAAATTTCGCATACATGCCGCATCATGGATTATACAGTCTCGTGCACGGAGTCCCCAGAGAAACCACAGTTTCTTATTGGGAGTGGGTCTCGATGTACTCCCTCGTCTCCCAGTTGGAGCTCTCCTCCTTCTATCTTTTCTTTGAAAATATGCTTTAGTCTATTTCAATCACTGGTCGGGTGGTGAACGAATGCATGGTAATGGCGGTGCCAGGGTTCGCCATCTCGGCCTCGGTTGGTGGACGCCCGAGAGGTGGCGATCCGATAACATCATCTTGAATCCATGCTTCTAGGAGGTCAATCACTTCCTCGATGGGAAACGAGAAATCGAAGGTATTCCCTTCGGTTTAATGATGATGCATGGGAGCTTTAGTGGCGGTCTCCCGTGGCGGGGTTTGCCGTTGCGCCGGTGCTTCACGTTTTGGATGGTGGCCTGTAGTTGGGGCCTTCCTTTTTCCTCTTTCGTTCACTATGTTCACGGAGGATGAGCCAAGATTAAATTTCTTGTCAAAGTGAGGCATCTATTCCCGCGAGTTTCACGCGTGTATTCGGGCCTCGAGTTGGCCTAGTTCTTTCCAAAGAATCTTTGGTGCTGTTGTTGCGGATCGTCTAGCGGCTTCATGGATTTCGGAGAATGTTTGGAAGCGCAAGTTTTCTAGCAAGGCGCGTTAAATAGGAACCATACCATTGATGCACGCGTTCACCGGTACTGTTGCTCGATCCACGTTTGGGTCGTGACAGTCGAGCGCTTGAACCCTGAACCTTTTGACAAAATCATTCGGATGTTCGTTATCCCACTGGTGCATTCTTCCGAGGTCTGAGAAAGTAACTTGTTCAGACACGAAGAAGTACTTCTTGTAAAACGCGGTAACTATGTTACTCCAAATTGGGAATACTTGTTCGGCGGGATCTTTGTTATACCATGTATATGCCCTTCCTAGGTAAGTGATTTTGAGAACTCCTTAGAAGAAGAACTTGATTATATTCATGTTCACCTAGGGATTCCAAGAAATGGGAGACATGCTCATGTGCATTCCCGGTACCATCGTATAGGGTGAATTAAGGAGAGGAGTACCCCCTTGGAAGAGGGATTCTTTGCATTTAGGATGGGTAAGGGGGTTGGTGTTGATGCATGTCCAATTCATCATTCTTGATTCGGTTTCAGAGAAGTTTCTCCAGGTCTTCTCGCGTGACGAAGTTGGACGGCTGATTTCTTTCCAATGGGATTCTAGCGCGAATCTCCCCGTCCGCGGAGGCGTGCTCCGCCGAGGTGCTAGCGTCGGGTTTGTTGGAGACGTTTCTAAATAGCTCTGGAGGACGCGACTCACGTGGTAGCCGCTTTGTCAGGGTCTTGAAAAAGACGAGTACTTCCTTCTGTGTTGAAACCATATCCGCCTGGGCTCTGGCGAGCATTTCCTGTCGTTCCATCAAATCAGCGATGGTGACATAAGGATGGCTTCCTCTGTTCCCTCCGGTCTCTCATCCCGTCGGTGGGGTAGTTGGAACCTTAGTTGTGGTTGGAGGTTCCATGCTAGATGAAACATTAGGAGCCGCAACGGCAGCTCTGGCTCTGGTGACTGGTGGCGTAACGCCCAAAGAGGTGTTTCTGTTGCCGTGATTAGAGGGTTGTGCAAAGACATCAGAGGCGGCGGCGGCTCTGGCCCTTGTGATTGGCGGTGTTACGCTTGAGGGAGTGCATTCGGAGTTACTGTAGTCAGTGGGATATGTAACGACGTTATTGGGAGAGACGTTAACATCAGGGACGTGCTTTGTGCTGGTATTCTCGGCAACCTCTCCAGACTTGAGTTCTACCATATTGGGATTGACGTTCGGGAAACGAAATCAGGAGTTGGAGTTGATATTGTAACCGATAGATCAATCCTCCCGCTGTGGTCGCCAATTGTTTGTAGGTGAAAATGGTTTCGCTGTGATTTCGGTAATTGTGGGTGTGCGGTGAGAAATAATTTAAACCCTAAACAATGTACCGCAAGGAGTACTTTAGATTCGAGAGATCAATCTGTACAAGTCCGGCCTAAACCAAGAAATGGCCGTTCCAGACTTGCTTCAGTCACAAAGTGGAGGAGAATGGGTTGGTTTTGGGGAGGAAAGCAAGGAAAGTGGTGAGACCAGAATAGTCAATTCTGGAAGAGTAGTTGGGTTACTACGACTTGTTATCAGAAAAGTGAGAGAGCTCCCAAGGGGAGCTAGCAAGTAAGTATTTCTGAGTGTTGTATCTCCCGTATGAACTTGTTGTCCAATGGAAATAGGTAAGACCTATTTATACAAGTCGGAGTAAAAACGTACCCTGGTCTCATTAAGGAGTGGGAAGTAAATGGGAGGAGGTGATAACCATATGCATGGAATTGATGTTCCATAAAGTGGTTAACGCATGAAACTGGTTTTCATGAAACTGCTAACGTTATGGGATTGATGTCCCATAAAATCGCTAACGCATGTGCTTTATGTCCCATGAACGTTTCACACATAACTTCCCGTATTTACTAACCGCTTCACCCTTATGACACTTCCTTATGACGGGCGTAGTGTACGCCATACGCTGTAGACCGCAAAACCAATACCCAAATAGGATCCCCTAGTTTGTGTTGATGTCTCGAATATCTTGGAAAACATGTAGCACGTTGTTGTGGCTTGGAAAGTCAAGCTCGGGAAACTTGCCAGCCTGGTGACCTTCGATGGTCGAGATTTTGCATCTTGAGAGGAGGGGCAACCGTTGATCGTTGCACCAATTGTTTTGGTAGCCGCGTAGTGAGGGCCAACGTGGTGGCGCGGCTAGGTTGGCATGCCGTGGCCATACTTAGGTTTTCAGGACAGAGGTTACCATGTGTCGTCTGGTAACCTTGGATGGCTAGGATTTGCTCTTGGGATTGAAGGGCAACCGTTCATTGTTGCACGCCTTCGTTTCGGTAGCCGTGTAGTGAGGGCCAACGTGGTGGCTCGGCTAAGTTGGCATGCCGTTGGCGTGGCCAAACTTAGGTTTTTGGGCCAAAGGTTACCATGTGTCGTCTGGTAACCTTGGATGGATAGGATTTGCTCTTGGGATTGAAGTGAAACCGTTGATTGTTGCACGCCTTCGTTTTGGTAGTTGTGTAGTGAGGGACAACAAGGTGGCGCGGCTAGGGTTAGACTTGGCATGTGGGGCCAAGGGTTCGCCTTAGGCGTGGCTAGCTTTGGCTAGGTTCGATGTTGGCTTGGCATGTGGGGCCAAGGGTTTTCTATGGGCGTATGCCGTGGCTAGGGCCATGGAAAGGGCGTTTGGCTTGGCATGATGTGACTAGCATGGCTAGGGCCAAGGCAAGGTGCGTTTGGCATGGCGCGGCTAGCTTGGCTAGGTTTGGTTTGGCTTGGCATGTGGGGCCAATGGTTTTCTATAGGCGTATGGCGTGGCTAGGGCCAAGGCAAGAGCGTTTGGTTTGGCATGATGTGACTAGCATGGCTAGGGCCAAGGCAAGGTGCGTTTGGCATGGCGTGGCTAGGTTGGCTAGGTTTGGTTTGGCTTGGCATGTGGGGCCAAGGGTTCGCCATGGGCGTATGGCGTGGCTAGGGCCAAGGCAAGGGCGTTTGTCTTGGCATGATGTGACTAGCGTGGCTAGGTTTGGTCTGGCCTGGCATGCGGGGCCAAGGGTTTGCCATGGGCGTATGGCGTGGCTAGGGCCAAGGCAAGGGCGTTTGGCTTGGCATGATGTGACTAGCATGGCTAGGGCCAAGGCAAAGTGCGTTTGGCATGGCGCGACTATCTTGGCTAGGTTTGGTTTGGCTTGACATGCGGGGCCAAGGGTTCGTCTTGGGCGTGGCTAGCTTTGGGCTAGGTGCGGTTTTGGCTTGGCATGTGGGGCCAAGGGTTTGCCATGGGAGCATGACGTGGCTAGCTTGGGCTAGGTGCGGTTTTGGATTGGCATGTGGGGCCAAGGGTTTGCCATAGACGCATGACGTGACTAGCTTGGGCTAGGTGCGGTTTTTGCTTGGCATGTGGGGCCAAGGGTTTTCCATGGGCGCATGGCGTGGATAGCTCGGGCTAGGTGCGGTTTTGGCTTGGCATGTGGGGCCAAGGGTTTTCCATAGGCGCATGGCGTGACTAGATCGGGCTAGGTGCGGTTTTGGCTTGGCATGTGGGGCCAAGGGTTTGCCTTGGGCGCATGGCGTGGCTAGCTTGGGCTAGGTGCGGTTTTGGCTTGGCATGTGGGGCCAAGGGTTTGCCATAGGCGCATGGTGTGACTAGCTTGGGCTAGGTGCAGTTTTGGCCTGGCATGTGGGGCCAATGGTTTTGGGGCAAAGGTCGTTTGGTAACCTTAGACGGCCAGGATTTGCTCCTGGGATTGAAGGGCAACCGTTGATTGTTGCACGCCTTCGTTTTGATAGCCGCGTAGTGAAGGCCAGTATGGTGGCGTGACATGGGGCCATGGCGAGGTGCGTTTGGCATGGCGCAGTAGGTGTGGATGGCATGATTTGCCATTGGCACAGAGGTGCGGCTAGCATGGTTGGCATGCTTTGGCGCGGTCGGTGTGGCTGGCATGATTTGCCATTGGCACAGAGGTGCGGCGAGCATGGTTGGCATGCTTTGGCGCGGTTGGTGTGGCTGGCATGATTGCCATTGGCACACGTGGGAATTAGGGTTTGGCTTGTCGTAACCCTAATTTGAAAAGATACGCCGGTAATTATTTAGGGACACATTAAAGGTTTCAGTAAATGTGCCTAGTAAATGCTTGTTGCTTTAAATGTTGTGACATCACTGTCTGCTAGGGTTTAGTATTTTACGATTTTAACCCAAAGCTAAAAACCACCATCAACAGGTACAAACAACTTTCATGATTGGTTAACCTACTGTTTTAAGAATACTAACGGAGGAGGCTATGGTTTAGAATTGCCAGTCTTATGTAGCATAATCATTTGGCACATATGGAAAGTTATGTTTAATATAACCTTCAAAAAGGAAAGTCAAAGTAGTGCTGAAACAACAAATGATGCCATTAAATTCATAAATAGCTACGAGACAGTCAACAAGGCAGATTATGACATAATGCAACTTCTATATTATAACCCCCTAAATGATGACAACTTAGGGGTCACTACTAATCAATTGCAGGAACAAAATGGAATAATTGATTTGAAAATTGACATTGTTCTAACTATGATGGATTCAGGAGCCAAAGCAGGAATTGGCAAACTCTTTGTGATCACACAAGAACCATCAAAGAAGCTAGAGGACTTCATGCTGATTGCACAACCAGAGAACAATTAGAAAGACTTGCAGCGGATGCGGCCTTCCAATGGGAGATGGAATGCAGTGGGCACTACATCAATTTCAGAAGTGATTCTGAGCCTACTCTCAGGCTGCTGATAGGAAAGTATGCTGAAGCGAAAGAGTCGAGATATAAGAAGAGTGCAGAAAATGGCAATATAGCTAAAGTAGACATAAACGTTAAAGTCCGAGCTTTTACTCTTGTTTTAAGAAGCAATATAATGTGGACAACAAAAATTTCAGTTTTATGTAACAAATATATTATCAAACACTGTTGGAATGAGGATAGCTTACGGGAAATCCTAAGTTACCTAAATATTCAAACATGGAATGAAGATGTAACAGCATACCAGAACTCTCCTTATAAAGAGTATGGTGGTTCTTTCTTATCAATGCAATAACCTCTTTTTCGGAAAAAAAAAAATCAGCAAATCTTTGGAAACTTTTATTCTCGATGAATTTTCTTTTGCACGGAAAGGAAAAAATGGGAAAAAGTACCAACAATTTCCCATTTTTGGCGCCCCTAGAATTACATGATGACCTTAGGCAATAGGCAGGAATGGTCCCCAAATTGCTTGGACTGAGTGACCTGCTGGATGGCCTCTCAACATCCAGGCCCATGCTTAGCGATTTCTTTTTCAAAAAAAAAAAAGGAAAACTGATTTCGGAGGAGTCCAGCACCCTTAAGGAAGAATTTCTAATTTTAGGAAAGAATATATGAACATTCACTTTTAGAAATTCATGGAGTCTATAAATATTGAGTTAACCACCCGTCTTTTTACAACAAAACGAAGTAGACTTCGGTATTTTGTTTTTTTGACTTCGGTATTTTCTCATCATGTTTGACACAGAGACCACAAGTGGTCGTGGTTGTCCACCCTGTCCTATGGTATCCCCATGGCTTGTATTCCCGCATGGAAAGAAGGGTGAACACCAAGTTTTTTGTGATCCTTTTGATCCGAGTAATAGAACGTATCGAAAAACCATACCGGAGATGCGTTATCATAGATATTATCAATATCCTTGCCATCAAGGATGGTTAATCATGTTCTTAGATGACGAAAAGAAAACGAACAAACACTCCAAGTATGGGGATTGTTTTTTGTGGAATCCAGAGACATTGAAAAAATTGAACTACCTTCTCTTCTCCCTTGGATGAGTAAGTACGAAATTCATAGCTGTGTTTTATCACCACCCCCGGTAGCAAGCAGTAACTTTCCTGAATTTCTTGTTTACATCCTCTTCCATTTTAGAGGTAATAAAGAAAGTAAATCTTTTTACTTTCTCTTATATTGTCATCCCGGAGACAAACAATGGAGGGTACAGAATTTGCCAAGGTCTATCAAAGAAGATTGTGTTATGGGGCGCCTTTGCTGTCTTAAAGGTAGGTTGTACATTATTTGCTTTGATGGTTTATTACTAGAAATAGAAAAAACACAAAATGAGTACGATGATGAAACAGACTTGAAGATAACTTTGCGTATCATAGAAAGAAATATAGTCGAGTCAAGTGATGAATATATGGTACCTCCGCTTCCGGAAAGATTAAATTCACCTTCATGCTCCAGTCGTCAGCGAAGAAATATAGTCGAGACATGCGACGAACTATTCTTGATTGTAAGGCATTACTATCACCCGTACTTCAGTGACATGGATCCTGTTGACTTGCAAGTTTTTAGGATGGATTTTTCTTTGATGGCTTGGGAGGAACTGAAAAGTCTAGGTGATCATGTCTTCTTTTTGGATAGCGGATATTCTACTTCAGTGTCTTGCTCCGGCTCCGCAACAGAATTAGGACTTGCAAGGGGTTGTGTATTTTTTACTTTGAGAGATAATAGGACGTTGTATAAATTTGACATTGAAGATAGAAGTTTCGAATTCTCTTTACCTTGTCCTAATCTTCCAACACCATGGTTCTCGTCAAGCTGGATGGCTATTGGCAGGTAATTGTTTGATATATAGACAGAGATACATGCTGGATTGAGTTTACATTATTATGCATGCATGCACTTTTCACGCTAATTTCTTTATACGTCTAAATGAAGATTAACAAAAAGCTAACTGAGTTTCTGTTTACGTCTAACTTGTAGGTCTGCTGACGGGAGAAGACGTCAACTATCGATAGTAAGAAATGACATGATACGTGACAACAAGGAGGAGCATATCCTTATTGAATCCACAGAGGAAACAAAAGATAGTTTAAACGAGGATGGTGCGAAGCAGATACTCTGGAATATTAGTAGTGGAGGGGAATTAGAACAAGAAGAAGAATCAAGACATACGACTTGGTGTAGTTTGAATCCAGACATCTTGCAGCTGATTTCAAGTTATCTCAACTTACTGGATTATATACAGTTTCGTGCAGTTTGTAGAGCCAATCAGCTCGCTACTACAACAAAGATGAAACACACACAGCACACATCCTTACCTCCATGGCTAATTTTCCTCAAAGTAAACGATGGCGTCTTCCATTTAGCAGGACCGTTATCTAACGACAAGTTTTTCTTACACCTGCCAAATATGTTGGTAGATGCCACTATTTGCTTCTCAAAGGGTGGTTGGCTACTAATGTCTAAAGGTAGTACAACCATATTCTTCTACAATCCTTTCACAAGAGGAATGATTCATCTTCCTGACTTACCTGATTACCCCGGTTATATTTGCTCCGGCATGTCCTTCTCCTCTTCACCCACATCTTCAGACTGTGTGGTTGTGGGCATCTCTGATGACCTTGACCTTGATCACAAACAAGTTTGGATCTTCTCCCTAAAGCGAGGAGATGATTCTTGGAAGATCAGCGAAGCGGATAATACCATGTACTTGTTCCCTTCTGTGGAGCTAAAAAGTGTTACTTTCGCGCCATGCAGGAATAATCCAGTGTTTTATAACGATGTTTTCTACTGCTTAGACTTCAATGGGAACTTAGGATGCATCGATGCAAAAGAAAGCATATGGGAAGTTTTAGACGAGCCGCATAGACCGTGCAATTCCATAAATCAGAGTTTTTTAGTAGAATGTGAAGGAATGCTCCTGGCAGTGTGTTTAAGCCAATTCAGGACTTGTGTTAAGGTTTTTAGACTAGATATGGATAGGATGCTTTGGGTCAAGGTTGAAAGCTTAGGAAAGTATATGTTGTTCATCAGCAGTGCCTCTAGCCTCTCAGCAATCGCTCCGAATAGTCAGATGGCGAATAAAATATACTTCCCAAGGTTCCATGGTGAAGACATTGTGTATTATTCGCTGGATACATGCAAGTATCACACTTTTGGGAGTCAACATTATTCTGGTACTGATTTCTACAATACCAAGGAGCAGATACACTGCAGTTGGATCGAACCGAACTGGTCTCAGACCACAGCCGAAGAACTTGACTGGAGTTTACCTGTAACCGAAGAAGAAGTTGAGGCCTGAGGAGTGATATCCATTATGGTCACATGTATATTCAGTGTGTATCGTTTCATAACTATATTTTTTGTGATGACGAAAGTTTGGTGGAGTGCATGTCAAAGCCTGCAACATGGGAACAAAAATGCATGCTAGCTAGAAAAGCTAATAATCACATTAATTAAAGGGATATGTAAACTTAAGCCGTGTATGATCTTTTACCAAATGTAACACAACTAGCATTGCCACACAAATTTACTTTCGATTCTAGTTGTAGTGTATATACATATTTGTGATCATCACCTCGATCAAGTGATAATTCATCTTCTTTTGACGCATACAGGCATTCTTCTTTTCAATCTTGCTGTTGGGAAGTGGATGATTGCATCCTCCTCAGCCACCCAACTGTATAAAAATTGAGCACACTTTTGAAATTCAGTAAATTGAGCACAATTATGAGTGCGCATTAGGGGAAAAAAATGTTTTTCGACCTCTTCTAATTATTATTATTATTATTATTTTCAAGTGTTGTTAAATATTTCATTAGATCTAGGGAAATGCATGTTTAGGTTGGCACGCATAACCAGGAAAACAGTAAGGTACTATTAATCATGTGCAACACGTACTGTGTAAGGTGAGACAAAAGTTTTGGGTATTCCATACCTGAATTGAGTTATAAAATGATGGAGAAATATTGAAGTTTCAAGCCTTGCCAATTCAAGACCCGGACACAATCTTTGGCCACCACCAAAAGGAGTAAAATTACAAGTACCTATATTGTTATCCTGCATTTGTCATTCCCAACCAAGTTGGTAACATATAATACTAGTGAAATCTAATTAAATGAGTTCACTTGGGTTACGAGAAGGTTTGGATAAAAATTACCTGCCATCTCCAGGGGTTGAATTGATGAGGTTGATTGTAATGTTTATCGTCGAGATGGACCGATAAAAAGTATGCAAACACACACCATCCTTCGGGAATTAAGTAACCTTTTATTTGCACATCTTTAGTGGCCTTACGCATGACTCCTCCTATAATGTTTCCTAATCTTAGTGCCTCCGTAATCACCTGTATTGTACATTTGCTAATTTAGAATCTCAATATTTTAAGTACGCAGAGGGTACGAAAAGTAAGTTTAGCGCAAATTTACATCATTTTGATGAGTATCTTACATTTTGCGTAAATGGTAGAGACATATAATCACTCCAACACAAAAGTTCTCCCTTTTGTTCTTCGAGTGTTTTCAAGTTCATATTCTCCTCCTTAAATTTAAAAACAGAATCACCATTATTGTAACGGACATCGAGATTTAGTTTGACAAAAAAAAAACAAACTCACAGAGCTGATACCGGTATATGTATGTACATACGTACCAACATTTGTTCGAGAGCTCGGGGACACTCGCTAAGGAATTTCACGACCAATGTTATAAGGACGGGCACAGAATCTTCCCCTGGGATCATAAAATCAACCATATTGCTTGAAATGAAACCCGGTGTTAATTGTTCATTTGGGTCATTTAGTAACACATCGATAACGTCTTTTGGAATTTCGTTGCTGTTGTGTTTTTGCTTTTCTTGGATAATTTTTTCTATAACCTTCATCATTCTTTTCTTTGCCTGAAATGATTAAAGATTAATAATTCAAAGTTTTCATAATTAAGTAAATTTTTTTTCATAATTACTCCGAATTATAAAGGTAAATAGTGACTTGCCTGTAATGATCGATATAATCTACTCCCAAATATCTTTATTGGTAAAGATATAATCCCAGCATTAAATTCATGAAACTGTTGGTTTAAATATTGCACTTCTTCCCCTGGGTCTAGACCAATCAATACTTTGACTAGTACTTTGAATGCAATCTGATCATGAAAAAAATTAACCAGCGGTAATTCTTAGAAACTAAGTACTCGAAATGGATTTCAAATCCACCTGCATTATTTTTTAAGACCCAGTTATTTTAATTCTTTAGCTGAAAGAAGTAAAATTTTGTTGGTCTTTCTGCGCCTGATGAGAATATTAAATTGATTATCGTAAAAATTCTTTTAAAATATGGCTTGAAATTAACTGTGAAAAATTAAAAACCATTTAGGAACTGATCTGACACTCATTTTCTACAGGTAACTGTCGGATTCAAAGCCATGTCACCAGGAATTATTGAAGTGTTAAGCTCATTTTTATATTTTATGGGGTACCTCAATAAACATATATGTTTTGTCACACATTGCATGTAAGTCAAAAGGTTAGGTATCATGTGAACAACAACCAACTAAAGGTGTGATTGACTCATCTAAACTAACTTGGATGATCACAGACAGAGGCAAAAAAAGAAAATCAAAACCAGGGAGGGAGAGACATACATTTTTGGAGACATCTTGAATGTAGATAAGCTGATCATCTTTCCAATGGCTCATAGACTCGTGAACGTACTTTTGCATGTCTTGTGTAATTTGAGCCTTAAGTTGTGGAGATTTAAGGAAAGACCCAATAAGACCATGAAGTTTCTTGTGTAAATTTCCATTTGTGACTAGAATTGATGACTCTCCCATCAACTCAGCAAGTGATCTTGGATAAGCTGGTATAAAAAATTTCGAGTCGAGAACATGTTTATTTACTTCTGCATCAGTTGATACGATCGTTCGACTTCCAAACAGGTGTGATTTGAACACATTCCCGTACCTACACATATAAAAATCCAATAACGCGACCCAGGGGTGAAACCAGGATTCAAAATAAGAGTAATAACTAAATAAAACAACTGCTTCGTAGGAGCGACTTGAAAGTAAGTTATGAAAGAGTGAGTTTATAATCCAAAATTCAATTGATATTTACATCAAAATATGTAACTATGCACATCACTAATTTCTTGTTTTGAGTCTTAGATATTAAGTATATACGGTTAATATTTTCAAAACATCTTAATAAGAATTAATTAATAAAATCAAAATGCTAATTAAAACCATATTAGTACGAATTACTCACTCAGTAATTAATTTAACTTAATATAGGTAAAATAATCCGCTCATCGGGTAATACTAGTAACAAGAAAAGCTTGGTAATCGATATCAATAAGTTGTAGTACTTACAGGCAACGACGTTTATCCATGAATCTTTCCGGAGAACCGGAATAAGCACAGGAGATGAACTCTATAGTTTCTCCGATGAAAGGCCATCCCAGAGTACCTAAAGGAAGTTGTGTTTCCGATGATGATGGTGATGGCCTAGTACTACCATTATTTTTCCTGAAGAACTTAGTACTATTAGTGCAAAGAAGAAAGGTAGCAACAGACAAGAAAACTGTTGCAGAGACAAGTAACCACAAACTTTCCATTTTTCTCTTGGATAGATAGTAATTTTCCACTACTAATCTTTGTCATATTCTTGTTTATATGTAAATATGTTAAACTAGATGATTAAAGTATGCATGATTATCTATACATTATCATGAAGGATGGCCATATATTATATTATTACTTTGGTTGTAATGAGGAATGATAAGACAAATTAGATAACTAATTTTATTTTATAAAATTAATTAAGTACGTATATTCAAGGTTCTCTTTGGCACACACGCATCTACAAACCACTTGTCATGCATACTCCATTGTGGGGAGCTAATAGAACCAGGATTGATAAAGCAGGAGGTGGCAAAGTTAAATAACCCGCAAAGGGAAATGATGATTATATGTAGTCAAGACAAAATCTAGGGGATTTTTTAAGAAAAGATAGTGCAGGACTTATCTGGAGGCACCTATCTATTTATTTGGAGGCACCAGGTTGAATCTTATTGGCTGAGTAGATTTGCCCCATACAACAGATAATAAAAGATATGCTCATGGCAGCAACAATAAATACATTTATGGTGGTTGTGTTTTCTCTTAATTCAATTTCTTGTAGTGGATTTTTCGACATTCCTAAGCTTTATTTCTATAGATGCCCAACTACGAAAGAAAATCAAAACACCAGCAAATGGCGTGGCTCAACTCCTGTGTAGCTGACGTTGGCACTGTCTATTTTAAACTATGCCCCCGGTTCCATAAAACAACGGCAGTCCATTTTTGCACAAGAAAATTTGTAGCTTCACGCTAGCATCACAACTTACAACTATACGATGTTCGCTCATTCATCTCCATATTGGCATGCCTAGGCTAGTAACTCCTCATGTGAAGCCACTATGAGTTCTTTGGTGCAACAGCGCGGCAGATTCAGCCATATTGATATTATTATTATTATTATGTATTCGCTTTTGACTTACTTCTAACGAGGGTCTAAACATGAGACTGTGATTGGGTGCTTTCAATAGTGAAATGTTTGGTTGCTGTTTAAAGCTATCCTGCGAAGGGGACAGTAAAGTTGTTTCACTTTTACTTCTCTTTATTCCCTGGGCTTGGACTGCAACAAGGAAACTATGTTGGTATGTTGGTATCCCTTAAACTGGGCTTGTGACAGAAAACTACCTTATTTCCTTGTGAGTTGTGACTAGTGTTGTTTTTTTCATTGAGCAAGAAAATGCGGCAAACCGAGAACCAAGTGTATGAGAAATGAAGAATGGGATTGTGGTTGTGCAAAAACAGTGACGAAGCCAGCGCTTTTATGTCCTGGGGTCGAATAAAATTTACTCTGGCACTTACCAATTTTTTTTCCAAAATATATTTAAATTACAGTTAAGGTACTACAAAACCTTGCACAATAGTATAAAAATTAAATAAAACTGCAACAACCATTATACAAAAACATGAATGGATTCGTAACTTTTTCTTAGGTACGAAATGGTTAGAATGTTACTAATTGGCTATCTTAGAAGGTCATGTTGACAACGACGATTTTCTAGAACAAATCGTAATACCATTGGACAACCTGTGATTTGCTTATAAAGAGTACTCGTTATATAGAATAATGAATGTTATAATGAACAAAATTTGTTTCAAAATGTAAATTATGGTTTAGAAAAAACATATTTGAGAAAAAAATGTTATCACTTGTAAACAATATCTAAGCTTTAAGTGCAAGATCTTGGTCCAAGTCCCATTAGTTCAATAGACCTATAAACATTTTGCAAATGGTGTGTAGTCCCAATTGCAAGCCTAATATACGTACATAAATTAACACAAACCAAGGCAGCGTACAATAGAGTTATGATTCAATCGTTGTTTCAGTCCACTTAATATTAAAAAAAAAAAAAGAACAGAGATCGCAAATGCTTCTCGTAATGTAAAGGATCCAAAGTAGCAATCAAATTAGCCAACAATACGCTATGTTTTAAGTTCAGGTCATCATTAACAAACCCCATACCCTTACAACACAAACTAATAAGTATATATATTCTCTGTAGTTTAGTTTAGAGGGTTTGCGGGTGATGGAATTTCAGAGACTTAAGGATTTAAGTGAGTAGTGTAGTTGACATTACGGCCCATTAGCCATAAAAATTTCAACTTCACAACAAAATTGCCCCCACAACTCGTTATAATGACCAAAACTCAGGCCTTTTCTAACCAAAACTCAGGCCTTTTCTAACCAAAACTCAAAATTAAGTGGGGTCAAGGGACCCCATTTGTCCCTTGTTGCCTCCGTCCCTGTGCAAAAAGGCATCCAATTTCACTACATTTCTGTTGCATGTTTGCGCAAAAACGAACCCAATCCCGTTGAACCTTTTAATTTGGTTGGACTAAAAACTTGCCCACAATTTCGCTGCATTTTTGCTGCATGTTTGTGCACGTATTGCAATAGCTACGTAATTCACAGGTCCATATAGATGTGCACAATTGATCAAAATTCATTTTGATTTATAGTGTATTGTATATTGAATTCCTCTTTTGATAATATAATATTATACAAATTTGAGGCTGACAAGATAACTTCTTTAAAGTAATACTTCGATAATATAATATTTCTTTAAAATAATAAAATTTTATGGTCTTGTAAGTGCAACTCCAACCCCTTAGTCTTATAATAATAAATTCGATAAAATCATAAAATAATACATTTCATAAGTTTCCTTAAGCATTAATAGGTCCCAAATAATATATAAAATAATAATGCTACTTGTAAAATAAAAAAAAAAATTCATACATGTAAAATTTTTCCAAATACGATTCAATATTAGTTTGATTTTCTTAAAAATTCAATCAAGTTGTATTTCATCCCTAATAGTTCGTGGTGTGCTCACAAGATCCGGAGCCACGTTGTTGTGTTACAAGAAGAAGTGTTGAAGCTAGTGTGATTGATACTTGGAGTGGTTGTATTCTTATTGCAATTAGTCGGTAATATAATATCTCTAAAAAATTAGTCCATATTATATTTACAAACTACAATTATTATTCAACCTCCAAGCTAGTAATTATCCTATATAATCATAATATATTATTTAACTATAAAATAATAATTTATTATATTATCGATAATATAATATCTCTTTAAAATAATAAATTTTCTTGGTCCCAAGCCTATTATTTTATAGAAGTTATACTGTATACTTTACAGGAGGATAATGTACGTATAGTAGATGTCATCATTTTTTATTTTTTTTTTGATTCAAAAATTGGTTTTATTGATGTTAAGCAGGGGTTACACCCGACTCACTTTTTTTTTTTTGATCGGCAAAAGTTAAAATATAGAAAAGCCTACAAGAAGTAGGAAAGCAAGCTCAAGATCTACAACAAGACACCTGACTCACTTGTCACCCATCCCTGAATGTCAGGTGGGAGATGTCATCACTTATTAGGGTGCCCCAAGTAGGAATTCTGTATCCAAAGAAAAATTATCAAAAAAAACGAACGAATAAGGAAAAAAAAAAACCGAAATTCTCCGGTTATTGAGTCCACCAAGTAGATATTAATTCAATTCTTGGATGTACTTGTTTGCAAAATGTAATGATACCATGAATTGTCTCGATTACCTTAAAGAATTGGCATTGCTTGGTAACTAGCTACTGTCGGTACTTCTTATGAGCATATATATCGCTAACTACGTACTGGAGTTCACTATTCAATTCCCATTGACAACCCGATAGATGTATGGATATTATATTCATCAATGCGTATGTACCCTTTCTGATATGATAATGAAGAACAAAAGCAAAAAAGAATCATTGGAAAATGATCGATTGAGGCATTGAGCATGCGTACGATTGGTAACCTGAACTCGAAGTATTGAGCTCAATAGTACATACAAACAACATATACATCAGCCAGAGTAGTAGTAGTACAAGTTAGCGCAACACCCACCACAAAAGAATGTATGGTGTTCTCCACAAAAGTTGAGTTTTGAAGAATTATTACACAATTCGGGTTTACGATATACGGTTTTACTTATGAGAGATCACAGATCACAGATCATAATTTCATAACAATTGATTTGAGGCCATAATTTTATTATCTTTAGATCTTGAGTATTTTTTATGAAGATCAGGATCAAAATATCATGAATATCAAACAATTTTCTTTAAAGAGAACCAACAGGAAAACGGTATAGAAGATTGAAGAAAATCAAGAAGTTATAGATATCGAAATAGCTATGAAAATCTATAAAATTGATCTTGTGTGATCAAGCACATACATAGGCATGAACAAATTTAATTAATTTATTATTTATTTATTTTATATGAAAAAATATATTTAAAGAAAGCATCAGGGTACTTAAGCCAATACAAAGCAAACGATAATAGGGGAAAAAGATTGATGAGAAAAAATCAATATACTTTTTTGATCGATTAAAAAAGAAAACTTCAAAAGATATAGCAGAACAGGTGGATATATTAATAGAAAACTTCAGAAGATATTACAAACATTTACATAGAGCACATATATGATTTCCAGTCTGTTATATACCAAGTAATTAACACAAAAACGATTAATAAAAAAGAATTAGCTCACAAAATTCATCAAAAATCTTTCATTTATTTTCTTACTAATAAAATAGAAATCCTCAAATTTCTTGGTTTCAAGGATTCCCCATACTCAAACTTGATAATCACTCCCTCTTACTACAAAATACACTCATCACACACACTACATATGCTTCTAGAATTATATATATAGCTTCAATTAGCTAAATAATTATTTTAATTAAGAAAACAGATAACCAAAAATTATTCCTAAAAAATTAAAATTAAACGACAATTAATAATTATATTAATGATGAATTCATTCATGGATCATCAACCATGAACAAGACCATAAGAGAGTGCCATTAGTAGAATTGCAGCTTCCTTTTCATCTTGTGGGAAAACTTGTTGATGATCAAGAGATGAATTACTCATCAAACTTACTGTGAAATCCTCAAAGCATAACTTCTTCCTACTATTATTATTATTATTATCGTAATTACTACTTGGTCCAACAATTTTGCACCTTTTCTTGTATGGCATCATGTTATCATTTGTGCATCCGCTTTCAGTTGTCGTAGTTGCTGCTGGTATCGCTGTCGTCACAGTGGCCGTCGACGAGTTCTTGATCTTGATCTTATTATTCTTCGGAGTAGATGACGAGATCGTTTCTTTGCGATCATTTGCAGCAACGACTACCTTATCATCATTTGTTGCAGCTGCTGCGGCTGCTGCAGCTGCCATTGCTCGCCTTGCTTTTCTTTGCCGAATTCCGCAAGCGTTACATAGTGACTGCACGCGCCACACCAAAAATTATATGAGATCATGAAATTATCCATATTAAAGAGAGGATCAAGAAGAGAAAACCCATAAGAGAGTGAAAGAATCAAGGTACCTTGGGACCTCTTGGTCCACTTCTCCAAAGAGGAGTTTTTGTTGTGTTACAATCAGCACAGACCCTAATGGTATTGTTGTTGTTGTCTTTGTTAGAAGGTGGAGAATAAGCTGATGACTGATCGAACTTATTAGGTTTGTTCATCATTTTCTTCATTAGCCTCATTTTAGAAGACATCCACTTAACAGATGATCCGATCTCGATATGTTTGTAGTCGTTATCATCGTGATCCTTGTTATCCTCTTCTTCATCATCAACTACTTCTTCTTCTTCTTGTTCATAAATGGATAATTTAAGACCACTACCATAGTTATTAGTTTCTTGGTGATCAGCTATAGTAGTGGTAGTACTTTCCAGAGTTGGATGTGATGAATCATCATGAGATGGAAAGAATTGATGGGGTTGTTGATCATTTGAGGATGATCCACCATGCAAAACATACTTGTTCATAACCTGATCAACAACAGAGTCTGTCAATACTAAAATATAAAGGATCAAATCAAAATTCTTGCTTAAAATACAATTGCTTACACTACATAAATAATTCAAACCATATATAACTAGTTACATGATAACTGAGATAACAAGAAATTAAACCCTAGTTTTATCTCTATGTATACCTCAAGTTGATGATCTTCGTGATCTCTACCAAAATTCTTTACATGATCTTGAATTGGGTTATTAAAGAAAATAGTAGGAAAGGATGTGAGTGAAGAAGAAGAAGTTGGTGATGTTGAACTAAAGAGCAAGTGTTGATGATAATGGTGGTGATGCTGCTGAATTACTTGGTCAAGATCACCATGATCACTATGATCATGATCAGTAACAGTACTCTCAACAGTAGTAGGAAAAGGAGAGAGTGTTGAATTGGAGTAAATTGGAGTCATATCAGAGATCTAGAGAGAGAGAGAGAGAGGGGGAGAGAGCAGAGGGAGTGAGAGAAAAGTGATAAAAAGATAGAACTGAAGGGTTTAGTTATTGTCCAGTAGAAAAAGATCTATATAGATAGGTGCTGGTGGTGGTAAGCTATGAAATAAGTAAAACCTAAAAAGTATACAAGAAAAGTGGAAAATGGTCTGATAAATTGAGAAGGAAATCAGATTTAAAGAGACCATAAAGGAAGAGATCATAGAAGGAGCTGAGAGCGATTCACGTGACTGTATGAATGATGATATTAAAATGACAAACCCTAGAAGGAACAAGTTAAAAAAGACAAGGCAAAAGGAGAAGTGTAGAGTGCAACTATACAATCCTAAATGACAAAATCCTATCTGCATAATACTGGAAGGGGTACTGTTTCACCTCCCTCCTCACTCCTCAGAGTCTACTTGACCCTATACGCCATAATATTTTACTTTACTTAGCAACATCATACACCATGCATCCACTTGGACCACTAATTACTATCCATCCAAATCATCCTTTCTTCTTCTTCTTCTATCTGGTTACATATTTTTTACTCTAAATAGTGTTCAAGATCCTAGGCAAATAAAGGTGAAAATTACATGCCCAAAATAAAAAACATTGCACAGTAAATGAGGAGTTCGTTTTATTTATTTATTTAAGGTTTTACCAGGGGGGATATTTTGTATTTGAATACAATGTTAGACCGAGTTACTAAGTTATCTAACTTGGGGCAGTGGGAGCTTAGGGCAAGTGGGTTCATCTACCTTATTATCGGGTACTTGGTTCACTATTAACATGTATTTTCTCTGTTGAATTGCATTATTTACACAAGTATTAAGAAAAGAGAGACAAAATGAATGAACTATCTCCTTTTAAGATACACAAAAAAATAAAAAGGTGAATAATATCACTTTTTGAAAGACAGATGAAGTATGATCAACTGTGTTGACATACTATATAATTCGTCATACGCATCTTCTTTGAGTGGTGTAGGATTTGTGAGAAATTAAGAAGATATATAGTGAAAATAATATAAACAGTATGCATTTTTTTTCCATGAAAATTAACTTTTGTATCATTTTCTTCGCAGGGATTCTAATAAGGTTGTGTAAGATAGCTGCCTAGCTATGAAAATCCTCCAAATGACGATTCATCAAGTTCAATACTAAATCAATCAATGGACTACAAGTTGATTACCATAACTGTGGAAAACAGTCATAAGCTCAATTCCCTTGGTAGCACGGCAATGCATTGATATGACATATAGTAGATGATCAACTTCGTTTCGTACATTAGTTTATGGCTGTATGTCGTTTTATGGTCCTCATGTATGCTAATGGCTAAGCAGTTAGACCGTCAGGTCTCACCACCAGTTATGTTCAAGGTACATAGTTCCAGTCCCAGAAGAGGTGAGCTGGATTAACCACTGATAGATGAATGGAGTCACCTGAAAACAAAAGAGATAGCTGCTGCCTGCTATAGATAGACGGCAAAACTCAAAATGATGTCAAAGAACAGTTATAAAAATAGGTTGAAGGACACAGTGGATCACTTCTTGGATACATTTTAGTTTTGTCTAAATATAGTTATAAAAAAACAGTGTTTGGGTTGTGTTGAAGAATTTTAGGGGATTGTGCTGTGAGTGGTGATGGGTTAGATCTTTCATGGGATCAGCATCTTTCTCTCCTCACTCATCACACTCATCTTTAGTTACTAGTAGTAGCAGCAGCAAGATTGCCAAAAAAAAAAAAAAAAAAAAACATTAGCAGCATTGCCAAAAAGCATTCAATGCGTGTACAGGCTAAGGACAGAGACATGACCCCTCCACCTCTCCCAACACCTTTGACTCCACATGAAACCCTAACAGTACATTTTTTTTATTTTTCATGTATAAGTTCTTCTTATTTTTAACCCAACCTAGTTAAGTAACAAAAAGTTAGTTACCATTTCTTTTTGAGCCTTTTGTATTTGCTATTCTAAAGTAAATCTTTGGCTCACCACCAACAGCAAGAATCTGAACAAAAGGACATGGAATGTGTTTAATTTAGAGCAACTGGCATTGGCAAGTAGTGTTAAGCTAATCATTACCTGGCTTGGGAAATTAAAGGGTGAAATACAACTATTTTCATTTTGTTTCTTCATCTCATAAAGGACAAACTTGATTCTCAAAGCAGTGTTAAAATATAGGGTGCAGTCTCAAAGAAATGACTAAGCTTAGGGATTAAAAAATTATCTTCTTTTAGTGAGTTTGCCTTACGGTGTTAGAATTTGGTCATTCAGTGTCCTACTTGCATAGTTCCATTCATATATATGTTTATCAACGGGGTTCGGAATATCAAGTTGGCCAAGGGGGTTTGTCCTTACTGCCTTGGCTTGGTTGGCTATCCCTTCAAGATCAATAACATACGTACCACAACCGTTATTTAGTGCCGTTTTATCATTATCATGGCCGTTATATCAAAATTTACTTTATTTTATTTACTAGTTTTATATCTTGTTATATCATTTTTTCCACTCGGAGCCGAGTCTAACTCGGATCAGACATTAGATGGACAGATTGTTATTCCAAATGTTATCATTTTTGCCACTCGCATCTGAGTCTAACGCCGATCAGATACTAGATATACAGCTTGTTATTTCAGATTTTCATAAGTGTGGCCGAGGTCTCAAAGTGAGCCAATGAACCAGACTTCAAAAATTTACATGACTCTTCGCATTTATCGTAAATATGACCACATAGACGAGGAAGAAGTTAGATCCAGCCGAGTCAGCCACAAATGAATATGAATCCACTACCACTAGTCAAAATTAGATCAGTTTGATTGAAATTGATGAATCGAAAAACAACTACCACCAGATTTTTTTTTTTTTTTTTTTTACCCTGGTTTCAGTTAGAGAAATTGGTTGGTCAAATATTTTTAAAACATAGTTATAATGGACAAGTAAAAATTAGTATGAGTGAAATGGACACCAAAAAAACCTAGCATTTTTAGGGGCCACCCAAAAGGAATTAGGGGCCAACAATAAGACAAAATAGGGTCACTCAAACGTAAATTGAAGCTAGCCCTTATCTCGCGTATTTCGTAATGGAAAAATTGTCCTTCCACAATCGGTAGTTAATACTACAATTGGTAGTTTAACTACAATCGGTAGTAAAATGTGTTACTTTAACCTCCTAATGTATTCAATTTTCAAATTTCGGTACTACCATAATCGGTAGTAAATTTAACTTCCGAACGTATATTGGCCCCAAAACGAGATTTTTCCAAAATCCTAAAATTTTCGAACTTTGGTACTACCATAATCGGTAGTAAAGTGTGTTACTTTAACCTCCGAATATACTCAATTTTCGAATTTTAGCACTACCATAATCAGTAGTAAATTTAACTTCCGAATGTATATTGGCCCCAAAATGAGATTTTGCCAAAATCCTAAATTTTTTGAACTTTGGTACTACCATAATCGGCAGTAAAGTGTGTTACTTTAACCTCCGAATATACTCAATTTTCGAATTTTAGAACTACCATAATCGGTAGTAAATTTAACTTGCGAATGTATATTGGCCCCAAAACGAGATTTTGCCAAAATCCTAAAATATTCGAACTTTGGTACTACCATAATCGTTAGTAAAGTGTGTTACTTTAACCTCCGAATATTCTCAATTTTCGAATTCTTGCACTACCATAATCGGTAGTAAATTTACTTCCGAATGTATATTGGCCCCAAAATGAGATTTTGCCAAAATCCTAAAATTTTCGAACTTTGGTACTGCCATAATCGGTAGTAAAGTGTGTTACTTTAACCTCCGAATATACTCGATTTTCGAATTTTAGCACTACCATAATCGGTAGTATATTTAACTTCCGAATGTATATTGGCTCCAAAATGTGATTTTGCCAAAATCCTAAAATTTTCGAACTTTGGTACTACCATAATAGGTAGTAAAGTGTGTTAATAAGTGATGCTTATTATCTACCGATTATGTTCATGGACCCAAATTCAAATTTTCAAAACTTAATAAATTTTTAAAATTTTCTACTTTCACAATCGGTAGTTAATGGTGTTCATTATCTACCGATTGTGCGTAACTTTTAGTACAGAGAAATTAAATTTTTTGAATCAAGAATAATCGGTAGGTAGAGTAGATTATTATCTACCGATTATGTTTCTGCTAGTGTAAATCCAAGAACATCAACCATAATCGGTAGGTAAAATAGATAGTTATCTACCGATTATGTTTCTGCTACTGTAAATCAAAGAAAATTTTCGGATCAAATTTTTGATTTCAAGTAATCAAATCCTAATTTTGAATCACAACTACTATCATCTATTCGTTTTGTTTGTTGAACTCCTTTTTTTTTTTTTTTTGATGTTCTAAGTTTCAACTTTAAGGTTAATGAATTTTGGGTTTTAATTTTAAACAATCAATCATAACATTTGTTTGGTCGACGATCTTTGTTTTCAATCAAAATTAAAATGATGAAAAAAAAATTCAATGGGTAGAAAAGAGAAGAAGAAGAGGAATGATATGATTAAGAAAATAAAGGATATAGGTTTGGATTTAGTATAAAGGTGAAGGACAATATAGACAATTTTCTATTTTTAAGACACCCCTTAACCCCTTTCAATGGATGGGAATAAAAAGATGGCCCGTAATTCCTTTTGAGTGGCCCCTAAAAATGCAAGGCAAAAAAATAGAAAGAATGAATCTGGATTCATCACGACTTAAACTTAAAAAATAGTGAGGGTGAAACTGGATGCATCCTGATGTAAATTAAAAATAAGAAAAATATTTGAAAATGGGCAGGATGAAACTGTTTACATCCTGGCTATTTTTACATTCTCGTCCATTTAAACAGTATTGTAGAATAGAGTCCATTACGTATCTGTTATATCCATGAATAATCCATTGTATTCGGGTCTTTCTGTAATAGTCCATTGTACACAATGTATCCAGTAATCTATAAATATATGCCTCTCCACCCTATTAGGGTTGTGCGAGAGTTTATGCAATTGTTCATGGTATCCCAGCCAGAACGATCTCTCTAAAAACCCTAGCCTCAATTTCATCCTCTCCTCAAGAAATCTTTAGCCTGCTCTTCTTCTTCTTTTCATTACCATGCCAACTGTATCAATCCAAAATTCAACTTCATCCTCTTCTTCTTCCTCTAGCACCATGGCTTCTCATTCGACCACAGGAACCACAACTATCCCTGCATCTTCAACTATGAGCGTAGGCTCTCTTATGTCTTCTTCTTCTTCTTCTTCTCTATACGAACGATCACCTTTCCTCCCTTCCTCTACCAAAATAGTTCTTTTAGACAGAACTAATTATCTTCTTTGGGAATCTCAAACTCTGCCTATTCTCAGATCCCAAAGACTTTACAAATATCTTGATGATTCTTATGAGATACATTTAAACAGTATTGTAGAATACAGTATTGTATTCAGGTCTTTCTGTAATAGTCCATTGTACACAATGTATCCAGTAAGCTATCTATAAATATATGCCTCTCCACCCTATTAGGGTTGTGCGAGAGTTTATGCAATTATTCATGGTATCCCGGCCCGAACGATCTCTCTCGCACCCTAGCCTCAACTTCATCCTCTCCTCAAGAAATCTTTAGCCTGCTCTTCTTATTCTTTTCATCACCATGTCAACTGTATCAATCCAAAATTCAACTTCATCCTCTTCTTCTTCCTCTAGCACCATGGCTTCTCATTTGACCACAGGAACCTCAACTATCCATGCATCTTCAACTATGAGCGTAGGCTCTCTTATGTCTTCTTATTCTTCTTCTCTCTTTGAACGATCACCTTTCCTCACTCCTCTACCAAAATAGTTCTTTTAGATAGAACTAATTATCTTCTTTGGGAATCTCGGATTACTCGCCATTCTCAAATCCCAAAGACTTTACAAATATCTTGATGATTCTTATGAGATACCGGACAATGAACTTGTCACTGAAGGAACTGAAGATAAAACTTCCAACCCAGCTTATGAAGAATGGGAAGTTATTGATCAAACCATCATGTCTTGGATCAACTCTTCTCTCACTGATCCTATGAAGTCTGAATGTGCTCGTCGTGGAAATATCTTTGTTCCACTTATGCGACTATTAATCCAGCTCGGATTCTTCAGCTCAAAGCAAATCTCTCAACTATTTAGAAGGGAAATTCTTCGATATCTGAATATATTTTTAAGATAAAGGAAATTTCTGACTCTCTTGCAGCAGTTCTCCAACCAGTTTCTGATCTTGAACTTGTCTCCACAACTCTGCGTGGTTTAGGTGTTGATTGGTCTAACATCTACACCGCTGTCATTGCTCGCACTACACTTAGAACCTTTACTGAGCTTCATGCCATGCTACTCCATCATGAGTCCCATCTTCAATATCTACGGACTCGCAAAACAATGTTTCACGTACGAGAATCCAGTCTCCTTCTTTGCTGGTGCTTCTGGTCGTGGTCAAGGCTTCAACAACCATTCTGGTCGTGGCCGTGGCTCAAACAATGATCCTGGCCGTGGTCGTGGAGGTGGTAATGGTCGTGGAAACTATTTCAACAACTATAGAGGAGGTAATAATCAATTCAGTAATCACAACAATGCGAACAATGGGTGGAACACAAACAGAAACTCTTCTGGATGGAATAATGGTGGTGGTCGTGAAAATAATGGTGGTTCTCAGTTCAACGGTGGTTACAATCCCGACAACTATGTATCTGGCTATCCTAGTCGAGGTCGTGGGCTATAACGGCAATGCTGCATCAGTCCTTGGTCCTCCCCCTCAGAACTCAGTTGTTACATGCCAATGGTGCGACATCAATGGTCACACTGCTCAGACTTGTCATCGCCTTACTCAATCTCAGAATCTTGATCTTCCTCAACCCTTTTCGGCAATGCAAATTCAGTCTATGCCGTATGAAAATTAATGGTTTCTTCGACTTCGTTGCTTACGCTCATATGACATCAGACTCTTCTCAGATGACAAATCGTATAGAGTATAATGGTAATGACAAAATTCTTGTTGGTAATGGTAAGATGTTACCAATTTCAGGGGTTGGTGATATCACTCTTAACACACCTTCCTCTAGCTTGGTTTTGAAAAATACACTCCATGTTCCATCTATTGCCAAGAACTTGGTTTCGGTTGGCCAACTCACCAAAGATTCTGACTGTGTTTTCACTTTTGATCTTCATGGTTTTTGTGTGCAGGATCGACTAACGGGAACTCTTCTGTACTGGGAAAGAATGAAGCTGAATGTATCATATTCTCCACAGTTCTCATCCATCCTCTAAGCCCTTATCAGTCTCAGCTCTCTCTGCTATCTCAATTTGTGTTCGTGCAAGTCCTATAATCTGGCATATGCGCTTAGGACATCCCAACAACAATGTTTTTCAGCATCTTAAATCGAGTCTTTATTTTGATTCTAGTTCTTTTTCTCATTCTATTTGTCCTAGTTGTGTTGGTGCTAAACTCATCGTCTCCCCTTTCAATCTAGAGTTACTCACTCTAATAAAATTGGTGATGTTATTCATTCTGACTTATGGGGTCCTGCACCTTTTAATCCAAATTGTGGTTTTCGCTATTTTCTCTTATTTGTTGATGAGTGCTCTCGTTTCACATGGATTTATTTTCCGTCTGATAAAACACAAGTATTTTGTTGCTTCCTTAACTTCAAATCTTTGATTGAGACACAATTCTCTACAACCATTCATATTCTCCAAACTGATGGTGGTACTGAATATGCTGAGCCCTTAAAATCTTACTTATTTGAGCATGGTATTATTAGTCAATCTTCTTGTCCGAGCACGCCTCAACAAAATGGCACTGCTGAACGTAAGATAAGACATATCACTGAGACTGGTCATGCCTTAATGATTCAAAGTGGCTTTCCTGAAACTTTTTGGTCTGAATTTTACGCTACGGCTGTTTATTTGATTAATCGCTTACCTACTGCTGTTTTATCGAATCAATCTCCGTATTCTGCTGTGCACAATCGCTTTCCGGACTATGATTTTTTTGAAAACTTTTGGTTGTCGTTGCTTTCCTCTCTTGACTCATTTTCGAAAGAACAAACTATAACCTAAAACTCTACCGTGTGTATTTATTGGTTATAGTGATCGTCATAAAGGTTATAAGTGTCTCGAAGTTAAGAGTAATCGCATTTACATATCTCGTCATGTAATATTTGACGAGTCTATGTTTCCGTATGCTACTGATGTTGGTGTTCTATCTCCTATTCTCTCTCCAAATCCTTCCACTGCTACCATCTTAAGTTGGCCCAACACTATCTCCGCTACTCATCTAACTCCACCATCAACTTCTCCTCCTACTGTTTCTATAACTCCACTTCCCAGTCAACATCCATCTTCTACCTTATCTTCTCCTTACCCGATTCCATAGCTACACCAACTTCTCACACTCCGTCCTCTTCCCCTGCTTTGTCTATAAATCCCAGACGACTTTCTTTCTCTACTGATGATGATTCCTCATCTCTATCCTTGTCTCCTGTTCCAGCTCCATCTTCTACTAGAATTTCCAGTCCTTCATCCACTTCATTATCCTCATCTAAAGATTCTTCCTCTACTCAGTCCACATCTTCAGCAGACTTGCCAATTATATAGGAGGATCCTCAGTCGATTCCTAATACACATCCCATGGTTACAAGGCTCAAGGACCATACTATTCAGCGTAAAAGTTTTAAGGGCTGCTTTTCTAGTAGATATCCTCTTTTACCTTGCCTTGCAGCTCACTATGCTTCCCTCCCACCTGAGCCGTTTTGCTTTACTGCTGCCTCAAAATTTCCGGAGTGGTGGGCAGCTATGCTTGAAGAATTCAATGCGTTATTTCGCAATCGTACTTGGTCTCTGGTTCTTCGACGTCCTCGAATGAACGTTATTGGCTGTAAGTGGGTTTATCGAGTCAAGCAGAAGTCTGATGGCTCCCTTGACAGACGCAAAGCTCGACTCGTTGCTAAAGGATATTCTCAACAACATGGGATTGACTATGATGAGACATTCAGTCCCGTTGTTAAACCGATTCTGATAAGTTAGTTCTCAGTCTTGCAGTTTCTTATGGCTGGCCACTTAAGCAGTTGGATGTTAAGAACGCATTTTTTCATGGTTCTCTTGATCAAGAAGTGTATATGGAACAGCCTCAGGGGTTTAAGGATCCACGTTTTCCAAATCACGTTTGCTTGTTGCATAAGGCTCTTTATGGATTGAAACAGGCTCCTCGTGCCTAGTTTCATCGATTTGCTACTTTTCTTTTGCAGCTTGGATTCAAATCGTCTCAATCAGATCACTCCATTTTTATCAAGAACTCTGGTACTAGTATAGTAATTCTCTTACTGTACGTTGATGATATCATCTTGACTGGTAGTGATATTGCTGGTATTCAGTCTCTGCTTCCACAACTTCAAACTGAGTTCTCTATGACTGATTTAGGAGATTTACATTATTTTCTTGGTTTGGAGGCTACTAAGACTGCTAATGGAATGGTCTTAACTCAAAACAAGTATACGTTGGATCTCTTGAAGAAGATTGATTTGCATGATGCTAAACCAGTCTCTCCTCGTTCTAAGTTATCCTCAAATGATGATGCATTATTTCCTGATGTTACTTTGTTTAGAAGTTTTGTGGGTGGTTTACAGTATCTCAATATGACTCGCCCGACATTACTTATCTTTGTCAATCAAGTAAGTCAATTTATGCATCGTCCAACTCATACACATTTTGTGGATGTTAAGAGAATTCTTAGATATCTCAAAGGTACACTCGGTCATGGAATTTGCTTCCAGCGTAGTAATCCAATGCAGCTTACAGCATACTCGGATGCTGATTGGGGTGGTGACCCTGACAGTTCTCGTTCAACTTCTGGTCATTGTATTTTCTTAGGTCGCAATCTTATTTCGTGGGGTGCAGAAACGACCTACGATCTCCACAAGCAAGACTGAGCCGAATATCGTGCTCTTTCATCCACATCTGCGGAGCTTATATGGATTCAATAGTTGTTGCATGATCTTGGTTGCCATCTGCAACACTCACCTGTCTTATACTGTGACAATATCAGTTCTACGTATCTTGCGATCAATCCAATACAAAGACTCAAGATCCAAACATATTCGGATACACTACCATTTTGTACGAGAGAGGATCACTTCAGCTCTTCACCTATCTTATATTAATAGAGAACATCAGCTTGCAGATCTATTTACAAAGGGACCATCTACATCACGTTTTCTGTTCTTATGTAACAAGCTTTCACGTTGCTTAACACCGCGTACAGCTTGAGGGGTGTGTAGAATAGAGTCCATTACGTATCTGTTATATCCATGTATAGTCCATTGTATTCGGGTCTTTCTGTAATAGTCCATTGTACACAATGTATCCAGTAAGCTATCTATAAATATATGCCTCTCCACCCTATTAGGGTTGTGCGAGAGTTTATGCAATTGTTCAAGTATCTAATTTTACATGTCTTTTTCACCTAGAAATTGTCTTTATTGGGTTAATTGACCAATTTTGTGTTTCAGTTATTCATTATCCACCGGAAGAAATCTCGTCAGAAACCGTGCGAATAATCTCAACCACAATATAAGAAAATATGAGGTGCACTGGTCCATAACATTTGTTGCCTAGATCCATATATGTCTCCAAAATATCTAAGGGTTTATCTGGGTTTCCCTCGATGGGAGTGCTGTAGTAAACTCATCCACAATGTGAGACAGACCAGACTTATTTATTGAACTCTACTTGGTTATCATCATATAGCCATTTCTCAGGGTCCATATGGTTGTGATATTCAATGAACTCTAGCCCTATAAAGGGACCAAATAGATTCTTGTCTGAGCCGTCACCACTGATTAAGTTTGATGATATTCAGTTGAAAAGAAAAGAAAAAAAAAGAAACATTTAAGATGCAAAGGACTTCGAATGTGTTTATAGAAAGGTATGGTCGTACATAATTATACCTAGACAATTGCAAAAGCTCCACCCATGATCTATCAATACATAAAGATGACTTCCACCAATAGAAGAAAAACTAACTTAACTAGAATATAATAGTTGCACTGCTTTTACTGTTGGAAATTTGACCACAAAACTTGGATTTTGTAGGGTCAAACACAAAGGGGAAAATGTACTACAAAAATGAACAGCTCATCACATGAGGAAACCAAATGATTACTTAAACTGAACTTTGTGATGTTTTTTTTTTCTTCCCTTCCCTTCCTCTCTCAGTAGTATTATTGTCATGCATAGATTTGATATCAGAAGATAAGTTGTCTTGATCAGTGTAATAGAATTTTAGAGGTCTGAAGAAGTTTAGAGGTCAAAATTCAAGGATTTTGATATGTCTGTACCTGGATAAACCTTACTCTCTTTTTTATGGTTACTTGAAGTTTTGGCCTTTTGGGGTAAGACTACTTTTTTTTTTCACTCTGATGAACAAAGTACTTTTGTCATTGCAGTCGCAGGTGGGGTTTACATGTAAATAATAAGTGATGAAATTAGTCAGTCGTGTTCATAGATGTATAACATGCAAGAGTATTGAGTGTATCAGTGATCAGATCAATAAGCATTTCTTTAGTGATGAGGTTTTATGGGGTGGGACCGGAATAAGACATTTAGATCTTAATTTGTTTGGGTATGAGCAAATGAGGTGCAAATAAAAATATGTTCGAAGTTAATTATTAAAAAAAATTTAATTTTTTTTTTACTTAAAAGTTTCTCGATTTAAATCCTAGGAAAAAATTCTCCAATATTAAAGTAAATATTAATTATTTTTCTTCAATTATAAAGGAGCAGGTTGGTAACTTCGTCGGAGCGGACATGGTGATTTTTGGGTAGGAGGTGCAAATAAAAATATGTTCAAAGTTAATTTTTGAATATATTGTTTTTACATTGCGTGGAGTGGAATGTAATGTTACCATCAATTACTTTGAAATTAAACCGTTATCATAGTGGTGAGAATTCGAACACAGAGATGTTAAGATTATGCATCACAAAATGTACCATTTTTATTTATTTTTTTGTAAAAATGTAGTGCACAAGAGAAATAAGGTTTTATCAAACACAAAATTGGTTAAAAAGACCAAAATCAAAATTTCCTGGGTGAAAAGGACGGTCAGATTTAGATATTGTTTAAATGGACAAAAATTTAAAAATAGGCAGGATGTAACCAGTTTCATCATGTCCATTTTCAAATATTATTTCTTATTTTTATTTTACACAGGATGCATCTAGTTTCATCCTTGTTATTTTTTAAGTTTAAGCCAAGATGAATCCAGTTTCATCCTTGCTATTTTTTTTTGTCCATTTCACCCATAAAATTTTTTACTCGTCCATTTGAACCGTGTTTTAAATTTTTTTGGACAAATGACCTATTTTCCGTTTATCAAAAAGTTAGTTTCTAATGAGTTCTCTTTTGGCTCAACAAGAAAATTAGAGATATAAACACAAGCCTAAAGAAAAATACCTAGTCTCTATCTTTTATTGCTCAGATCTATTCAGGCTTGGATCAAATTTAAGCAAGAAACAAATCAGATTAGAGCAAGGCTTATTACTACTTAGTAGTTGCGTTTTTTTTTTTTTTTTTAGTTTGGTGTATTTCTTTAGATCTGGTTTATTTTGTTTCTTTATTTCTGGTATGTTCTTGTTTTTTTTTCCCTCTTTGACCTGTATGCTCTTGCTCTTTTGTGCAGTTCTTGTTTTGCTTTTAAGCCACTTACCCGCACACCTAGAGGCATTTTTTCTTACCCGTGAGAAGTTGTTCATAATTCGACATTGGGTTCAAATACTTCAAAGATTTGACAAGGTTTTAATCGGATTATTGTTTTTAAAATAACAGTTATTGGACAAATTATTTACTTTTACTCTATGAAAGCATCTCTTCTTACGAAGCAAATCAATCAAAATGGCCGGATCCACTTCATAGCACTTTTTTTTTCTCTTTACTATCATACAAGAATTCGATATCATTTTTGTAGACTACTGTTTATGGGTAAAAATCGTTTCCGCCGATTTTGGTAAATTCGGTAGGTGAGTGAGAAACTGGTTTAAACCCTAAAAAATGTGCTGCACGTGAGCACTTTATAGATTCGAGAGATCAATCACAAGTCCTACCTAAACCAAAATGAGCCGTTCCGGACTTGCTTCGGTCACAAAGTGGAGGAGAAGGGTTGATTTGGGGAGGGAAGCAAAGAAAGGTGTTGAGACCGAGAATAGTTACGGGAGAGTAGTATCTCGACTTGTGTCAGAAAGTGAAAGCTTAGGAAGCTTGCAAGAGATGAAAGCTTTTTGGAGAGCTTGCAAAATTGCCTTTTCTGAGAGTGTTGTATTTTTCTCCTGACAAGTAGACCTATTTATACCTATTTATACAAGTCGAGATTGAAACGTACCCTGGCCTCATGAAGGAAGAGAGTAAATGGTGAAATAATGGGAGGAGGTGGTAACCGCATGGTGTTTATGGGTGAAAACGTTTTCACCATTATTTCCTCATTTATTTGACCGCTTTATTCATATTCACGCTTTCTTAATGTGAGCGTAGTGTACGCCGCATCTTTGTGACCGCCAAACCAAGACCCCGGAAAGCATCCCCGGTTTGTGTTGATATCTCGAGTGTTGGTTGCACCTTGAGTGCAAGTGGCGCTCGCTAGTGGCGTGTGTGGCATGTGCCAATGGCATGTGCGGAATGCCTTTGTTGCGGGTTGCACCTTGGGTGCAAGTGGCAATGCCAGAGCTGCTAGTGGCGTGTGTGGCATGTGCCAATGGCATGTGTGGAATGCCTTGGTGGTAGGTTGCACGGTTTGCAAGTTAGGCTACCGAAGATGGGTTTTGCCATGTGTCAATGGCACGTACGGCCAAGTTGGCCTAGGTTACACGGCTTGCAAGTTAGGCTACCAGCGTGCGTGTTTGGCATGTGCCAATGGCATGCGTGGCCAATTTGGGTCACGGCCTGGTAGGAAAAGCTACCAGCGAGCGTGTTGGCATGTGCCAATGGCATGTGTGGCCAATTTGGTCACGGCCTGGTAGGAAAAGCTACCAGCGAGCGTGTTGGCATGTGCCAATGGCATGCGTGGCCAAATTGGGTCGCGGCCTGGTAGGAAAAGCTACCAGCGAGCGTGTTGGCATGTGCCAATGGCATGCGTGGCCAATTTGGGTCGCGGCCTGGTAGGAAAAGCTACCAGCGAGCGTGTTGGCATGTGCCAATGGCATGCGTGGCCAATTTGGGTCGCGACTAGTAGGAAAAGCTACCCGTGGAGCGTGTTGGCATGTGCCAATGGCATGCTCGGCCATTAGGGCCACGCCCGGTGAGAAAAGCTACCCGGCGAGCGTGTTGGCATGTGCCAATGGCATGCTCGGCCATTAGGGCCACGCCCGGTGAGAAAATCTACCCGGCGAGCGTGTTGGCATGTGCCAATGGCATGCTCGGCCATTAGGCCACGCCTGGTGAAAAAATCTACTGCGGAGCGTGTTGGCATGTGCCAATGGCATGCTCGGCCATTAGGCCACGCCCGGTGAGAAAAGCTACCGGCGAGCGTGTTGGCATGTGCCAATGGCATGCTCGGCCATTTGGGCCACGCCCGGTGAGAAAAGCTACCAACGAGCGTGTTGGCATGTGCCAATGGCATGCGTGGCCAATTTGGCCTAGGTTGCACGGTTTGGAAGCCTAGGTGCGGGCGCTACTTTGGCATGGCGCGGCTAGGGCCAAGGTAAGGGTGTTTGGCTTGGCGTGGCGTGAGGAGCGTAGCTAGGGCCAAGGCAGAGTGTGTTTGGCATGACGCGGCTAGCTTGGGCAAGGTGTGGCTGGCATGATTTTCCATTGGAACGGAGGTGCGGCTAGCATGGTTGGCATGCTTTGGCGCGTTTGGTGTGGCGGCATGATTTGCCATTGGCACAGAGTGCGGCTAGCTTGGGCTAGGTGTGGCTGGCATGTTTTGCCATTGGCACGGAGGTGCGGCTAGCATGGTTGGCATGCTTTGGCGCGTTTGGTGTGGCTGGCATGATTTGCCATTGGCACGGAGGTGCGGCTAGCATGTTTGGCATGCTTTGGCGCGTTTGGTGTGGCTGGCATGATTTGACATTGGCACGGAGGTGCGGCTAGCTTGGGCTAGGTGTGGCTGGCATGATTTGCCATTGGCACGGAGGTGCGGCTAGCATGGTTGGCATGCTTTGGCGCGTTTGGTGTGACTAGCATAGCTAGGGCTAAGGCAGAGTGCGTTTGGTATGGCGCGGCTAGCTTGGGCTAGGTGTGGCTTGCATGATTTGCCATTGGCACGGAGGGGAATTAGGGTTTTGTTCGTTGTAACCCTAATTTGAAAAAATACTCCTATTAATTACTGACTACATGCATTAAATGTTCTAATAAATGTGTCATCGGTGACATTAGGTTATTTAGGTTTTTACGATTTTACCCTTTGTTTAAAAGCCACCATCAACATTAAGTCCCTTGCTTAGCTCGGAACAGGAGCTTTGTTGCGAGGTAAGCATAAGATGGTGACAAACTATCAACAGCAAATCGTAAAGAGAATTGAAGAGGCTTGTCTGACCTTTTTATAAATAGGATTTGGAATCCTTGCCTCTCCGCGATTTTGCGCAAATACGAGGTCAGGTACAATTGGGAAGCCAGCGTCATTGAGAGACAGGAAGCTGGGCGGCATTGAGAAGTTGACGCGAGTTGGGAAATGGAGCGTGCTAGCTGGTAGGACCGGCGCAAAGTAGGAAGCTAATCGCGCTAGCTGGCGGGACCGGCGCAAGGTGGGGAAGCTGAGCGTGCTAGCTGGCGGGACCGGCGTAAAGTGGGAAGTTGATCGTGCTAGCTGGCGTGACTAGGGCGGTCGTTGGAAAGTTTGGCGCAATTGGTGGGACCGGTGTGGCTTGGGAGATTGGAGAGACTGGCGAGCTTGATGGGACCGGTGTAAACAAGGAGGGAGTAGGTGTTTCTACAGATAACAAAGTTTCCTTATTTTGCGTTCCTTCACGCGCGGCTTCAATCAGGGCATCATCCATGCCAAAATCTGGAAGCGTTATGTCCCTCATTGCTTCCTTTCCTTTTTTAAGGTTCCGTATTCATACCCAACGTAATAGTACCCCCTCCCTTGTTTGAGAAAAGGTTCTTCTTGTTGAGTTTCTTTCTTTGCCTAGAGACGAATCATCCTCTAAACAGCCAGATTCTCCAAGTGAAGGCTCGAGGTCTAACTCTTGCAAAAGCACCCCGACTAGGGTTATTCGGGCTAAGAAGATCATACCGGTATGTTTTCTTCTTCTTCTCTGTTCGTGTTATCCTCTTTTTATATGTTTATAGATATGATGGAACTTGATCATTTTACCCATCTTTTGTAGTATATGATGGGACCCTCCAGAGATAGCTGCGCCTTTAACTCTTCGGAGAAGGACTTCAGATTTGGCGGAGATCGATCTTCTTCTCTTGAGGAGGCATTGGTTGGGATTGAATCTCCGTTCCATGAAGCTAGTGAAATCATTAAGGGCCTCCCTTCCATCTATCCCCATGAAGAACAGGTGCATGTTCGGACTTTCTTGGGTTCAGTGAGCATGGAGGAGGGGCGAGAGAACGAGGAAGAGTCTTGGCATGTTGAGAGGTTTCGGTGTGGCAAATCCTTTCCTCGATCCGGGTATGGGGCGGATCGGGACAAGTTTCTAGGTTGAAGCGACGGAAAAGCGAACGTGTGGGGGTCTTGGAGGAGCGCCATGATTCTTGACTCGATGCGAGATGAATCACGAAACTTTCTCCGAAGTGTCGGCGAGAAAAACTTCGAAGGAGCATATGACGGAAACGAAATACCCTTTGAAGTTGATGCCAAAGGTGTCGTTGGTGATACCGAGAGGGTCATGGTGGCGTATCTTTGGACCGGTCGTCGGGGAGGACACTGTTGCCACATTGTGGTTGCTTCGGGATGGGATGTTGAGGTTGTTCTTTGTGCTAACACCGTTGAATGGAACCTTTGTTGCCCGAGGGATTCTTTGGGGGAAGTGCTTGAAGATAGTCTTACCCGGGGGACTTGTGCTCCGTCCTTTGAGGGCTAGTTCTTCCCTTTTGTTATTTCGCTGTCATTTGCTTTAGTTCCCCCTGTGCCTTTTTTTTCTTTTTCGTAAACTCATCTTTACCTTCTTCTTCATCAGTCAACATTTTGCTTCATATATATTTTTTGAAAGAGGTTGTGGTATGATGGATTTGCAATGGTTTTATGGGTTTATCTGATGTATTTCTCTGATATCTGGAGAATTTGCATGGAAAGAGATGTATTTATGTTTTTTTTTTTTTTACGGAAAAGGGAATCCCAGGAAAAAAGATACAAACGGTGTATTCATCTTGGGGGAGTACAACTACTAAGAGGAATTGTTAAAGAAAATACTAAAGGGGAGTGATTGGGAGGTACAGCGTTTTAGGGATTGGAGACCTTGAGCCATCGCGAGTGACCTTCGGTGTGTCCTCGCATTGATGAGCTTGTAATATCCTCCCAAAAGGGTATCCGCAACCGGATCTGACTCGTCTTCTCTTTCATCGGGCGAATCGGTTTGAATAGCCATTTTTACCGTCATCCTCCCAACTTGAAACGAGCTTTCCTTAACAACTACATCTCCGATTGAAAACGGGTTCGGGCGTCGTGCAACCGTTTGAGTCTTGGCTTCGTTGGTTTCAATAGAAGTTTCCAAGCTTCTTGCAAAGTGTTCAAATGGTCCAGCTCCCCATTCACATTTCTTGGCAGCGTTCGTGCGATGTCCACGCCGAGTCCCCATGACGGAATGGGGAAGGAGAGACTGGTTGCGAGAAAAGGTTGCTCGGTCGACTTACTTGCATTTGAAAATCATGAGCTAGCGCCAACGGGTCCTCTGCGGATGTCCGGGTTCCTTCATAGCTCGTTGATGCGATAACCGGTGGGATGATTTGTTAGGAATTCCTTCGGGCGTGGACGTCGGCGGAGGTGTACATCCAATTTCGCTTTGTTGTCGAGCACCCACAAGCGTCCCAATATCATGTTATGATCTAGTTCTTTGACAATGTGGAATTTTCTATGTGTTATAGCGTCTCCCATCTTGATCTCTAGGTTGAAGTAGCCATGCGCGTTCAAAGTTTCTCCTCTCAAGTTCTTAATCACGGACGGGGAATAGGTAGCGTCTTGTTTTGTAAATCCTGCGCCTTTAGTGTCTTGAAAGTAATGATGTTGTGGTCGAGGTCGTGTCGATGAGCGTGTCGTCAAATTCGTTACCTCTTAAACGGGACGTGGTCGGCGGTCCCAGTTCTCCTTTTTGGTTCCGCTTTGTTTGGAAAGCTTGGGCCCACAGGCGTGGTTTCCGAGGAGAGAAAAAGTCGTTTGCCGGATACAACACGATTGAGAGCTACGAAAATATCTTGGCACTGCACCTTGGAAAGATAGAGAATTTCGCATACATGTTGCATCATGGATTGTACAGGTCTCGTGCACGGAGTCCCAGGAGGACCCGTAGTTTCTTATTCGGAGTGGGTCTCGATGCACTCTTTCGTCTCCCGGTTGGAGTCCTCCCGCTTCTATCCTTTCTTTGAAAATATGCTTTAGTCTGTTTCAATCGCTTGGTCGGGTGGTGAACGAACTGTGGTAGTGGCGAGATTTGGGGTTCGCCATCTCACCTCGGTTGGTGGACGTCTGGGAGGTGGCAGTCTGATAATATCATCTTGAACCCAGGCTTCTAGGAGGTCAATCACCTCCTCGATGGGAAACGGGAAATCATGGGTATTTCCTTCGGTCTCATGATGCTTTGCATGGGAGTTTTAGTGACGGTCTTTCGTGGCGGGGTTCCGTTGCGCGGCGCTTCACGTTTTGGTTGGTGGCTCGTAGTTGGGGCTTTCCTTTTTCCCCTTTCTTTTACTATGTTCACGGAGGATGAGCCGACATTAAATTGCTTGCTGATGAGGCGTCTACTCCCGCGAGTTTTACGCGTGTCTTCGTTCGAGTTGGCCTAGCTCTTTCCATTAATGTCTTTATGCTTTGTTGTTGCGAGATCGTCTGGCGGCTTCATGGAGTTCGGAGAATGTTTGGAAGCGCAAGTTTTCTAGCGGCGCGGTAAATAGGAACCATACCATTGATGCATCGTTCACCGGTTGTTGCTCTGGTCACGTTTGGGTCGTGACATCGAGTGCTTGAACCCCGAACCTCTTGACGAAATCATTCGGATGTTCGTTATCCCACTAGTACATTCTTCCGAGGTCCGAGAAAGTAACTTGTTCGGACACGAAGAAGTATTTCTTGTAAAACGCAGTGACCATGCTACTCCGGTTAGGAATGCTTTGTTCGGTGGGATCTTTGTTGTACCATGTATACGCCCTTCCAAGTAAGTGATTTTGAGAATTCCCTTAAACGAAGAACGTGATTATATTCATGTTCACCTAGGGATTCCAGGAAACGGGAGACATGCTCATGTGCATTCCTGGTACCATCGTACAGGGTAAATTCAGGAGAAGAGTACCCCCTTGGGAGAGGGATTCTCTGCATTTCGGATGGGTAACGGGGTTGGTGATGATGCACGTCCAATTCATCATTCTTGATTCGGTTGCGGAGAAGTTGTTCCAGATCTTCTCGCGTGACGAAGTTGGGCGGCTGATTTCCTTCCAACGGGATTCTAGCTTGAGTTTCCTCATCCGTGGAGGCGTGCTCCGCCGAGGTGCTGGCATCGGGGTTATTGGATACGTTCCTAAGCGGCTCTGGAGGACGCGAATCACGTGGTAGTCGCTCTGTCAGGGTCTTGAGAAAGACGAGTACCTCTTTCGTTGAAACCATATCCGTCAGTGCCTCGCGAGCATCTCCTGTCGTTCCATCAAATCAGCGATGGTGACATAAGGACGACTTCCTCTGGTCCCTCCGGTTTCTCGTCCGTCGGCGGGTAGTTGGAACCTTAGTTGTGGTCAGAGGCGCCATGCTAGACGAAGCATTAGGGGCCGTAGCGGCGGCTCTGGCTCTGGTGACTGGTGGCGTGACACCCGAAGAGATATTTTCGTTGTCGTGATTAGAGGGTTGAGCAGAGACACTAGAGGAGGCAGCGGCTCTGGCCCTGGTGATTAGCATTGTTACGCTTGAGGGAGTGCATTCGATGTTACTGTAGTCAGCAGGTGATGCACCAACGTTATTGGGAGAGACGCTAACATCGGGGGTGTGTTACATGTGGCCGGTATTATCGGCGGCGCTCCGGACTCGAGTTCCACCATGTTGGGATTTGACGTTCGGAAACGAAATCAGAGTCGGAGTTGGTATTGTAACCGATAGATAAATCCTCCCACTGTGGTCGGCAATTGTTTATGGGTAAAAATCGTTTCCGCCGATTTTGGTAAATTCGGTAGGTGAGTGAGAAACGGTTTAAACCCTAAACAAATGTCTTTGCACGTGAGCACTTTATAGATTCGAGAGATCAATGCAGCACAAGTCCTACTAAAACCAAGAAATGGCCGTTCCGGACTTGCTTCGGTCACAAAGTGGAGGAGAAGGGTTGATTTGGGGAGGGAAGCAAAGAAAGGTGTTGAGACCAGAATAGTTCTGGGAGAGTAGTATCTCGACTTGTGTCAGAAAGTGAAAGCTTAGGAAGCTTGCAAGAGATGAAAGTTTTTTGGAGAGCTTGCAAAGTTGCCTTTACGGAGAGTGTTGTATTTTTCTCCTGACCGAGACTTGTTGTCTGGTGGAAATAGGTAATACCTATTTATACAAGTCGAGATTGAAACGTAACCTGGCCTCATGAAGGAAGAGAGTAAAGGGTGAAATAATGGGAGGAGGTTGTAACCGCATGGTGTTTATGGGTGAAAACGTTTTCACCATTATTTCCTCATTTATTTGACCGCTTTATTCCTATCCACGCTTTCTTAATATGAGCGTAGTGTACGCTGCATGCTGTGACCGCCAAACCAAGACCCTGGAAAGCATCCCCCAGTTTGTGTTGATGTCTCGAGTGTTGGTTGCACCTTGAGTGCGAGTGGCGCTGATAGTGGCGCGTGTGGCATGTGCCAATGACATGTGCGGAATGCCTTTGTTGCGGGTTGCACCTTGGGTGCAAGTGGCAATGCCAGAGCTGCTATTGGCGTGTGTGGCATGTGTCAATGGCATGTGTGGAATGCCTTAGTGGTAGGTTGCACGGTTTGAAAGTTAGGCTACCAGCGTGGGTTTTGGAATGTGTCAATGGCACGTACGACCAAGTTGGCCTAGGTTGCACGGCTTGCAAGTTAGGCTACCAGCGTGCGTGTTTGGCATGTGCCAATGTCATGCGTGGCCAATTTGGGTCACGGCCTGGTAGGAAAAGCTACCAGCGAGCGTGTTGGCATGTGCCAATAGCATGCGTGGCCAATTTGGTCACGGCCTGGTAGGAAAAGCTACCAGCGAGCGTGTTGGCATGTGCCAATGGCATGCGTGGCCAATTTGGGTCGCGGCCTGGTAGGAAAAGCTACCAGCGAGCGTGTTGGCATGTGCCAATGGCATGCGTGGCCAATTTGGATCGCGGCCTGGTAGGAAAAGCTACCAGCGAGCGTGTTGGCATGTGCCAATGGCATGCGCGGCCAATTTGGGTCGCTGCCTGGTAGGAAAAGCTACCAGCGACCGTGTTGGCATGTGCCAATGGCATGCGCGGCCAATTTGGGCCACGGCCTGGTGAGAAAAGCTACCGGCGGCGTGTTGGCATGTGCCAATGGCATGCTCGGCCATTAGGGCCACGCCCAGTGAGAAAAGCTACCAATGAGCGTGTTGGCATGTGCCAATGGCATGCTCGGCCATTAGTGGCCACGCCCAGTGAAAAAAGCTACCAAATGAGCGTGTTGGCATGTGCCAATGGCATGCTCGGCCATTAGGACCACGCCTTGGTGAGAAAAGCTACCGGCGAGCGTGTTGGCATGTGCCAATGGCATGCTCGGCCATTAGGGCCACGCCCGGGTGAGAAAAGCTACCAGCGAGCGTGTTGGCATGTGCCAATGGCATGCTCGGCCATTTGGGCCACGCCCGTGAGAAAAGCTACCAGCGAGCGTGTTGGCATGTGCCAATGGCATGCGTGGACAATTTGGCCTAGGTTGCACGGTTTGCAAGCCTAGGTGCGGGCGCTACTTTGGCATGGCGCGGCTAGGGCCAAGGTAAGGGTGTTTGGCTTGGCGTGGCGTGACCAGCGTAGCTAGGGCCAAGGCAGAGTGTGTTTGTCATGGCGCGGCTAGCTTGGGCAAGGTGTGGCTGGCATGATTTGCCATTAGGTGCGGCTAGCATGGTTGGCATGCTTTGGCGCGTTTGGTGTGGCTGGCATGATTTGCCATTAGGACAGAGGTGCGGCTAGCTTGGTCTAGGTGTGGCTGGCATATGATTTGTCATTGGCACCGAGGTGCGGCTAGCATTGTTGGCATGCTTTGGCGCGTTTGGTGTGGCTGGCATGATTTGCCATTGGTACGGAGGTGCGGCTAGCATGGTTGGCATGCTTTGGCGCGTTTGGTGTGGCTGGCATGATTTGCCATTGGCACAGAGGTGCGGCTAGCTTGGGCTAGGTGTGGTGGCATGATTTGCCATTGGCACGGAGGTGCGGCTAGCATGGTTGGCATGCTTTGGCGTTTTGGTGTGACTAGCATATCTAGGGCTAAGGTTGAGTGTGTTTGGCATGGCGCGGCTAGCTTGGGCTAGGTGTGGGCGCATGATTTTCCATTGGCACGGAGGGAATTAGGGTTTTGTTCGTTGTAACCTAATTTGAAAAAATACCCCTATTAATTACTGACTACATGCATTAAATGTTCTAATAAATGTGTCATCGGTGACATTAGGTTATTTGGGATTTTACGATTTTACCCTTTGTTTAAAATCCACCATCAACAACTACATATCTCAAAAAAGAAAAAAAAATCCTGATCTACGCTGTTATTATAATTGGTTCTTAAGTTTCATGTTATTGATGTATTTAGAGCAACTCCAATGGAATATGAGTCTCTAAAAATATTGAAGCCACCTAGGATTTTAGAAACTCTAAACAAAAAAAACCTCTCCAGTGGTGGTTGGATATTAAAAATTTAATTGACGTGGAAGTTTGAGTTTGGAAGAGAGTATGGGTTTTTAGAGACTCTCATACATACCCACGTCATCACTATTTGTTTTTATTTTATTTATTTTGTTAGATTCCGTGGATTAATTTTCTACGAATAAGTGACAAGTGTTTCAAAATAGGTTTGGATACAACTACCACTAGAGATGCTTATCAAAACCAAAAATATTATTTGATTCTATGTTGTTAAATATCTCTTTTTTAAGTCTCCACATGGGATAAATATCCATACAGCCATCGGAGATGCACTCTTTGAAAACTATTACATAATCAAACGTTAAACGCATTGTCAACCTTATACCTTTTTACTAGAGTATAATTAAAAAGTAAAAGAAGATACTATTGCTATTTTGAGTGGACTTGATATTTTTTTGGGGTACAAAAGAGACAAGAAATGTATAGCTAGGTAAAAGTTGTTATTTCTGGTTTGTTTGTTTTACATGATGAACTGGAAAAAGGTAAGTAATGAGGAAATTATTGAGGTTTTACTATCAATGATAAAGGTAAGTCAGTGGTCCACGCTTTTATCAATTTTTCACATTAGACCACACGGCAAATATTTGTACCTTTTGGAATATAAATTTCACGTCCGTTTTGATGTCTAGTCATTTATCTAATGTCTAGTCATTTATCTATTAATCGTTTGAGGTGGTACAGAACATAATTAGCAAAAAATGTTGTCTTAAAGTTTCAGAAAGTTTAGCTAAAACCACAGGGAGCCTTCGATCCGGACAAGGTGAAATTTTGGCCGAGCTCAGTCTTATGGTCTTCTAATCTAGCATTTAGATTGGAAGTACACGTCAGCTAAGACAACCTACTAAGTCCTATGATAGTTCTAATCTAGCACACTAGATGCGTTGAATCATTCAGCGAAAAGTAGATGTAGATTGCGTTGAATGGTTTAGCGAAAACCATCTCAACCGTCGCCGATCAAAAATAAATCTAGATGCACTAAATCATTCCGCGAAAAGGATTTTTTTGATTATTTGAACCATTCAAATGGCGCAACTATCTCGCTACTAGTTCACATGCGAAGAATTCTTATGGAGAGAGAACTAGTGTTAACAAATACACAACACTTTTTTGAACTGCAACACTTTTTGGCTAATCTAGCAACCAAATCTAGCCAATAGGACTTAGTCTAAATGCAACATGGCTAGGTAACAAGTGTTCTGACAAGCCATTACACCCGTATGGCAAGATCATATCCGAAGGATATCGACATTGTTCTGCTCTGCTGCTATTTAGGGGAATGGTTTGTGAAAAATTACACTCTAATGGGATTTAGACCGATAAGTTTCCATTGTCAAGAAATGCTACTACATCCTGCATTAGGCGAGTCCAATTTTGTGCACGATCCTTTGAAAGAGTGCCAATTTTACATTTGCATTAATAGTTAACGGCTGGCTCTATATTATCTTACCTGAAGTATTATTTAAAGTGTGTGCCCAAAATTGGTCTCGAAATCGAATTTTAACGGCTATAAGCAAACATTTAACATGGCTAAGACTCTCAGGAAAATGGCTTCATGTGAAACCAATACGACCGGTTATTAGGTTAGGTTCAAAAAAAAACAAAAGGAGCTCACGAATGTAAGATCAGCTTGTTGAAGCATAGAACGTGCCCTAGTTTTAAGACATACATTTCAAAGTTAATGAGATTCATATAAACATCAGTCGAGATCCTGAAATCCATTAGCCAGTCCAACACCTGATTTGGGGGGGGACCTTTTTACTGAAATAATGAAAGAAAAAAAAAATCTTTTCTTTGGTTGCTTGATCTGGTGAAAGATATGTAGACGATGATACCTCCTAGTTGAGACTTATACAATGTCAAGAGACGTTGGTTGATTATCTTAATTTGGATTGGAAGTAACTCCTGAAATAACTTCTTTTTTACTTTTGGATGAGCATAAAGTCACAAATATACTTTTTTTACTTTGACCAAGCCTCTTCGAGCTGGAAAAATATTAAAGAAAATTATTCTTACAGTCTAACCTGGATAAATGAATGTTCGGTAAAGCAATAACCTTGTTAGGCTTGTTCTTCTCTTTGGATCCCACACGAATGAGAATGCATTAGAGGAAAAGAAAAAAAAAAACTATTTTGAGGGAGTTTTTTTTCTCGTTTTTTTTTAAGTTTTTAAGTGTGAAAGAGGATATTTTTTTAGCTACTACTAACTGTTGATGTGGCTCGATAGCTAATAGCTTCAATAAATTCTGTTTTGGTTATTTGTCTTTTATCACATTGAATTATTAGGTGGACTACAAATATCCTCACAGTGTTTTGCAGTTTTGGCCTCAAACTGATCATCATTTGTAGGATAATTTAAACCGTTATGAACATTGAAATGACAAGATTAACTCATCATGGGAAAATTGAGACAAACATCCTAACCTCCTAGGAATCAACAAAGCAAGGACATAACGATTAGCTTCTTTTTGTATTTAAAAAAAGACACTACGGATTTTAGAATTTATGTTGCTTGTCTCATCCCCAGGCTATGTATTACTATCCAAGAGCTTCTTAATTAAATTTTTTGAGGATAAGAAGAAACCACCATTTGAATAGTAGAGGATCTGAGAACTCGACGAGACGTTGAGTCCCATTTTCATACATCAAGGACCCTCTTTGCTTTTGTCCTTTGTAATTAAGATTAGATTGCTTCACCTGAGTCACACACCACATTACTTATCAAAAATCGAATCACATATTTTGTTCAAATCTTGTTAGCATCGGACAGAGTAACTTGCTCTTAACAAATGAAAGTCATCAAGATTGAGGTTTAGCCGCTACAAATCTCGTTAGCATCGGACAGAGTAACTTGCTCTTAACAAATGAAAGTCATCAAGATTGAGGTTTAGCCGCTAGATTTATGCTCTCCGATACCGGTTTATCGGTGCATTTTCTTCGTTCAGTGTTAACACTATGGTAACGTGACCAAAGTTGGCCATAATTAAGAGTTTCTTTATTTTTGGAATTGTTTGTATTTTAGGAAATATGTTAGCCTAAAGAGTTCAAGCCAAGTTTGTATATATATATCCTATGTATATTCACGTTTGAGATATACCAATATAGTGAATAAAAATACGTCTTCTTCTTTACCTATTCTGTTCTTAAAGTTAACCAAAAATCTCTTAGTTCTAGCTTGGTATCAGATAGGTTTTCGATCCTAAAACCACTATGTCTACTGAGCCTTCTTCTATCTCATCTATAATTTCTTCTACAGTTTCTGCAGTTATTCAATCTACCTCTCCTTCTTTATCTTCACTCATGGCTCCTGTTCAATTCTCTCAACCGCATCACATCATCACCGTTAAGTTAGATGAAACCAACTACTCTTTATGGCGAGCTCAATTTCTACCATATCTTCAGGGTTATGATCTTGATGGTCATGTCACCGGAACAACTCCACCCTGCCTTTACTCTTGCTTGATGAATCCCCCAATCCAGCCTTTGCCTCATGGATGAAACAAGATAAAATTTTGGTTAGTTGGCTATTCTCTTCTCTTACTCCTGCTGTTTTTCGTCATGTTCATCGACTCACAACATCCAAAGAAATCTGGACATCTCTCGAAGCTCAATATGCATCTAAGTCTGATGCTCAGATACATCATCTTCACTGTGAGTTGCGTACTCTTCAGAAAGGGTCTAAGACAATGCGCGACTACATCAACCATGCTCGGAATTTAGTTGACAACCTTGCTGCTGCTAATACAACGATTGCGAGATAAGGAGTTCCGTCATTGTCTTCTTGTTTGGTCTAGATAATTCTTATGATGCCATCGTTACATCTCTAACAACTACAATGAGCTCTCTCGTCTGTTGAAGATTTCATTACCTTCTTGCTGACTTTTGAACTTCGAATAAAGAATCAGCACAAAACCCTAGCTTCTCAGCCTGTTGCTAACATTGCTGGTTCATCCCGTGGTACATCTTCAAATTTTTCTCGCTTCTCTGGAAACTCAAGTACCGGCCCAACACACCCTGCTATTGCATCTCCTCGGCCCAATAATCCATCATCCTACTCCAACAGCAACCGGCCCAACTCACCGTCCTACTCCAAGTTCCAAACTAGCAGCAACCGTGGTTCTCGTCCAACCAACGGTGTCGGCTCTACTTACACCGCCTCTTCATCGGTTCAACCACAAACGATGTCAACTTTGTGACCGTCCCAATCATGAAGCTCCTGGATCGCTGGAACCGATTTGATCGTGGCTTTCGTCCTCCGCGTCGTCAACCACCAGCTTTTGCACCGCGTGCCTATACTGCTCATACTGGATTGTTGCCAACTCCTCCATGGACTCCTGATAGTGGTGCTACAGATCATATAACTAATGATCTTTCTCGTCTTCACTTTTCAAACGAGTACACTGGTCCTGACCAGATTAAGATGGGTAATGGTTCTTTTATTCCAATTTCTGATGTTGGATTCTCTGTTTTGGGTACTCCCGGTCGTAAGTTACAACTTCGTAATGTTCTCTATGCACCACAAATTTCTCATAATCTCTTATCAGTTTCTCGCCTTACTACTGATAACAATGTCTTATTTGAATTTCATCCGACTTTTTGTCTTGTGAATGATCGATGCACCGGGAAGGTCCTTCTTCGTGGCAGTAGGAGGGGTGGTCTCTATCAACTTGATGCTTTGTCTAAGTCTCCAAAAGTTTGCATAGGGGAACGTGCTAGCTTACAAGACTGGCACTCTAGGTTGGGACATCCAATGATGCGTACAGTTCGTAAAGTCGTCTCTCGCCTTCACTTCCTGTTTCCAAATCGGTATTAAGTTTTGTTCATCTTGTCATGAACATAGGAGTCATAAATTACCTTTTCATCCTAGTAAAACTATTTATTTGAATCCATTAGATTTAATTGTCTCAGATGTATGGGGACCCTCTCATATTTTATCTAATGAAGGATACAAATATTATATAATTTTTATTGATGCGTTTAGTCGTTTTACTTGGATGTTTCCTATGTCTCAAAAGTCTGATGTCTTCTCTATATTTTTTCTGTTTCAAAAGCATGTTGAGAATCTCTTTAATAGGAAAATTAAAATTTTTCAATCTGATAATGCACTTGAGTATCGCAAACTTACTCCGCATCTTCAGAAACTTGGTATTTTTCATAGATTTTCATGTCCACACACTTCTGAACAGAATGGTTTAGTAGAACGTCGTCATCGTCATATTAGAGAAACTGGGCTTACAATTTTAAACATGGCTTCTGTACCATCCTCATATTGGTATGATTCTTTTTACACTGCTTGCTACTTGATGAATCGTGTTCCTTCCACTTCTCTTAACAATTCATCGCCATATGCCGCTCTTTTTGGTTGTCCGCCGGATTACACTTCTCTTCGTGTTTTTGGTTGTTTATGTTACCCTTACCTACGTCCGTATAGGTCTCATAAAATGGAACCTCTTTCCTCTCCATGTGTGTTTATTGGTTATAGTCCTCTCAAAAGGGCTATAAGTGTCTTCATATTCCTACGGGTCGTATTTATGTAAGTCGTCATGTTGTGTTTGATGAGACTACCTTTCCCTTTGCATTACCTTCGCCGGCATCGACTCCTTCTCAGGTGACTTCTACTTCACCACTTTGTGTTTCATCACCACCTGTTTTGGTTTCTCGTAATGCTACATCTCCGTTCTGCCAAATAGTGTACCTCCTATTGGTTCACATAATGTCCCAGCATTCCGCAACAATGGATCAACTCTCGTCGAGTTCATATTGGTCCAAATGACATCAATCACCGACAGCTTCACCCACATGCTACTCGTGTGTCTTCACCAAATGCTTCACCTACTACGTCAGCCTTCGCTTCACCCACTACGTCTACCTCGCTTCACCTACTATGTCAGCTCCTACATCTCCTACTACGTCAGCTATCTCACCTGTCACTACATCAGTTCCTGCACTGGCTCCCACACCTTCTACCGTATCTGCACCTACTACTGCGTCCCAGTACACATCGTTCAACTCCACTGGACAGGCATGCTCAGTTTTCGATTCAGCTGAACCAGTTACCGGTCCTACTCCTCAACATCATTCCATGATAACTAGAGCCAGGGATGGTATTTTTAAACCCAACTCCAAGTATGCCCTGGTATGTGATTCTCTTCGCGAACCTACTTGTATTTCAGAGGCTCATAAAGATCCAGTTGGCGCGTCTCCTCGGATGATGAGATCAATGCATTGCTTCGTAATGGTACTTGGACATTAGTACCATATCATCCTTCTATGAATGTTATAGGATGTAAATGGGTGTTTCGTATCAAACGAAAGCCTAATGGTGAAATTGAACATCGTAAATCTCGCTTGGTTGCCAAAGGATATAATCAACAAGAAGGGATAGATTTTTCCAAACGTTTAGTCCGGTTGTTAAACCTTGCACTATTCGCCTTATTCTTACATTGGCTCTATCTTCCAATTGGCCTATTCATCAACTTGACGTGCAAAATGCTTTCTTACATGGTGAACTTCAAGAAGAAGTATACATGAAACAGACCTCCGAGGTTATGTTGATTCTCGATTTCCTACGCATGTTTGCAAGTTACATCGATCACTCTATGGTCTTAAACAAGCTCCTCGTGCGTGGTACCATCGACTTAGTACCTTTTTATTACAAATTGGGTTTATCACTTCCAAATGTGATTCATCTTTATTCATCTACAATGGTTCGTATGGTACTATTTATTTGTTGGTATATGTGGACGATATTATTGTTACAGTTCCAACTCTGCTTGGTATTAAATCCATTCTTGATCGTCTCGCAACAAGAGTTTGCAATTAAAGATCTTGGACAATTGTCTTATTTTCTTGGAATTGAAGCAATTCGTACTTCTTCGGGACTGTTTCTTTCTCAACAAAGGTATGCTCATGATCTTCTTATTCGGGTAAAAATGGATGGTGTTAAACCTATTCAAACACCTCTAAGTACTTCTGGTGACATCTCTTCGATCGTAGTACCTTATTATCTCGATGCTACCCGAATATCGTAGTATTGTTGGTGCCTTACAATATTTGACATTTACTCGTCCCGATTTGGCGTATCTTTTAATAAAGTATGTCAATTTATGCATGCACCAACTGTTTTTCACTGGAGTCTGGTAAAACGTATACTCCGTTATCTTAAAAATACGACTACATTTGGTATACTTGTTCGACCATCTTCTTCTATACGATTATCGTTTCTTTGCATATACCTTGATTGATTGGGGTTCTCTTGAAGATCGTCGTTCTACTAGTGGTTATTGTATTTACTTGGGTGGTAATATTATTTCTTGGAGTGCTCGTAAGCGTAAAAACAAGTATCTCGCTCTAGTACTGAAGCGAATATAGGGGACTTGCTATTGCTACTCGAAATTATGTGGATACAATCACTTCGAAAGAACTTTGTGTTTCCACTAAATCACCTCCTGTTCTCTCGGTGTGATAATCTTGGTGCAACTTATCTTACTGTTAATCCTATATTTCATGCAAGAACAAAGCACATTGAAATTGATTATCATTTTGATATATTCACAAAACCACTATCCAGGGATCGTTTTTCTCTTTTACGGTTCAAGCTAACGGTTCAGGATAACCCGTTACGCTTGCGGGAGGGTGTTAACACTATGGTAACGTGACCAAAGTTGGCCATAATTAAGAGTTTCTTTATTTTTGGAATTGTTTGTATTTTAGGAAATATGTTAGCCTGCAGTTCAAGCCAAGTTTGTATATATATATCCTATGTATATTCACGTTTGAGATATACCAATATAGTGAATAAAAATACGTCTTCTTCTTTACCTATTCTGTTCTTAAAGTTAACCAAAAATCTCTTAGTTCTAGCTTTCAGGAATTTCCTTTCATACAACACAACACACTTAACTTTAATATATGATTACACAGTTAGTTTTCTGGCACATCACGGCACACAACACACTTAACAGGCTCTCGTGCCGTGCCTGCACGATTTACACCCCAGTGGCCATGGTGAATTTGATCTACACTGTACCCTAGTAGCCATCGTAAATCTGATCTTTGCTTATATCAGTAATCACGAGGTTCACAAAGTATATTATTTAAAGTGACTGGTTTGTAGCAAGCCATATATCCAAACTATAAACTTGTACATCATCATACGTAGTTGAGTTTAGGGTCAATAACATATTATCTTGTTAACTAAACCGAAACTAACTATCAAAAGAAGAATAAAAAAGACAGGGTTTGGATTCTACTCGTAGACGATCTTATGATCACGAGATAGGCTACGTACACGGTCTATGAGTCACTACTCTCTGTGTTGCATGTTAGACAGAAAAATTTAGAGAAAGACGTGTGGTGGATGAAAGTGACTTAAAATAATATACAGGAGAAGGTCCAAAAAATGGGGTAGTTTTCAAAATGGTGTTTCAAATCTAAGGAGGGGTAGCATGACAGAGTGTGTATTATTTGATGGAAAAAAAACGGTCCCATTCTCATCTCCTGTCTCTAGAAATGGAGAATTAGCAATTTGCAGAGGGTGAGATAGGGAAGAAGATGATGATGAATTAATGATCATGGAAACAAACAAAAATTGGCATGGAGGAATGATGGGAACATTTGCCTGTTATTCTTTTCCCTACTACCATAATATTTTCTCCTAGTTGATCAATGAGTTTTTGTTCGTCCATCATCCACAGATTTTTGTATCCGTTAAGATTTTAGGTATCTTAACAGAAATGTTTTGTTTTTAGGGGAAACAGCTAGCTGTGTAAAACTAACGTGTAATATGGAGGGGATGGCACTGGCAACGAGTCATATCATATACACCGATCAGCCTAGGAGGGTTCGGCAGCTGGCAAGTCAAACCTTACATGGACTCATGTACAGAACAGATCAATTTTATTGGACCCCTACCCTAGCTTCGAAGGTGTAGGAACTTTGATGGATCTGTAGCTGCTAGGGAACAATGACTTTTTTTTTTTTTTTTAAGAAGCACAATGGCTATTTGATGTTAAGAGCACCCACAAGGCTTCACAGCTTCTACTTTCCAAAGAATCGAAGTATGGTTGTAGAAGTGCTGAGAGTTAAGAGCACCCACAAGGCTTCACAGCTTCTACTTTCCAAGCTCCAACATGTTCGGAAGTAGGTTGCTGCTATGACTCTATGAGGAGGGGGATTAATATTTGCAAACTAGGGGCAGGGGAGGAAGCCAAAAATTTGACTAAGCGGAAGCAAAGTTAGCTAATGGGTGCAAGAAAGGAAAATGGGCTTGGAAGCCCAAAACTTTAAAAATTCTAGTTACTAAATTGCCCTTATCCTTAAATTAAAAACAAAAAACAGTTTTAAATTTAAACATCTTCTCTTCTTCTCTACCCGATTCCCGCTCGTGAAGCCGCCGACAAGAAGTTTGATCTTGAAAATTTGATCGTCGATTCGTGAACATCTGATCGTCGATCACAACAAAAATAACTCACACAAAGAAACTTGCAATAGGTAATCATTCAAAATCTTCTTCTAATCCGCCAATTGAAGAACAAGAAGAAGTTAAAGGATTGGAAGCAAAAATTCAACGGAACGAAGAACCAACTCCTAAAATGAAGATTAGAATGTATTTTCTATAAACCATCTCTTATTTTATTATTTTTCATTGATAGAATATGATTAATTCGGGATAAACAAGAACTTTTTGGGGTTACAAAATGAAGTTCGGCTGATTAGCAAGACGAAATATCAGCCGAACTGTTCATTATTCTTCGTTCTAAAAATTCTTATGAATAGTTCGGCTGGTAATTCATTTCCAAACGATAGCCGAACTTCCTAGGTGGTTAATACAGTGTCAGGTTCGGCTAATACCTTGCCAACCATTACCAGCCGAACCTGAGAAGTGAAATTTACCCTAGGTGGTTGTCAGGTTCGGCTGACTCGATTAGATCACTTTCAAGCCGAACATCTTTCTGTAAACACTTCAAAAATATTGATTTGTAGGCTACGGGTTCGGCTGGCTTGTGCTGATGAGTTATCAGCCGAACTTCTCTCTGTAGACTCAAGTCTTTCGATCTTGTTTTGACGATAACTTCTTCGTCCGATGTCGGAATGACCTCATTCTTTTTGCATTGTCTTCGTGTCAGAGCACTGCTCGGTCTAACTCGCAAGCGTTGTTATCTCAAGATTGTTTCTCAATTTTATTTGCCAAAACTATAAGTCTTGATTTCTAGTCTACTTATAGCTAAGTCTCGGATTATGATAGAAAGTGTAGTTGAGCTTTAGACTTCACGGCGTTCATCGAATGAAGACGAAGAACTACTCAAGGGAACTTGTGAAAATTCATCAACAAAAGGTATGTGGAGACTTGAACTCATCTATGACTCAAAAGTCTATCTACTTTATCTCATATTTGAGACAAAAGTCGTATTACTATATAGACTTCAATTAACACATTTGATATTTTGAGCCGAGTTTATCTTGCTTATCTATTTCTCGAAATATGTGTTGGTAAGATTTCTCTTTAACCAAGTTCATCTTTTATTCTTGACGCAAGTCAAAAGATGATCATGTGAAAATCGCCTTGTAACATCTTACATGATTTGTGTGAGACAATCATTTGGTGCAGACTCGGAATGTTTCGTATTGATCATTCGATCACTTGAAAATTGCTTTGGAGCTAATAGTTGTGTGAGACATCTATTGTCGTCTTTTAAGAATGTTTCAATGATTGTATTGAGAGTTTAGAACATGTAACCATGATTGGATATAAGCATAGTGTGTGTATTCACATTTGTGTAAGTCCAAGCCCGAGAACCATGGTATGCGTCCCCGTACACGTACTGGTTGGTGAATGGAAGTCCGGGAACTAAGTATGCGTACACGTACGCGTACTGGAGGAAGTTCAGGTTCCGTGAATTTCTGCTAGAGTTTGGAAGTGTACTAGTATGCGTACACATTCGCATTTCATTTGTCAATCTAAGTTCGATCTAACGGTGAAACCAAACTCTTTGTTACCAAGGTCATTGATTGCAAACCCCGCTGAGACTTAAGTATGCGTACCCGTTTGCGTACTTGAGAAGGTTATGTTCTGAACTCGGTTGTTCATGAACTAATACATTTATATATTTAGGAATGCAATCTTTTGCAAACCGTGGATATAATGTTCATGAAATGATTCGAGTGAATCAAAATCAAAAGATGTCTCACACAAAAAAGTCTATTGAATAGATAAATTTGTCTCCCACATATATACCTACGAGTTTTGTTTCGTCTTTTGATAAATCAAGGTGAACAGGAACCAATTGATAAACCGGACTTATATTCTCGAAGAACAGCCTAGTATTATCAATCACCTCACAATAATCTTAATCGATTAACGAAATAAGATATTGTGGAATCACAAACGATGAGACGAATATGTTTGTGATTACTTTTCAATCTTGCCTATCGGAGATAAATCTCGAGCAAATCTTAAATAATATAGTACTCAATCACAATAGAAAACAACAAGATCAGAACACGCAAGTACAGAGAAATAGTTGGGTATGGCTTCACAATCCCAATGATGTCTTTAAGTCATTAACCTACTGGGTTTTAGAAAAACCTAAGGTTAAAGGAGAATCGACTCTAGTCGTAACTAGTATCACATAGGAGGTGTGGGGATTAGGTTTACCAGTTGCTAGAGTTCTCCTTTATATAGTCTTCAAATCAGGGCTTGCAATCAATGTTACCTTGGTAACAAAGCATTCAATATTCACCGTTAGATGAAAACCTGATTAGATTCAAGCTAATATCTTTCAACCGTTAGATCGAACTTAGCTTGTTATACACAAATAAAATGTACCATCATTTAGATAAAGGTAACCGTACCTAAACATGTACACTTAGTTGGTTCAACAATAATTAACCGATGTTAGCCATGTGAAAACTTTCATATCAACCTTATTCATCTTTATCACAACTAGTTCAAATGACTCAAATGAACCTAGTTAGAGATTTGTTCAATTTTTTATATTCTCATAGAAGTATACAGGACACAATTGAAGCAAAATCGATTTTGATTCACTCGAATCATTTCATGAAGATTATAGCCACGGTTTGCAAAAGATTGCATTTCCTTATTATATAAATGTATTAGTTCATGAACAAACCGATTTTAGAACATAACCTACTTAAATATGCAAACGTGTACGCATACCTAAGTAGTCGAACTGAGTTTGGTTACGCCAGTACGCGTACGGGTATGCATACCATTTACACTTCCAAACTCCAGCAGAAATTCACGGAACTTGAACTTCCACCAGTACGTGTACGGGTACGCATACTTAGTTCCCGGACTTCCAACAACCAACCAGTACGCGTACGGTTACGCATACCATGGTTCCCGGTTTTGGACTTTACACAAATGTGAAAAACACACTATGTTTATATTTAATTATGGTTACATGTTGTAAACCCTCATTTCAATCATTGAAACATTCTTGGAAGACGACAATAGCTGTCTCACACAAACTATTAGCTTCAAAGCAATTTTCAAGTGATCGAATGATCAATACAAAACATTCTGAGTCTACATCAAATGACTGTCTCACACAAATCATGTAAGATGTTACAAGGCGATTTTCACATGATCATCTTTTGACTTTCACAAGAATAAAAGATGAACTTGGTTAAAGCGAAAGCTTACCAACACATATTTCGAGAAATAGATAAGCGAGATAAACTCGGCTCGAAATACCAAATGTGTATAATTGAAGTCTATATAGCAATACGACTTTTTGTCTCAAATAGGAGATATAGTAGATAGACTTTTGAGTGATAGATGAGTTCAACTCTCCACATACCTTTTTGATGAAGTTCCACAAGTTCCCTTGAGTAGTTCTTCGTCTTCATTCGATAAACGCCGTGGAGTCTAAAGGTCAACTACATTTAATATCCTAATCCGAGACTTAGCTATAAGTAGACTATAAATCAAGACTTATAGTTTTGGAAACTAAACTTGACAAACAAGCTTGAGATAGCAACGCTTGCGAGTTCGACCAAGCAGTGCTCTAACAATCTCCCCCTTTGTCAATTTTAGTGAAAAAACTATCAATACATATGGATTACAAAATAAATAAACTTTGTAGCTTCTCATCCAAATGCTTGATCTCCTTGGTTCTTCAACATTACTCAAATCTTCGTCACTTCCAAGTACTCCAATGATTCTAAATGTGTTCAACTCAAAGATCATAGTTGTTGAAGATCCGTAACAATAACAATGAGAAAACAGTTGCTCTCAATCATTTTTATACAGTGTCATAGTATTATTACACAACATCAAAGTTCAATTGTATCACAACTTTCACAACAATACTATGGTGATATGTATCACTCCCCTTTAGTCAATACTTCATCTCACATGAAAACCACTCCCCCTTACATAATGATCTGTAAACCATATGTATTTGTAATGTGAACTACATATTAATTCTCCCTTTTTTTTTCAATATAAATTGACAAAGGTACGAAAAATAGTAGTATCCTAATGAAATTTCCATAGAGATACTTCATGACCAAAAGAGAACCACATATTTACTTTGTTTAGATGCAATCATATAGCCGAAGCTAAATGCATTCATCAAGGAGTTTATAAAGATACAAGATAACCCCTATAATATTCCATAGTCGCACTCCCCACAAAGATATGGCAATTAAGCACAAGTTCAAATAAGAACTCTCCCCCATAAAATGTCATTCCCGAAAGAACAACAAGAGCGACCTTACTTTCACAAGAAAAGAAGGATTTCTTTGGACATTAACAAATCACATGAAACATGAATTTGTGTCCAAAATACTCAATTAAATTAACCACAAAAGAACCTATGATTAATTTAATCGGAAATGCTCAACATAAGAAAACTTACGGAGCCGCACAATATTTACACAAAGATGAAGATCAGGGAAGACCAATACTGCAGAATAAACAAAGATTCATTATATCTTTATCAATATTTGCATAGAGACATATAATAGACTTAATCTTTGTAAACAAAAGTTCATCTTATCTTATGTTGGGTGCAATAATCAAAAACAAGGAAAAATCAAATAAGCAAAAGTGATTGATACTTAGCTCCTTTATAATGGAAGTGATCGATTTGATGAAACGGACGAGCTCCCTAGATCTCCGCAACAGGAACAAGGCAAAACTTTGGAAAAAACAGAGTGAGTCACGTGTTCAACACGCTGCCCTTAAGACATTAGCGCCCGGCTACATTCAAGAGTGATGCTGTAGCCCTCACAAGATGGATATGTCCAGGATAAAACACCCTACTCCACCTACTACTAGCATATGTAGATGCTCAACTTGAGCTTGGCAACTCCGAAAAATCCCTTAAGGAAAATCGCGAACGCATAAGAAAACAATATAAAATATCTTCCCTTGGGGGTCCCTCTAAAATATAGAGAAACCCCTTTCCCATAGATTTTAAAAAAGTAGTGAATTTCTTTATATAATGGGATAATACAACTTAAAAAGATGAACTCCCCGATGTGGGACTAAAAAGCTTGTATAGTCTCTTAAAACAACTAAAAAGTGGAAACTCCACGGCGGGGGACTAATAAGTTTTTCATTCACAAAAGAAAACAATAAATTATAATTTTTATTAAAACTTTAAAAATCATATTTTATTAATCGTTTTCCAACAATCCCCACATGAATGAAAACTCAATAAAACACGAAAACACAGATAGATCTTGGTAAATCAACAACCCAATCTCATGACCCGAACTGACTGAACAGACATACAGATCGTGCATGTTGAAGTCAAACTAGCTATTCCAACGTCATCTCCCTCACATAACAGTGTGTTGACCCCAGGGTCATACTATGGATTGCAAAAATCATATAGTATAGAGAGCTTTCATCCTTAGTTTCTCACAAGTGAGACTAAAGGTTCCTTTCACCTAAGTGAAAAAGCATGAACTAGTGAACCCTTAGGTCCTAAGTTCCAGTAATACCAAAACCATCAAAACGAAAATCACATAAAATGCGCAGTAAATACCATTTTAGGCAGAGGTGTCCATGAGGTCTTGAACCTTTGCTTAGTCAGAAATTACTGAAATTAATTGCTAGAGACAGTGAACTATGTCTTGAACTGCTAGCGTTTGATGTAATTAGCGATAACGACCACAGATGATATCTCCAAGGTTGCTGCCAAGCTCGTGTCGTTTTGTCCAATTTGACCCTGGACATATCTTGTTTATCAGAATGCTCTAGAGAATCAAAGGTCATATTCTCATAGGAAGCGGCCCCACTTTCTCAGTCAGATAGGTGAGTTTCCATAAAGAGTGTTACTGCTACACCCCACTTCAATCTTAAATTGAAACTATAGAACTCATTAAGACTTCTTAAAAGTCATCCTTCACATGCAGCCACACTATCACGTCTACACCATAGGGAAGGGACAAAGAATGAAATTCTCTGATAGTGTTTACCTTTACCCACCATAAATTAGTTGTCTCATTCGAAACCTTGATCTTGGGATCTCCAGTCAGCAAGGTTGAGTATCCTTCATGGCAAGTTTAATTTATGAGCTTAATGCCCCATCCCCCTCGATACAATTTTAACTATCTCTTTGTACAAACCTTTCGTCAAAGGTTGTGCGATATTCTCCCTGGAATTTATCCAATCAATGGAAATAACGCCGATTGAGATTTTTTATTTTTAGCTTTAGCTATTATAGCTTGGCTAACACAATGTATAGATATAGCTGGCACGGTGCCTATGCCGAGAGGAATGTCTTCTAAAAAGCATCTTAGGCACTCGGCCCTCTCTCGTACTTTATCTAACCCAATACTCTCAGATTCCATAATGAATTGAGAAATATATGTCTGTTTAGAAATCTTCCAAAAACAAACCCTCTTCCTAGAGTGAAATCATATCCACTCGTAGACTTAGACTCCTCTGAGTCAACTATCCAGTTTTTATCACAAAGTCCCTCAAGGACAGCAAGATACCTTTCATTAAATCAAACAAAAGGTAGTAGCTAGAGTATTTTAGGTACCGTAATACTCTACTAAGTGCATCCCAATGCTCTTGTTCTGGACTACAAGTATATCACTTAACTTACTCACAATATAGGCAATGTATGGACTCTTACAGTTCATTAAATTCATCAGACATCCTATAACTCTTGAGTATTCAAGTTAAGATACTCCATTACCCTTACTTTTCTTGAATCTACAAGAAGAATCATACAGAGTAAAAGCAGGCTTACAATCAGACTGATTGTATTTCTTAAGCACAAATTCAACATAATGAGAACGACTAAGACTATAAACGTTAGATTATCTTCAAATCCTCATCCTTAAGATTACATCAATAGGGCCTAAGTTTCTCAAGTCAACGTTCTCATTCAACGCATGTTTTTAGTGGAATTAATCACATCTATGTTTGTATCAAGTATTATTATCAATATACAAGCATACAATCACACAGGCATCCTTAACAAGTTACTTGTAAATATACTTGTCAGATTCATTAACTTAAATCCACTACTCATTATCACATGATCAAATTTTCCATGTCACTGTTTACGTTCTTATTTGACCCTTACAAAGATTTTTTCAACTTACAAACTTTGTCTTCACAACCTTTCACCACAAAGTCCTCGGGTTGGTCTATGTAAATTTATTTATCTGATTCACGATTTTAGAAAAGCTGTCTTAACATCCAATAAAAATTAGCATCTCAACGGAAGTAATTCTCGTCACAGGTGAATAAGAATCAAGGAAATCTACACCTTCTTTTAGTTTATAGCCTTTAGCTACCAACTTAGCCTAATATTTTTCCACAGTTCCATATACCTAACGTTTTCTCTTAAAGACTTATTTACATCCCATGGTCTTACTCCCCGGAGGTAAACTAGCAAGCTCCCAAGTCTGGTTCCTCCGGACTGAGTCCATTTCACTAAATAAAGCTTCTTACCAGAATGGGGTTTCAGTAGATGTCAATGCTTCTTTACAAGTCTGGGGCTCAAACTAAGCTAGGCATGTTATGAAGTCAGCTTCATAAGAAGTCTCAAGTCTAATTTGGTTACTTCTCTTAAGCTCAACCTCAACTTCATCTTCCTTTAAGATAAGTTCTGACTATTTGAAAATAAATCTAGGGGATCAACAACACATTTCTAATGAGATATAGGTTTGAGAATAAACATGTTCAAAGAAATCAACATCCCTAGATTTCGTAATAATATTCACACCAAAGTCAGAAAAATCACACCAAAGTCTGGAAAAACAGAACACACAACCAAAAATCTATATTTCGTAATAATACTCAGCATATCTTATATGAAGACACAATCAACATTTTTGGTTTTTATCTAGTTCTTTTAGGAAGAGTAATGACAATCTTAGTCAAACACCCCCACACTTTGACGCATTCATAAGAAGGTCATCTACCTTTCCATAAACATATGGAGTTTTATCTGATCCTTTAAAGGTTACTCTACTCGAGATATAACAAAATTAGAGGACAACCTCCCCCCACAAGTTGGCGGTTAATCCTTAATCAACATGGCATAAATCATCTCCTTAATGGTTCTGTTCTTACGTTCAACTATACCATTAGACTATGGTGAATAAGGATGAGCAATCTCATGAATAATGCCATTTAACAAGTAAATTTCTCCTATATGAATTTCATACTTGCCATCACGTTCAGACCTAACCCTTTTAGTGGCAACATATACTTCGCTTTCAATTTCAAGTTTATACTCTTAAGGCTTCTAAGGCATCATCCTTACCCCTAAGTAAGTATACAAGATAGTACCTCATACAATCATCTATGAAAGTTATAAACCACCTTTTACCACCTTATTTTGAGTTGATTTCATGTCAACTAGGTCTAACTGAATTAATTCTAAGGGCTTAGAATTACTCTGGACAATTTTGCTAAAAGGTTTTATAGCATATTTTGATTCTGCAAAGATTGAACTTTTGTGTTTTCAATATCCAAACTAAAGTTGGGTATGCAGCCTACGCTGGCCAGTTTAAGCATTGACTTATAAGTTTACAATTCCAAGTCTACCATGTAAAACATTCAATCATACAAAGAAAGCACAAGAATCAACTATGTTCACTTCATCAGTTTCTCCGTTAAGCTTATATATACCCAAATTCATATAACTCTTTCTTAAAAAACCACTGCCTAGTTACAACAAGTTTTCTAGATTCAATAAAAATCTTAAATCTTTTACCATTTAAAACATAACAAGATACAAGATTCTTGCATATGCTCGGAACATGAAAACTTCATTCAATGTGAGAATATTACAAATATGAGCTTCTGCTCGACCTTTTCCTTTTATGCAACCTCTGTCATAGATGAGTTACTCATAAAGAGTTTCTCGACATCCCTTATCCTCTGATAGGAGGTGAACATGTCTCTTTTTCAACAAACATTCTTGGTGGCTCCAGAGTCCACCTACTGGTCTCTCACATTGATTATTAAAATAACTTCCGACATCATTCCACTGAACTCGTTCTAGTTTGTTTAAACTAAATTAGTATTAACTTTCTACTTATTAAGGTTTTATGTTGTCTACATTTACTGCCGTATGGCCAGGAATTTTACAAACATAACAATCACCCTTAATTAAAGTAATTCCAAATTCAGGTTTACGAAACATACCTTTCATACGAAGACTACGCTTAGAGTCATGTTTCATTTTCTCGCCTTTGTCATCTTTGGGAGACTTGTGTTCATCCACATGCGCATGTTATCCATGTACCGTTCCAGTTTCATGTCACAATCTTCGTTTATACTCTCACTAGGGAGATAGTAATTTCCCAATCACCTAAAACACCACATCTCACAAACCTTAGTTCCGAAATGGAAAATAAAATATGAGTTTTGAAGATAACATCTAGATATACAAACTTCGTTTGAATCACCATTTCAAAAAACTCATGGTTACCCCATAAAAACTAATTTAGTCAACAACAAGTTTCTCCTCATCATAATTTTTCAAGAACATTTCTATGTTTTGTAAAATATCAAAAAAATACTTTTACAATTCCAAAAATTCTGAAATTTTGTGTGGGTAACTATCAGGATGTCTACTACATTAGGTCAAAAGGTTTCATTGAAATTCCTTATAGGCTAAGAGATAAATTCGAAACTCTACAACTGACCAAAAATTCGTTTTTGTTTTTCACTTCACAATTAACATCCATGATTATTACAAATTTTAATGTCTTAAGATTGTTGGGTGCAATAATCAAGAACAATAAAAAATCAAATAAGCAAAAGTGATTGATACTTAGCTCCTTTATAATGGAAGTGATCGATTTGATGAAACGGACGAGCTCCCCAGATCTCCGCAACAGGAACAAGGCAAAACTTTGGAAAAAACAGAGTGAGTCACGTGTTCAACACGCTTCCCTTAAGACATTAGCGCCCGGCTACACTCAAGAGTGATGCTATAGCCCTCACAGGACGGATATCTCCAGTATAAAACACCCTACTCCACCTACTACTAGCATATGTAGTAGATGCTCAACTTGAGCTTGGCAACTCCGAAAAAACCCTTAAGGAAAATCGCGAACGCATAAGAAAACAATATAAAATATCTTCCTCTGGGGGTCCCTCTAAAATATAGAGAAACCCCTTTCCCATAGATTTTACAAAAGTAGTGAATTTCTTTATATAATGGAATAATACAACTTAAAAAGATGAACTCCCCGATGTGGGACTAAAAAGCTTATATAGTCTCTTAAAACAACTAAAAAGTGGAAACTCCACGGTGTGGGACTAATAAGTTTTTCATTCACAAAAGAAAACAATAAATTATAATTTTTATTAAAACTTTAAAAATCATATTTTATTAATCGTTTTCAAACATCTTCATCACTATTTGCATAATGACATAATAAGTTTAACTTTTGTTTGTCAAAAGTTCATTCATTCTTTTATCAATATTTGCATAATAACATATGAAAGACTTAACTTTTGACCACGTATGGGACAATCATAGTTCACGGACGCAAACACACATATCCCATAACAAGTTGCAATATATGAAACCATAAAGATTAATATTGCAAAATCATCTTCCAAATAAATTTTAGAATTTAAATAAATAAATCTAAAAACATTGCAAGATAAAAAAATGTTGGAAATAGCTATGTGTACTCACAATAATGGCTATTCCAAACCCTAGTTATCCTTCTTAAAACACAAGAATAAATTCTCATAAGAAGTTTCCTAGACATTAAGACCTTTGAAAAATTCTTTATCGTCCCCGAACTCCTTGTCGTCAACATCTATTGGAACATAAGGTTCATGAAGATAGGAGTCAATTTCAACGAACCTTCTTGATTGATATCGAACCAGGGCCTTCTGAATTTCAAGAGTCCTAAACACAAAAGCCTTTATTTGCTGCATCTCCTTTCTTATTTCCTTCAACTCTTCAAGAACACCAGAAAAACTTCTGAAGATTTGAAGGAACATCCCTTGGTTTTCTCACATTCCTCCTTTTTCTTTTCAAATTTGAGGGTAAGGGAGATACCAATTTATCTATTTATTTCATGATTGATGGCTTAACAATCATATTAACATCTTTTCCATTAGAAGTCATGATGCTTGGAGTCTCCATAAAAAAGGGTTTGTGAGAGAAAATCACTGAATAAGCTCTACAAGCAAACTTGTGATGAAAAGAGTTTTTTTTTTTTTTTTTTTTTTGAGAAGGAAAAAGGAATGTAGGGTTACATGACCTTCATACAAATTAAGGATTCACATACGCTCAATTCTCAGCCCTAAAGAGGGTAGAATTATCGATTTTAACCCTTTAATGAAAATGAAAATGAAAAAGGAAAGACCATTTTAATACCAAATGTTGATATGAAAGGATCAACCATTTTTTTATTGAACCCAAACAAACAAACAAAAAAAAAAAAAAAAAAAAGAAAAAGGATTTTTTTTTTTTTTTCTTTTTAAGACCGGAAAGTGCTTCACTCTTGTCTCTTTTAAATCAGGCACTTGAGACAAGATGCACGGCCAATTAAGTTGTGTTGGGGAGAACAATGATTTGTCCACCATGAACCTTTTGGAAAGAGTTCTTAACTACTTTTTCCACAGAATTCTTAGACCTTGTTCTTTTTCGGAGAGGTCTAATTGGTTCTTTAGAAATTAACCTTTTCAGAGAGGAAATTTGTTTACATACCTCAGTCGACTTTTGAACAAGTTTAAGGTTGTTTGCTAATCGATTTGCTCTCCGTTGAATTTTGTTGACATATCTTACTTTATGCTTGTACTTGAAACAATTAGAGAGTCCGTGACCCTTAAGAGTACAGTAAGAACATGTCAAGGTGGAGGATGGTTCAGACACCACAGCGGAGCAAGCTGCTAGACAAATTGTGGTACCTGAAATATTAGAATTAGAATCTCTAGTAGATAGAGAAAAATCCATTTTATCCTCCAAAATAGTTGAAGAAGTTTCTCCATGAAAAATATCAATATTGATGTGAGTAAAACTATAATTATCAAAATTAATATTTTCAGCAAGGAGCGCAACACATGATTTTTCATCTTCATTTGAATCATAATGATCAGACATTTCATCAAGAGTTGCAGCAAGACCTTTGTTCCCAGTGTATTTTCTACGATTTGGACACTCATTGGCAAAATGACCAATGTTGAGGGGTGATTTCAGTTTTGGTTCTACCCGTCCTAGTCACACCAAATGACCTCAATTTACTAAGAATGGTAAGAGAGAGAGTTGCCTTTCTATTGTACCTTGTCCTTCCTTTTATAGACTTTCCAAAAGCCCTTCCTTTTATGACATCTTGACACATGTCCTAAACCTCCTTAATTACCACTAATGCCATTCTTTCTCTAATATGACATTTCCTTCTATATTAATTCCTCCTTTATCCCTTTTGCTCCATGGATATTTTCCTATTGGACTTGGGCTTAGTCCCCAAGTCTTTCATTAGACTTGTCTCCCCTGTGGGGCACCCTGAACCCGTTAAGAGGTATTATTTTTCATGCATCAACATTATTCCCCTGACTATTGGGTCAATTGTTAAATAACCCAATAGTCAAATCACTTTGTACTCTCAATCACCACGTGTCCTGGCATGCATTGGAAATAGAGCGGTTACTACATCATTTATGGTGGTGCTTTCCTTATATAAGGGTGTTGTGTTTCTGATCTTTCCATCGGTTTCGAGCTTTTTTTTTTCCCTCTGTTAGATATCTTGCTTAGATGGCTCATTCTCTTTACGGATATGTTTTAACTTTGGCACCAGTCCCTGCGCTGGTTTTGACGTTCAAGGATCCAGAATTGGCGCATTTATCGCTGGTGAAGGCTGAGGTCAAGGATCTTCATGGACAGACTGGCAAATAGGGATTTTATGCGCGCTCAATTCACGGAGCTTCATGAAGCATATCAGGCTGCTCAGAAGGCTGAATCGTCGGGTCGCGTATCATTGGAAATCCAGCGCGCATTGGATGAAGCCGTCACCGCTCGTGACTTGGTGAATCAATTATTTGCGGATTCTTCGATAATGATACTTACCATAGATCGCGCCATTTCTGATTGTCGTCTCTGGATTTCTGACCAGGCAGCCTCGCCACTCCTTGGACACATTCTGACTTTAGAAGCTACATTTTCGCTTGTGCCTCACCCCTACCTCGAGGATGAGTTAGCGCGTTTGTTAGTTTTTAGATAGGAAGTGGGCATGCTATGGACGCTTAGGTCGATTCGTCAGGATAAAGCGCGTAAAGAGTACGATGAGCATGAAGATACTCTTACGTTTGCTCGCGGGGCTAAAGCTAAGGGTAAGATTATTCAGGATATTCATAAGTTGGTGAATGAAGCTAATTAGGACCTTCGTTTAGCCACCGCGGAATATGATGATGGGCGTCTGATGGTGGATACCTTTAGATACAGATATCGCTCGTTGTCGGGCATTAATGGATGGTTAGGTTGTGTACCCTCCTGCGCGGATCGTCTTTTGTTTTGTAGTCCCATTAGTGGTCCTGCTGTTGTTTTCTTATGCGTGTGTTCTGAAGAAGTTTTTTTTTTTTTTTTTTTGTGTTTATTGTTCCTTATGTGTGAATAAAGTTTTGTTTTAGGTTGGGATATTATTCTCTTTCTCTTTTTTTTTTTATATTGCACTACTTCTGTCATTAAGTAGGGTGGGTTAGTGGTAGTGTCTATCCTCTCTCTCCCCCCCCCCCCTTTTTTGTGGGGGGCAGGTTGGTAGACGCATTTATGTGTCTATTTTGTTCTCAATTATGTGTATTGTTAGTGCTCGATATTGTACTTATTTTGGTATTTTATGGTTTTATAGGTGTTTTTGGAGAAATAAGCTTTTGCGGCGAAATTGGCTCGAAAAGTGGTTTTTGCGCTCGTGAGAGAAAATTACTATTCACACCCCCTCAAATGGATAAGGGGCACCCAGTCGATAAGGGGTAACCCTGGGCACCAACTAGACAAATTGCTATTTACACCTCGGCAAAGGATAGGGGCCACCCTTCTTCTTCCACGTTCAAATAAGTTCAAAGGGAAAATAATGATTTGAAATTCCGTTGCGGAAACTTTACTTGATCGAATTTAATCGGGTTTTCTTGTTGGATTGGGTTCGTGTTGGGATGTAAGGACTAAACAAGGTTCGGGATTCGGTTAAAAACGAGAGACAAAGACGATTTCTACGTAAATCCTATTAAACAGGGAGAAGACATTCACGGAATTATCTGAATTGGTTTTGGGAGATTTTATCTCGGATTTGTTCAAGTATTTGGATTCGGATTGGTTGGTTGGATCAAAACAGGCTTGGTAACTTCCTTATTGTCGAAGAAAAAGAGGATTTCTTTCCACTATCGAGAAAACAGGAAACCGGGATATCTCGGGTTTATTTTTGGAAAGTTTGTGAATAATAGGAGAGAATATATGCTTCTGTTGAAATCATAATTATTTTGGGGAGAGTTTGGGAAGATTTGAGTAACCCAGAGACGCGTACAGAGAGAAGAAAGGAAACATCTCCGTGACTTGGCCGTGAAGAGCAAGAAAAGAATCGAAGATTTTGTAGAGTTTTATTCGGATTGTGGGTATATAAAAAGGTGTTTTCGAGTATCAGAGGGTTATCGAGATTCTGGGGAGTTTGGGGTGGTTGCTGTGAAGAAAACAAAGCTTACAGAGGTACGGGAGCAGCAGCAGGTGAAGAAGAATGAGAAGGGTTGTAGACGACACTACAGAAGTGTCGTTATCAAGAACCCTAATCCGAAGAACATTGGACCAACACTGACTATCGCAAACCTGCTACACCAGAAATCTATCGTTCTCAACAGTCTTATAAAATTGTAACAGCAGCTATTGTAACGACCATTAAGTGTTGCGTATTCTCTGCATTATTACTCCTCTTCAATAAAAAACACCTTTTGAGCCATGATTTATTATTTTGAGCGTGTTTTTACCATGAGGAGCTAAACCCCAACACTGGGATGACGGAGGAAGCCATATTTCATGCATGTGGTAATTATATTTAATTCTTTCATGACTTTTTGCATGGATTATTAATTGTTTTATGGTTTTTATTGAATGGTTGTGATTTCAATTGATGGGTTATACTTAGGTTAAGTCTTTTGATATCCCATGCTTTAGATATACAGTCGTTGCTTTTCAAAAATCTACCTTGGCAAAGAAATAGAGTCAATATTTTATTTGAGCTATAATTATTTGGAATAAATATATGAACCGCATGAATGAGTTTATGGTGGAATCCCGAGTCTCAGTATCTCTCGTTATTGTGACAATCTTGTGAATATATTTTCTTTGTTTTTAGTATTTTCTTAAATCAAACCTTTACGAGTCCGAGTTGAACGAACTTTTACTACCACTTTACAAACAACTTCAAAATCACATCAATTTTTGGCGCCGCCGACGCGGACTTGTATTTAGATTTGTTTTAGCTTTATTTTTATTATTTTTTGTTCTTTTTTACGCCTTTGGTATTTTTCGATTCTTTTCAGATTTGGAGCGAAGCTACAAGGAAAGAAAAAGTGCTATAAAAGGAAAGCATCGCCAAAAAAGGAAAGAAAATAGGAATCTGAAAGGAGTGAAGAAGAAGATTTTGTATATAGTTATTTTGTTTTATTTTTAGAAACTATAAATAGGGTTTTATTTTTGTAAATTTTCTTTTCCTTTTTGGACATTTTTATTTTTGAACTTTATTTTTGGACTTGGACATTATTTTTAAAACCCTAAGGAAGGGTTAAAAATTAAATATAAACTGTTTGCATGGAAGGACGACATTTACGATACTGTCTCGGCCCCTCGGGTTCGTACACTGACATAGGAGTCGGTGGCCTGAGTCGACTTCAACGGTTCATCGCCGGTCTGGTACGGGAGGTAAGACTCTATCCACCCACGAATCCCTGTCAGGTGGGTTTTAATTTTGTGTGACAACTCACACCCCTGCAATAGAATGTCGAACTGGTATTACAATAGCCAATACAATGAATATCCGACTGAGTTTCAAAATGGACGTTACTACTTTGACCATAGTGTGAATATTGGTTGGGAACATCAGCCTTTTCAAGGTTATGACTCATCCCATGATGAGCCCAATTACTATCCACACACGCACGGGTCATACGAGCAAAATTCCTCTCTACTAGAGTCCGCACGTAAGTTAGCTGAGTCAACACAAAAGTTACTTGAGTCGACACGTAGTTCAGCTGAGATGAATAACTTAGTTATGGACGAAAGCAATGCAACGTGTGAACCTTCTTTCCTAGATAAAATCAGGAAGTCATGTGAGCCGACTCAGAAAAGTTGTTAGAGGCCCGGGAAAGAACTGCTCAAGATAGTCTTAATTTCCAATATAGTGTTTCCAATAGTACCTTTGAAAATGAGAATAGTTATTTGCATAATCAAGATGACGAGGATAAAATTGGTAACACTACTTGTTTAGATGAGGTTCAACCATTTTCATGCTATTATAATGAAGATTATGATGAGGATAGTGTTGATGAAGAATTTGAAATAAGTAGGCATAGTGATCAGGAATTTGTTACTCCAATTGAGCTTTACAATGATAATATTATTTCTAGTTCAATTCCAAATAATTTTAATAATTATTCACCTATTCAAAAGGACGAGGATTTGACTAGAGATACCACCATTTTAGACGATGTTGTATTCCCTTATGATTACGAAGCCGATGATAGTTTTGAGGAACGAGTTTCTTCTGAGAATATTGTTTTAGAGTCTAGCGATTTAGAAACATTAGTCTTAGACAAATAAAATGAACTCGTAGAGATGAGTGAGGATGAACCTGACTTAGAAGAATCAATTGACCATTTTCAGGAATCTGATGACCTTGAAATTAGGGAAGTTGTGACAAGTCTTTCTAGATACACTGAAAACTCTAAGTTTGGGGGTGATTATCATTCTCCATGTGCTTTAACTCTTAGAAAGGTCCCTCACTTGGGACTTGACATATGTGCCTCAACCATTTTAAAATATTATCTTCATACACGTTTTCCTGAACCTAGTGATGTCCATAAGGAAGTTCAGTTGTTAGAAACCCATCCTCTGGTTGATGTGGTTAACCCAGGCTATGATACCAAGATTGATTTTGTTTTCCCACCAAATATTTTTCAACCAATTGTGGGAATGTATAAGTTTCAGATATGTCAATTATTAAGTTTTGAGACTGAGCCTAAGTACTTTAGGAAATTAGTATCGTCACATTTGCTTAAGAATGACCGCCAGTTTCATCGTGGTCAATTGTGTGACTCAAATTTGATTGACTTTAAGGATCCGCAATTATTAGGTTATTATTATGTGCTTCTAAGTTCTTATTTGAGTTTTTACAGACTTTACAACCTGAACCGGATCTTAGCTTTGAGTAATTCCAGCACGTGCAAATATTTTATCTCGACCCAGTTATAGAGCCTGAACCTGAACCACAGCTAGATGTAGTTGTCTTAAACAGGAAACTAGACAAGGGTGTGCTTTATTTGTTAATTTTCTTGGCATGTTGCAGATTCCTTTTACTTGTGATAGCTCTATTTGGTTTTGATGACCCACGATATTTCGGCTATTACTTTATGATTTTATGAGGTGACTAATCCTTTCTTAGTCTGGCTGAAGACTTTAAACTTAGCACTTCTTGGGAGGTAACCCAATATTCATGCGACACGGTAATATCTTTCCTTAACTCTTTTACTTCAAATGGTAACAGTTTCTCCTTGTTCATGCTTTTAATTTCATCTTTAGAACATTGTGGACAATGTTAGATTTAAGTTTGGGGGTATGGGAGAAACTTTTTAGTTGCATTGATAAACTCCAGAGCCTATAAACTTATGCTTATTAAGGACGGCACTAACCAATCTAAGTGGATGGAAGCATGTTGGATGTAGGAGTTGAGGAACCAATCTGATTAGATGGAAACATCTAAAGAGTCTATTCATAAAAGCACAGAGCTCAGGTGTTAGAAATAACATGATAGTTTCACCATATCTCGTTGAGTCCTTTTCACTTCTGTTTTTATTTTGTTTTGTTTTTAAACTATGTTTCTCTAAGTGATTAGGTGGGGCTCACGATTCAAGTTGTTACCAATGCTATGGTGAAATAGAGTGATTGAGATACCAAAAAAAAAAAAAAAAAAAAATTGAGACCAGACCATCTGACCAACCGGAATAAATTCAATAAAGTCGACCACTGGAACCCTTGTATATGCCAGTTGTGTTGACCTAGAGTTAGGATTATCGACTATTGGTTCCCTTGTATATGCCAAAGTGTGTTGATATTAGTCGACTAGTATCTCAATCATTAGGATAGGTTCATTTTGGCGGAGTCCTTCGAGACAGATATGGGAAACACCGTTCACTTAGTAAACATCAAAACCATCTATGTTTTTCTCTATATCCATCTTCTTGATCTATCCATGTGATTAGTTTTGACTCCGGGTTGATGTCCATAATGCGACTATCTGAGTAGAGCTCTATGACTTATATATGAATTTTAGTATGCTTGAGTGCAAACTCATGTACATCAATTGGAATTTCGCATCAGGGTACTTCCTCCTGTAATCAATAAGTATGCCAACCAAGGAGATTCTTTAGTGCCTTCCAAAGTTCTCGCGTAGATAGTTAGGGTCCTGGAGTGTAAAGGTTTTGTGGGTACACCTCTTGTAAACCCTCCCGAGACTATAACTCGGCCACTAGGGCCACCTAGGGGTTTAATGGCTTATTGCATACGCTAAATGCAATCGACGATGTCTGCGACAGGTGAGTTAGGATTTTATTTTTCTAGATTTGATTTGCTCGAGGACTAGCAAATAATAAGTTTGGGGGTATTTGATAGACGCATTTATGTGTCTATTTTGTTCTCAATTATGTGTATTGTTAGTGCTCGATATTGTACTTATTTTGGTATTTTATGGTTTTATAGGTGTTTTTGGAGAAATAAGCTTTTGCGGCGAAATTGGCTCGAAAAGTGGTTTTTGCGCTCGTGGCTATTCGCAAAGGATAAGGGGCACCTCGTCGATGTCGGCACCAACTTATCAAGAACCCTAATCCACCCTTCTTCTTCCACGTTCGAGATAGAACATTGGACCAACACTTTACTAGACTATCGGGTTTTCAAACCTAAACAAGGTTCTACACAAAGACGATTTCTACGTAAATCTATAAACGGGGAGAAGATATTCACGGAATTATCAATTGGTTTTGGGAGATTTTATAAAATTTGGATTCGGATTGTAAAAACATTCCTTATTGTCTATTGAGGATTTATTTCCACTCTCGAGACCATTAAAGTTTGTTAATAGGAGAGAATATATGCTTCGTTCGTAACTATTTTGGGGAGAGTTTGGGAAGATTTGATTATTACATCTCCTGACTTGGTCAATAAAAAAAGACCTTTTGAGCCATGATTTATTATTTTGAGCGTGTTTTTACCATGAGGAGCTAAACCCCAACACGTTCTCAAGGAACATGACCAACACTGACTATCTCAAACCCGAGGAAGCCATTCTTATTTCAACAACGACGTGTGGAAATTATATTTAATTCTTTCATGACTTTTTGCATGGATTATTAATTGTTTTTCATGGTTTTTATTGAATGGTTGTGATTTCAATTGATGGGTTATACTTAGGTTAAGTCTTTTGATATCCCATGCTTTAGATATACAGTCGTTGCTTTTCAAAAATCTACCTTGGCAAAGAAATAGAGTCAATATTTTATTTGAGCTATAATTATTTGGAATAAATATATGAATCGCATGAATGAGTTTATGATGGAATCCCGAGTCTCAGTATCTCTCGTTATTGTGACAATCTTGTGAATATATTTTCTTTGTTTTTAGTATTTTCTTAAATCAAACCTTTACGAGTCCGAGTTGAACGAACTTTTACTACCACTTTACAAACAACTTCAAAATCACATCACAGGTATAACTCGCCTGCCTTCTCTTCCCCATCCCCCTCTTTTTTTTTCCGGAGTAGGGCGAGGCGGGGTGAACAAGGCGTTGTTCTAAATGCGCCTATTCCCCTTTTCGTTTTCGATAGAAGTGGCGGGGTGGGGAGGGCGTTGTTCTTAACGTGCCTATTCCCTTTTTCTTTTGCAATAGAAGTGGCGGGGTGGGGAGGGCGTTATTCTAAACGCGCCTACTCCCCCTTTCTTTTTCGATAGAAGTGGTGGGTGGGGAGGGCGTGGTTCTAAACGCGCCTACTCCCCCCTTTTTTTTCGATAGAAGAAGTGGGATGGGAAGGGCGTTGTTCTAAACTCGCCTATTCCCCTTTTCTTTTACAATAGAAGTGGCGGGGTGGGGAGGGCGTTGTTCTAAACGCACCTACTCCCCCTTTCTTTTTCAATAGAAGTGGTGGGATGAAGAGGACATTGTTTAAACGCGCATACTCCCCCTTTCTTTTTCGATAAAAGTGGTGGGATGGGGAGAGCGTGGTTATAAACGCGCCTATTCCCCCCTTTTTTGTTTGTAGATGGCCAACCGGGTGCCCTTGGCATTCCCGTAGCCATTTGTAGATTTGTCAGCCAATCGGGTTCCTTTGGCATTCCCGTAGCCTTTTGCAAATTTGTCAGCCGACCGGGCGCCTTTGGCATTCCCGTGGCCTTTTGTAAATTTGTCAGCTGATTGGGCGCCTTTGCCATTCCCGTAGCCTTTTGTAGATTTTTCAGTTGACTAGGCGCCTTTGGCATTCCCGTAGCCTTTTGTGAATTTGACAGCTGACTGGGGCGCCTTTGGCATTCGCGTAGCCTTTTGTAAATTTTTCAACTAGTTGGACGCCTTTGGCATTCCCGTAGCCTTTGGTAAATTTTTCAGCTGACTGGGCGCCTTTGGCATTCCCGTAGCCTTTTGTAAATTTGTCAGCTAGTTGGGCGCCTTTGGCATTTTGTCAGCTAATTGGGCACCTTTGGCATTCCCGTAGCCTTTTGTAGATTTGTCAGCTGATTGGGCGCCTTTGGCATTCCCGTAGACTTTTGTAAATTTGTCATCTAATTGGGCGCCTTTGGCATTCCCGTAGCCTTTTGCAGATTTGTCATATGATTAGGCACCTTTGGCATTCCCGTAGCCTTTTGTAAATTTGTCAGCTGACTGGGCGCCTTTGCCATTCCCGCAGCCTTTTGTAGATTTTCACACCATTTGTTGATAATTTAACCTTTATTATTCAGAGCTAGTGCTTATACATTAGGCGATTCATGCATAGAACTTCTTCAACCATTTTCCGTTGATGGGCGACTTGACCTTGGTGCCATTCATTCGCTTGAGCTTATAGTATCCACTTTCTGCCACCTTTATTATTTTGAATGGGCCTTCCCAGCTTGGATCAAACTTACCAGCACTGGCATTCTTTTGTATGTGAGGGGAGATTTTGAGGGCCAAGTCGTCCACCTTGAAGGTTCTATCCTTCACGCTCTAGTTGTAGTAATTAGTTGTGCGCTTCTTGTAGGCTTCTACGAACCGTTCTACTCGTGCTCTTCTCTCCTCTATCGTTTCTAGGTGGGCGAAACGGCTTACGTCATCTGGTGTAGTATGGCTAGCCATTGCCACCTTTGCGGATGGGACCACTATTTCTGATGGAAGTATCGCGTCTAATCCATAGACTAGAGAATAGGGTGATACTCTCGTGGAACTGCGCTTTGAGATCCTGTATGCCCATAATGCGAGCGACAACTGTTCGTGCCATTCTCTGTGATGATCATGCACTGTTCTGCTCAGGACTCGAATGAGCGTCTTGTTATTTACTTCCGCTTGCCCATTCCCCTGAGGGTAGTAGGGGGTCGACGTATGTAGTCTTGTGTTGTATTGGTGGAGCAGGTATATTACATCCTTATTTACAAACAACTTGGCGTTGTCCGCCCTAATTATCATGGGCGCGCCAAATCTGTAGATAATATGCTCTTTGATGAACGCAGCCACTGTTGCTCCGGCGTAATCTTTGAGGGGTATTGCTTCGACCCATTTCGACGCGTACTTTGTGGCTGTTATTATGTATTTATGGCGCTTTGACAATGTTGGGTTGATCGGCCCTATAAGATCCAACCCCCGGCTATGAAATGACCATGGTGTCACTATGCTGTGTAACTGAGTATGGGGCACCGAATCAGGGTCCCGTGCGTCTGGCAGCTTAGATATTTTATGACGTGCTCTGCGGTGTCGCTCTTCATGGTTGGACAATAGAATCCGCCATCATAAAGTTGTAGGAACAACTTCCGCATTCCTTGGTGCTCATCATCGTGAGACCGCGTCATTACCTATGTTGTTTCTTGGTCGGATAGGCACCGTAACATAGCGTTGTTGTAACTTCTGCGATAAAGGACCCCATCGTGTATGAAGAAATGTGCTCATTTCTTTTGAATTTTTTGGGGCGCCTGCCTCTCATTGGGTAGCTTGCTGTGTTGGATAAAATCTATATAAGGATGTCTCCAATCCGTTCCTTCAACTATGCAAACTTCTGCCGGCTGAGGTGGGGCTTGATAGTCGGCACAACTATCTTAGAGGGCCGCTGCTTGTGCTGACATGCTTGGCCAGTATATCCCCAACCTTTGCAGCTTTCTGTAGAGGTGGACGGTGCCAGTTTGCCCGCATGTCTACATGTGCAGCTCCTGGAGTATTTTTTTCTGCTTCCATTTTATTTACACATCTTGCGAGTGATCCTCTGGCGGCTCGGTAGTACAGGGCGCCTTGAATCATCACAAATTGCTTCAAGGATTGAGTAGGCATCACTCGACCTTCCTCCATCCGAGTTAAGTCTTCGATATATACTCGCCTCCAATCGTCTGCTTCTTCAAAAGCCAAGTATTTCTTTTTACTGTGATCGTGCCCTCTTCTTCACCATTTAACTGCATCTTGCTTGCTAGGGTCGCCAGAGCATCTGCATGCCGATTTCCACTTTTGCCTGTATGGTCCAATGTCGACCTTGCCTGGTTCATCAAGCTCCGAGCTTCTGCCCGATAAGGTGATATGTGTGGTTCTTTGACGTGGAAGTCGTCGTTCACTTGGTTTGTCACCAGTTTTGAGTCGATTTTTACTTCTATACTTGCTAAATTGAGTTCTTTTGCCAATCTGAGTCCAAAAATTAGCGCTTCATACTCGGCAACATTATTACTGCATGGGAAGTCCAATTTGAATGAGTACGATAGAAAATCGCCTCGTGGGGCTTCGAACACCCCTCCTGCTCCTCCAACAGTATCGTATGATGACCCGTCAAAGAACATAGTCCAGGGCTTGTCGACATCCGCGGTTGCTACTACTCCAAGTATATATTCGTGCATCTCGTCTTCTTTTTCTCCCGGGAACATAGCTATTATGTCGGCTATCGCCTGCCCTCTTACTCCGTTTGGTCGCTGGTATTTGAGCTCGAATTCAGACAATTATAGTAGCCAGCGAGCAGTTCTCCCTGTTAGGACGGGCTTGGATGCCAGGTAGGCTATGGGGTTTTCCACGATTATCACGATGGTCTCGTTCGTCAAGAGATATGGGCGCAGCTTCTGCATGGCGTAAATGAGAGCTAGGCATGCCTGTTCCATGTGTGGGTATCTCAGCTCTACATCTCGCAAGACTCGGATAACGTAGTAAAAGTAACAATTAATTTCCTCCCATGTCTTGCGCTAGAACCGCACCTATCGCCAAACCGGTGAATGCCGTGTAGAGGTAAAGGGGATCCCTTTTATTGAAGGCTTGAGAACTTTGGGACTGACAAGACATTGTTTTAGTTTTTCAAATGCGGCATACTGCACTTCTCCCCATTCAAAGGTGACACCTTTATTTAATAAGGGTAGAAACGCGAACATTAATTGTGCCAATCAAGGTACGAAGTGTCGTATGTAAGATATCCGTCCTATGAATGCTTGCAGTTCCTTTGCATTCGTCGGTGGTGCCATGGTTGTAATCACTTCAACCTTGCTCGGGTCTACTTGAATTCCTTCATTAGTCACTACAAAGCCTAGGAAATTCCCCGACGTCACCCCGAAGGCGCATTTGTGGGGATTCATCCTGAGCTTAAATTTCCTACATCTCTCGAAGACCGTTCTTAGATGGGAGACGTTGCTTTCGGCAGCTTGTGTTTTAACGATGATGTCATCAACGTACACTTCTACCGTTTGGTATAATAAATCGTGTAATATGGATGTCATGGCGCGCTGATACGTGGCGCTAGCGTTTTTCAAACCAAACGGGATTACTACATAATAGAAATTCCATACAGGGTTTGGAAAGCAGTCTTCTTTGCATCCGATGGGGCCATCCTTATCTGATTGTACCCTCTAAATCCGTCCATGAAGGAAAAATATTTCTTACCTCTTGTCTCATCTAGTGGCATATCAATATTGGGAAGCGAGAAGTCATCCTTTGGGCATGCTCGATTTAGGTTTCTGTAATTTACACATCACCTGATCTTTCCATTATTCTTCACCACGGGCACAATGTTGGCTAGCCAGGTCAGATGCTGGATGGGTATGATGAACTTGGATTTCATCAACCTTTCTACCTCCTCCTTTATTGCAAGAGCCGTGGCTCTGGGGAACTCCCTGCTTCTTTGCTTTCTGGGTTTGAACTCGGGCGACACTCCAAGGTTATGGGCCACGAGATCGCTGTCTAGCCCTGGCATTTCTTCGTAATCAAAGGCGAAGACATCCTTGTATTCTCTGAGCAACGCGATCAGGGCTTCCCTCTCTTATTCGTTTAAACTCTTGATGATCATGATGGGGCGCTTGTCTTATTGTGCTCCTATGTTGATTTCTTCCATACCATCCATAGTGAGGTCCCCAGGCATTCGCTCTTATGCAGTCCTAGAAGTCGCCTCTGTAAGCTGGTCTCGCAACTCCTCATCATTAATTATGTTTTAAGATAATTCAGCTAAACCTTGATCGGTATGTTTTGAGAGAACCTCCGCTTCGTCTAGTGATGCATGAATGCAATCCTGCACATCCGCGGGCGCTCCCTCAGTTTATTGATACAAGCGGTATACGTGCCCTCCATCGAAGGATATAGCACCCCACGGCCGACTACTACAACCTCCGAAGAATTTTCCAGAGGAAGCTGGAGACAGGCGAAATCGAGATGAGCAATCCTGAAGGCGGTAAGGCGACTCAAAATAAAGTTATGATGCTCTCTCATGACCCGAGTGGAGATGTTTGGAAACCTTGGGAAGACAATGAGGAAGAGACGTATGAAGTCGAGATGGAGAACCCTACATTCACAAATACAGATGGCGTGGCTAGTAAGTTCGCGCAAACAGTATTGGCTCAACAGTTCTTTGATTCCCTCGGCTTCAGTGAAAACCAAATCAAAGGAGCGTCCAAGGATATAACAGCTATCGCGGCAGGAAAGCCATACGACTCCCTCACCAAGGAAGCGATTGTGTTTACAGATGAATATATCTGTTATCCAGGAGAACACCTTAGACTTTTATACTTAACGGTGCATATCAACAAGCAACCATTGAAGAGAGCCTTCGTGGATGGGGGAGCGTCCCTGAATCTTATTTCCATGCACACGTTAGACATCCTGGGAGTGCAGCGGTCCACAATCAGGATGGTAACCACAACAATAAAGGGATTCGGCGGTCACACTCAGACAACCATCGGGATCGTTAACCTAGTCATGAGAGTCGGCCCAATCCGAGCGCTTACACCATTCTACGTGCTCGAAAATGACACCAAATTTCATGTGCTACTGGGATGAGGACGGCTGCTCAACCATAAGGTAGTGGCGTCAACATATCACCAATGTGTTAAGACCAATATGGGAGGCAAGTAGTATCGGATCTCTTCCATGAGCAACCCTTTCGACCCAGAGGAAGCATACATGGCAGACGCAGTCTTATACGATGCACCAAAGGAGACGGATGAAATACCTGAAGCGCGAGTTACCCCGCTCCCTAAGTGGGGAGAAGAGGAAAAGCCAGAGCCGTCCAAGTGCGCAGAATCCGCACTATACCATTTTAAGGGATTCGCAACCTAGGTTTGCAACGGCACTAGTGTGGTTGCGAAATTTTTGGTTGCTATTTGCAACTGATATTTTTTCGCAACGGAGGACTGCCGTTGCGAATATTGCAACCTCACACACAAGGTTGCGAATCGCAACTATGTTAGGTTCAAGCGTGTGAACCATGTGCGTGGTCGGGAACACTAGGACTTATAAACACGCCCCAGTCAAAATTTGGTCAAGACTTCGTTTTTTTTTCCACCCGTCAGCCATATCTACCCTATATCCGGATATCCCTGCCATATCGAGTTTTTCCTTCTCATTTTTTCTCCGCCACAAACCTCATCTCTCTGAAGAACCAAGATCTCATTTATTCATCCCTCTTTCATCTCAGAACCTCTTTGGAAAATCGACACCATCATCATGAAGCACCATCAACAACATCAACTTCTCTCGATTTGTTTCTCTCTCTGTCTACCGAAGACTCAGAATCTTCCAACAGAGGAAGTAATAATCAAATATTGTTTTTGATTTGTTTCTCCAGATCTATCTGATTCATGTGTTGTTTTTGTGATTGATGGGTGATACTCGTTTTTGTATGATTTATTTGATTTATGACTACGGATCTAGGGTTTTGATAGATTTAAAAAAAAATTTATTTCACTAATTTCTAGGGTTTATGGTTTCTAAAGTTTTGATTGGGTTTAATTTCTAATGGATTAATTATTTTTTACCAAACTCGAACTTGTCTCTGTCTCTTAATTTTGTTATTGTGAACATGTAAGTTGTAATCATTTGTTCTTATACAGGTTGATTTATTAAATTTTTAGTTTTTACTCCTTATATTAATTTGTTCGATTGGGTTTAATTTCTAATGAATTAATTAGTGTTTCTCTTGCAGTACATCCTTTGCTCCAATCAGCTGCGCATCTGATTTCTTGACTCATCCTCAACCGCCTCCACCTTTGATCTTGCAAAGACAGAAGTCCGGCGTTGCTCCAACAAGTAAGCCTCATAGTTGAGAAAGAAGAAGAGGAAAATGTTGAGGGTTTTGATTCGAGAGTTGAATATTTTGAGGTTTTGAAGGAGGAATCTGCAAATGATTTGGTTGATTTTTTGAATGTTTTGGATCGGTTATCGGATTTAGGGTTAAGGAGATTGAGAAGAAATGTAGTAGTGGGGGTTGAAGGTGTTGAGGGTTTTAAAGTTGTCGAGGAAGAGGAATTGAAATGTTTGACGAAAGTGTTCTTGGATCAATCTGAGATTTTTGATGCTTTGTGTTTGAATATTCGAAGCAAATTCGGTGGTCCGATAGGTATGAGTCGGGTTGGCGATTACTATTGTGGGAAATGAAGAAGAGAAGGTGGAGAGTACCTCGACTGAAGAATTAATTGAGGAAGTGAAGGGGCTTAAATTGATTCAGAAGAATGTTCAGTTAGCGCATCTGGATGCTATGAATGATTGCACAAAGGATGATGGTGTAGAAGGAGCGATTTCTCACGTTCGGTTTCTTCATCAAAATTATGGAATTGAGGAGCATCAGTATAGGTATGTTATTAGTTTTCTATCATTTTTCTGCTTTGCAACCTAAACAAATTATGTAACTCGATTGTTATGAGTGGAAATATTAGAATAGGGTTGATGCTTAGCTTAATGAAGTTTAACATTGTTTTTTGTGGTGTTTCTCTGGCTATCTTTTACTTTCATTGCCCTGCAAAGTATATGATGTTATATAAAGGTTTGTGATCATAACAAGGAATTGGGTCAACATCGTGTAGTTATAAACTGTTATAGTTTTATTACTTCCGTTTACCCACAAAAGTAGGAAGGTTGACTTCGTATGATTTGTAATTTATTGCAATGATATTCTAATGTTAACGCGAGCTTCATTTTGGTTAGGTCTAGAAAGAATCTACGGGGTCAGCTATTTGTTCTTGTTTAAATCAAGTTATATATAACTACAATGCCAGAGACATACACAGATATAAATGCTAGGATGCCTTTCACATATGCACTATCAAGTATAAACCATACGTGCTGTTATGTTCAGTTATGTTTGGCCACATTCTTTTCTTTTTGAACTGGATACAACTTTCTAACTGAAAGAAGGATGTAGAGGAGAGTATTTAGTTTGCGAAAACGCTGAACAAGGGCCCCTCCTGTTGTTAAGAAGACGTTGTGCTATCCATGGCTGTGTAAGGGGTTGTGTTATATCCATGGGGATGAGAGGTACTCTTTTACCATATACGGATTGTGTTTGGCAGTTCTTTTTCATTCGCAGGAGATACTCTGAAAGTTGTTGTATTTGGAAGAATATTGAAAAATGATCACCAATTCCTCTTTGACGCATCTGTAACCTCCAATAACCACATCCTTACTTTATTTGAAGCCATAAGATGGATATATTGTTTGGGGTTGGGGGGTGGCAAAGCTGCTTGACACCCTCCCTACGATTCTACTTATACAAATAAAGCCTTAGTAGCTCGTTTAAGCTTCAATTCTGGACCCCTTTCCTTAGATAATCTCAAAACAGGCCTAAAACACTCTTTACACTTATTCCTCGGGACTGTGACTTCTAGATCAGAGCGTTTTAAGGCATAGATGGCGAGGCAAAAATACTGCCTTATACTTATTCCTCTATTCTTATGTAGAACTAATATTTTTGGGTGCACTTGGAGTTTGATGTTGATCTGTATATGCGGACTCTTACTGTTATAATCTATCTATTCCAAACATGGGAAGTCTTTTTAACTGGTCGTCTTATATGGTGATGCAGTTTGACAGTTCTTCTTGATCTTTGTTCATCTGGTCGTTTTCTTGTTTCTCATCTGGTACACTTTATTGAAACTATACAAATGCAGACATTAAAGATGTTTGCTTAATTACATTTTGATTTATCTTGTTTTATGGCCTTACTAGGGTGGCTTTGCAAGAAATTACTGGGAGGATTTGGTGGAGTAGAAATGGTTATGGAAATACATGGATTTCTACCCAGGAGAAAATGATATCGATTTACGGAGAAACTCTTTCGTCAAACAGCACCAACCTTGTGAAAATGATTCAGGTCCTAAAGTCTTAGTCAAATGCTGGCTGTGGCACTTATTACTTAATTCCTGATTTTTTTTAAGCACTTATCAGAAAACTTAGTTTCATGTATGATTCAAGGCATGGCTATGGTTCATGGCTTTATATGTTTTGCTCAGAGTAGGTACGCTGTATCTGTAGTACTAATCTGCCAAAGTTAGTATGTATGTGTCATGTTAGAGAAGCTTATATGTAATGTTATGTTGATGGGACCTTCCACATAAGGTTTAGAAAATAAGTAAGGGATTCTAGTTCGAATCATGTTGGCCACATCGTAGCGAGTTCTTCCTTAATTACCTGGTGTGTGTGGGAGGGACTGTACATTCCTCCATGTCAAAAGAGCAAGCGTAAGACCTGGATTATTAAAAAGAGAAAGATATTATATTGATGATTCATGAAAGATGCAGACCAAGTATTTGCTTCAAAAACAAAAAAAAAGTGCTTACTAATTTGGCTCACTGCCATGTCGGTGTGGAGGTTGATTGGTAAAGAAACTTGTATGTCCTATATGTAGTGAAATTCATTGTGTTAGCATTTCTGTGCTTACTTCCACAACCCATTTTTCCCCAATTAGATAAATTAAATACCCTTTTTTCCTCAATGTGTTAGCATTTACGTAAGTAACTTGATTAATCCATTTGTCTTGTGCATATGAGTTATTTCGTGTCTAAGTCAGAAACGTTAGGGGCTTATCTTTAGCAGTTTACCATTATCCTCCAGGTTATTCAAGATGAATTGCTCTCAGAAGAAGTGGAGATGTATAGAGCTTTTGATGCCAACTGGATACCACCTCTTGGGCGTATGCATAATTGTTTTGACAATGCTATGATTTCGGAGGAAAGAACTCCATCAGCGATCATTTCTTGCATGAGAGACATGTACCACTATGCTCGTGTCTCTGGCGTACATATGGCGGAGCTTGTTATGGATATTGCTCTCTCTGCTTTTAAAAGGGAACAACTTCAAGAAGCTAGCAATGTTTGTGTTCAGTATCCTGTATATATTGAATAAGTGAGTACAAGACATGAATAGTAGTTATACTTTCATTAAGATACGCAGTATTATGGGTGTATTCTGTAGGTCCATAACAACATCATCATTCATGACAGGTTCTTTCACTGTATCCTCTTCTCCTTCCCTTGGTAGCCGTCATGGGTTGGGATCTATTGTCTGGTAAAACAGTTGCTAGGAGAAGATTGATGCAACTTCTGGACAAGCAAATCGCAGTGCCGAGGTTGGAAGAACATTCTCTGTATGGAAAGCAATCAGATGAGGTAATATGTCCATTAAATGAATGACATAGTTTGTATCAAAAACTTAGGAATTAAGTATGTTTCTGTGTATTATGTCCATTAAATGAATGACATATTTTGTATCAAAAACTCATACTTGTTGTTAACTTCAATTGAAGAATTTTTTTTTTTCATAATGGTGAATGTGGAAATGAAAGTGAATGAATGTGTCATGGTTTGTATATATGTGGAATGCTGAATATGGGGAACTGGGTAACTGCAGGGGGGTAAATGTGGGGGGAATGGATTTTGACCATGTAAATGAAGACTTGACCTTTTTTTTTTTGCTGTTGCAAAAATTAGCAACGTCTGTATTCTGTTGCTAAGTTAGAACCAGAACCAGTAAATTAGAACCAGAACCAATAATATTTTAGTTCCGGGTAGGGGTATTCCTGTAATTAGAAACAGGTTAGCAACGGCATACCTTGGTTGCGAATAAATAGAGTCGCAACGGCACAGTACGTTGCGAATATCCGTTGCTGACCAAGAGTCTCAACGGAGCTTATGTCGTTGCGAAAAAATCAACACCGTGTTTTGAAACGTCACTTTGACGTTGCTAGCCCGGTCAGCAACGGCCAGACTCCGTTGCGAATCCCTAAAAATGGTGTAGTGCCGGCGTGGTTCAAGAGGCGTAAGGAACGCAACTGTACCTTGATCAGTGTGAGATTGATTAGGGCTCAACTACATTCCAGTCCGAAGTTTACTTGGAGTAGGCTAGTGTCTGTAGCGGCTTAATACAATGTGGTGTTCAAATCTGGACTAGGTCTCGGGGTTTTTCTGCATTTGAGGTTTCCTCGTTAACAAAATTTCTGGTGTTTGTGTTATTTCTTTTCCGCATTATATTTGTTTATATAATTGAAATATCACAGCTTGTGCGTAGTTCAATCAATTAGATAATCCAACCTTTGGTTGTTTATATAAATTGATTGACACTTGAACATTGGTCTTTGGTACCGTTCAAGTTTTTTAACACAATAATCAGGCTCACGGATTTTTATCTGTTTGATTTGCTAATTACATTGTGAAACAAAGATATAACTCTTTGATATATTTCTTGATTGAGCTCGCTTTATTAGTTGGTGCTCTGAGAATTATATTGAAATTAGTCCATACAGATTGCTAAGCAAAATATTGGGTGTGGTTGTTAGACCACCACTTTTTCAATTCTTTTTTTCATTCTCTTGAAGATGAATATAAGATCTCCTTGATTTTAATGAGTTGAATTTGGACCTTGGTATTCTCCATTAGTAAACTTCAATTTCTTAACACTTTTAGTCATTTCCACTTATTTTGGTTGATTCATCATAAGAAAGGTTGGACAATAGAAAAAAATATGTAATAAAAAGACTAACCCCTAAATGTTTATGAACTTAAGTGTTTTCTGGAAAATCAGTAACATGTTCGGCTGATACAATTTTTTGAATATGAGCCAAACTTGAAAAATATATGGTTCGGCTTATACGATATTTAGAGTAAAAACCGAACCTTTACTTTAGGTTTTTTCCAAAACTCTCAGGATAGGTTCGGCTTATAAAGAAAATTTCTTATAAACTGAACATTTAAGTAGTAAGTAGGTCAGAAGTTACAAAATATAAGTTCGGCTAATAACTATTGTATTTCGAGTAAGCCGAACTGTTCATCTTATGTAGCATACCATCTAGTTCAGCTGATAATTTCAAGCCGAACCTATCCATGGTTCGTAGAAATTGGGCGAAAAAAATTGATTTTTTGATGATTTCAACCTACAGAAATGAAATTAAACATAATCTAGAAGTATACCTGTGTAATGTTAGCATTGGGTTTCTTATCGATGTATTCATCTTCTGGATTTGGTTCATAAGAATCATCATTATGAGTTTGACTTTGAGTTTGGGTAAAATTGTTCTCATAATCTAAGAAATCAGTCATTTCCGCATCATTGTTGTAGTTGATGTGTATTTTCTGAGCTTTTTTAGATGAAGATTGTCCCTCCTCATCCATTGAGAATACTTGAATCAAAATACAAATTTTTTCCTCACTTTTCCTTCTCCTTCTCATAAAAAAAACAAACTTTTGTTTTTCTTCCACCAAATTTAAGTTTTATAACTTAATCATCCTAATCACTAATCATTTACATTAATCACTAATCAAAATTATTAACAATTAATCATTATTATTAACACTAATAATAAAAGGGCAGATTTGCCATTATAAAAATATTTGGATAAGGGCCTTTTAGATTTACTATCTAATGACCCTATTTTGTCATTACTTGATATGCCCTGAAATTTTTAGGTATACCCTAAAACAGGGTTCTACTTTTAACTGGCTTCTCCCCTAGCTAGGAGACCAAATAATTAATTTTCGCTCAACCAGTAATAAAGATGGATAATAATAGTATAAGTTATTTATACCAAATCTCTACGAGGAGATACCAGAATTCTAGTGGATAGGATCGATTAGTTTTATATGAAATGGTATCCCCGCAGAGATTTGGTATCCCATTATAAATCCTATAAGTTATCTGTTAAATTATACTGGTCAGGTCAAATAGAATCAAATATTGACTATTATATCCTCTCAGATTCTGCAAATATAATCGAATTATTCTGACATATTTGGTTGTTCTTCGTAATCTTTTCAGAAACATCAAAAAGCTTTACACGTATTATGAAAATGCATCATTGAAAAAACAAAAAACTTAAAAAATCAATAATGTTCGATCAAATTCTAGAAAAACGAGCAAAAATTTCAATAAACAAGTTTCATTGAATTGTGCCAACGAATTATTGTATAAGAAGAGGATATAACTATGAATTCACCGATTTCTACATCATTCCAAACTTGCTTCTAATTTTCGGCTGAGGAAAACCTCACCTAACCCAGCAACCACCTTCTGTTTGTGCGTGGATATCCGACTCATTCATAGTTGGGTTTGATGCTAAGTATTCTTAGAAGTTAAACGGTTTTTGTATTTGAAATGGATGTTAAAAAAAAGTTAAAAAAAAAATGAAGGAAAATATTATAAGAGAATTTTTGAAGAAACTTAAGATATCAATAAGTAACTTTTTAGCTTCTCGTAGTTCAACAACTTCTATCATTGGGCCTCTATCTGATGAGTATATATTTGTAGATGGTCATCTTTGTGACACGGGCAAGGTGCTCATTGTAAGAGTTGGTTTGAGTTTCATTGATAAACTTTGCCCCATGGTCCTAACACAAGTCTCGGCCTCATAAACGAGATTCGGCTCTCAACCTCATGAACGAGACTCGTCTCTCAGCCTCGATGCCTCATAGACACAAATCATAGTACATCCCTAGATGGATATACTGTTCATGTTTGCTATTTATCCTCATGGATATGTCCACGACTACTCCATGAACATGAACGAGACTTCGGTCTCCAGTAAGCGTAATTCGCACCTTGGTCTCACGAGCATGACTCATGCCTTACGAGCCTCGTGGGTGACTCCTATTACATCCCCGGCTAAATACACTAGTCATGTATGCTCCTTATATGAACATGTTGGCGACTAATTCCTTGCAACATCCCGCGAGATTCACTGGTCAAGTCAAGTGTTCCATAGTCTAATATAAACAAGAGACATTATCACGTACATATATAAGCCCCACTCTCAGTCTAATGAGCATGTCCAGATGACTCCATGAAACCTGAGCTTCATGATCATGTCCTCGCTGACTCCAAAAGATTTGAGACCCACGAGCTTATTCAAATATCATACAGACACGAGATTTAGGAATACTAACATGCCACAAACATAACCATATATCATCCTAAAGTTTCGCACATTTATCAAAATGGAATCACTGGTAGAGTTTGGCCTTCACAAGCTATACATGGCCAACCATACAAAGTTAAGGCGCACCATCATCTCCTCTCGTGTCTCGCACATTATCCTCATGTAATCTCGTTCTCTCCAAATGACTCGACCTAGTCATAGCGCACAAATTAGGAAATATTCCTCTATCTCAGTTAATATCGTCTATAGAGAGTATTGTTACCTTACTACACCAAATTCCAGGATTCGTAACAGGAATTCGTAACGGCTTTGTGGCCGTTACAAAATTCCCGTTACAAATGGACGTTACAAAATATTCGTAACAGGCTGAAGCCGTTACTAATTTTTTTAAAATTCGTAACAGAACTAAGCCGTTACGAATTTTTTTATAGGCGTGCCAGTCACACGCTTGGTCACACTTGGGTCGTAACACCTTTAGAATGTACGTGTGCCATTCACATGCGTGGCATTATGTTTCCACCCACGATGAGTTATACCAGAGGATATTTTCTCCCATGCGTGTGTGATTCACATGTGTGCTTTTGAGGATATCTCAGCAGATCAAGATTCATTTTCATTGTTTTCTTTTCTCTCTTCTGCTCCTGCTCTATTCTCTCCTCTCCTCTCATGCGATGAAACCCTAGTTTCATCACAGAAATCGTTGATTGTTGATTAATGAATACTTATAGATGATGAGGGTGATGGTGTAATTGTTGATGTACGAAGGAGAACCAGTATGAGTTTTAGGTTTTCTGTGAGGTGATAAATCAGGGAGAGAGTTATGGTTTGGGTTTATTCTTGAGGTGAAGAAATCATGGGAAGATGATAGATCTGTTGAGAACCCAGGTGATTCATGGTGGTGCTGTTAATTCGAATGTATTCGCATGTATTATGTTTTTTATTGTATTTCATGGAGTTTAAATGACGGGTTCGGTTCTAATTTGAGTTTCATGAACTGAGTTTTGAGTTCTGCTACTGTATTTCTTTAGATTTGGCTATATTAATTTTCTAGGGTTCAATATTGCTTAGATTGTATTTTGTGTTTGCTTAGTTGATTTCAACCATTTAGATCTGAGATTTGTGGGGTTTATAATGAGTTTGGTTGTGTTTTTTTTTCAAAAACATAGAAGTAGATTGAGAAGAAAAAAACCACACAATAAACGAATTATAAGTTCTGTGTTACCATGGTAGTTATAAATTGCAGGATAACTTACTTTTCTCAGTTTATCTTCTTCTTCTTTTTCATTAATACTTGAAAACGCAGTTATGGGTTTTCTATTTTACAATCTTATATCCATTTCTAACTAATAAATTAATCATCTTTATTATATCTGAAAACAGAAAATCTTGTTGTGTAAGAACAGGTACTTAATTTTGGAGATAGAGATGGAGGAGATTGATCAATATGGTTTTCTTAATGTTGGTTTCTTGTGTTTCATCGATGAAGATATTACTCTAGTTTTCTGATTTTTTATTTTTTGGTTAGTTATGAAATGGGTTTTGATTGTTGAGATGGGTGGACTAATTACTTGCAGGGGTATCACTATTGAGGTTTAGGGAAAGAGTTGGTAGAGACCCGTGCGATGTTTTGTTGGATTTGAAGTTCAGTGATGGTGCAAAGAATCCTTGTTCTTGGTTTGATGTCAAGTTTTCCAAAGTTAGCTTAGTTTTGTAAGCTTGTAAGTGATTCTTTTGGTTCAGCCTATGTTGTTGATGTTTCAATGAGTAGTGATTGTGACTTGTACGTTTTATTGTGTGAAACAAACTTAAAATAAGTTGTTGGTATAATGATTTATGGAAATAGTTAAAGAGTGTGAAGTACTAGTAAAGGATTGAAGTGTCTCTCTTGCACCTTTTTGTTCATTGATATAATGGTGTTGATTTTGTTTTCTGAAAGGGAAAGTTATTAAGAGATGGGCTCTAGGTATCAAGACAATGAGAAGGGAGACAACACAGTATTTAGAGTATCTGCAGAGATAGCCTATGGTGAAACTGGATCTTCTCCAACCATTCCTGTTAATGCCACCCTTCAGTTTGGGGCCCATCCTTGAACTTGGTTCCTTTGTTGCAGGGGTGATGATATCAACAACTGATCTTTCAGAACATACGCTTGAGCAAGTAAGATATCTTTTGATGTTTATTTCTCTGGAAGTTGTTGAGGTGCTAGATGTCTTTAATAATGCATTGTCTTGTGCTTATTTAGAAATCTTTACACCTCGTCTAATTTAGTAGATGGCTGGATATATTCTGGAATGAATTACTGTTAAATATAGTTTTGGTTGGAAAAATTCTTTCGTCCAACTCCAGATAAAGTCAACAAACTAATGGGTCCTGTAGTAGCAGGTTTTCCCACACTACACCCCTCACTATATTTTGGTTAATTAGTCTGTTGAAAGTTGCATAATTGAGAATGTTTATTGATTAATTTCATGAGTTCTACACAGGAAAGTAGAATTACACCTAGCAAGTAAAATACTCTTAAACTTTCTCTCTCCTAATGACTTGCCTCACCATTCTAAAAGATCTCCCCCTACAACAGACTCATTCGACCCTATAGGGTAATACATAGTGGATGACATGACTAAGCTATCCTTTATTTTCTGGGAATATCTCGCGAAGTGTCGCCGATGTACAACTATTCAATCTCGCGACACTTCTTAACCCTCGCCGAGATCTCACGTCTTCTTTATGTCTCGCCTGTCATTATTCTTTTTGCGTCATTTATTTTAGCTCTCTCATGATCGCCTCGCGACATCGTTGTTTATTAACCCCGCGAGTCCTGTACATTGCGACATTATGGTCCTACATCTTGCCTCTTTTTCCTTGAATATTGCTTGAAGAGTGATTTTTAAGGAAAAATCATGTTGTAATAATCTTTGGTCTTCGCTGATGAAGGAACGAGCGAAAGAATACTGGACTTGAAAAGTACGTACTTGCCTCTATTCTTTTGCGAAGTTCCTGAGCTTCTTTGAGATATATATGAAGTATCATCTCTTATCTCTCCTGCGAGGGGAAGAGTACCATGAGATTTTTACAATATTGTTGCCGCGACTTCTTATCTTCAGTTTTGTACTTTTACACGGATTTTGATTATTATTATCATTTCTTGACACGTCTCTTTCAACCACTTTTTCTTGACCGTTCATGTCTCTTCGCATTAAATGACCTTGTTTTTCTCGAGGCTCTTTTCCCCTATATATAATTTTCTTTTCCCCTTCTTTTCATCTTTTAGTTTGTCTCGCAACTTTTCTTTGATTCTCTCCTTCCGTAATTTGCGCTCCTCGCTTACCGCAAAGCTTTCCTTCATCCTTTCTAGCGCTGTTTTTAATCTCCAATCTTTCATCCATTCCCATACCGATAAATGGCTTCCATCGGTCGTGGATACAAAACTTCTTTTGAAGAAGTTCAATGAAGTTGCATGAGAAGGGTTTTACTCACAACCATTCCTGATCAAGAACCCTCATCCATTCTTTCTGTAAATCTTTTCTCTGATCATCAATGTGATGATCAAAAGATTATAGTCTCGCTCGGTCAACTTCTCGCGGGACTTCCTATTCCCTTGTATAATCCTGAGTTGCCTTTATTTTATGAAATTTTTGGCCCATGAAAAATTCTCTCGGGCCATTTATCAATTAAGTGGCGATTGTATTCGCCTCGATGCTTGAGTTCGCGAACCGCGGTGCAGTAAAGGATCTTTATACCCTAATTCCGCGAAATCCCAAATTCGCAGATTTGGAAATAGTCATTGAAAAATACACTGTGGAAAACTTTTTTGAAAATTACTCGGTGATAACTATGATGAATGCGAGATCTCGGGTGGGCGTTAAATTCGAAGAAAAATAATAATGTCTCTCAAGATAAATTACTCATGCAAGATATTGATTGGCACCCAGGTAATAATTCCTCTCCTCGTCATTCCAAAGACGAGAAATGGTGGGTCGTACCCTTGATCTTAAATGGTCCTTACATCGCGGGCTCGCATATTCTTCCCGCGAATCTCGCAGGATATCATCCTTGGGAATTCAAATGGCACGAGAAGAAGAAAGAGGTATGTTTCCGACTTTAAATTTGGCTTTCGTAATTTTCTTTCTATAATTGCTTGAGCTTGTGAAATCTTTCGGATAGCCGATTGAAAAGAAGCTACAAAAGGATCCGTCGGAGGATACTCGACATTGCTTCGATCGCTTGCGAGTGAAGTAAGAATCACTTCCTTTCTTCTTATTTAAAACAATATTGTTGCCTCTGTTTCTTATCTTTACGTGTATGCGAAGGTTGAAGTTGAAAAAACTATTGCTGCGAAGATTAAAAGTAAGGGTAAAACTGTCAAGCTCGCAAGAGTAAATCCTCTGCTCCCTTAACTAAGAAGCGAAAGATTCAATCTTCCTCTCGCCTTAACTCAAACTCTGAGTCTTCTGATGAGGATGACCATGATTCGAATCGCTCTCTCGCTACGGGGACCCCGTTAATCGTTCTTCTATGGGTCGGTTGTCTAGTATCTTCTCCGATTCTTTCCAAGGAATGGGAGATGCTCCCTAGCCTCTCTCTCAAGGAACTCTCGCAAACGTGTGCAATGCCACTCTACTGGAGGGCAATAGTTCTTTCAATGGAGTCTCTAGAACTATGTCTCCTGACTTCTTGAATGCACTTGGATCCTTGGTATGTATACAATCATATCTCCTCATTTTTTTATTGTTGTATATGTATTAACAGCTTTTCTGTCTTCTTTCATAGGTTGGAAGATCTTCTTTTGTAGTTGCCTCAGATCTTGAGAGAAGACGCAACAATCTTGAGAAGAAGAATTTGCAATTGAGCAAGAAGATTCAAGAATTAGAGACCGAAGTCTGCGTCATCTCGCGATAAAGACGAGAGAATTCAAAAAGTTAAACACCGAACTTAACTCCCAAAAGGATAAGGTGTCTACTCTTCAAAACGCCAATCAGCTTTATGGTATAAAATTTTTCCTCCTTTCACTATTTTTATTTTATCGGTCGCATATTGCTATCTAACTTATTACTTTCGCAGATGTATATAATCTCTCCGATGAGGCTATCCTTCTTCATACATTTCCCGATCCTATGGATAATAACCTTCTTCTCGCTCACCTCAACAAATCTTTAAGTAGTTCATCAAACAAAATTAACTCCCTTTCATTAAATAAACTTCGGACCAAATATCGTCTTTTAGAAATTGAACATAGATCTGGTTTAAGTGTCACCAACCAATTTAAACGAATGTTTCTCGAGTCCAATAAAGAAATCAAAATTTTGAGGAAGAAAATTAGCGACCTTATAGATGATAAAGATCGCATTGCTAACAATGGTGCACAGGCATTAGCAACATTTCAAAATCTCTCCTTGAACTACGATTGAGCGGGATGAATTGCTTCGCGAGAATTCCTTATTTAGTGAGCGAGAAGATCAAATTCGTTCCCTCCTTGTTATAAATAATGACGATGAATTCGCACAGGCTGCGAAAGTTTTAGATAATGCCAGGAATAACTTAGGTGTTGATGTTAGTCTTCACGCCGAGCATACTTCTTTGATTAAAGATATGATATCGATAGAGAAGGTTATTTATTACACCTTACTACTTCTTACTTACGTAATATTGCTTGTAAATTATTAACTTGTTGTTACTTATTTGCAGAATCCGAGAGGAGGCTTCAAGCTAGAATTAGAGAGCTTGAATCTCGAGAAAGAACAACTCGTACGGAATTTTCCAACGAGAATTGAAGAACTTGAATCGAAAAACAACGAACTTGCGAAGAGTCTCTCCTCCGTAATGATAAGTATTCCAAGTTGAAGAAACAATTTGAAACGACAAAGGAGAACTTTAATAATGATGCTTCGTTTTTGCAATGGAGCCATGGAGTATGTTTGTAAACACCAAAACATCCCTCTCGCATACATATCCCCGGCTTCTTGAAAAGGTTCCTGAGAATCTACCTGTCTCTGATGTTTCTGATAGTGAAGCCGGCGAAAGAAAATCCCCGCGATGAGAATAATAAAATCGAAGAATCGATGAAGAAGAAGAATCACCAAAGATATAATAATTCTTTTTGTTTTCTTTCATTTAGCGTGTAATATCCGTACATTCTTTGTATCTTTGTTATAGTGAACTCTTTTTTCATGAATTCAATCTTCACTCCCCTTTTTTGGTAGTTCTTCCTTGTAATATAATTGGCTAACATTATTAATAATGTATAACTCTTTCGTCAGAAGATGAATAACAATGTTCCATCTTTTCCATTCCCATACTTGCCTCTGGTATTTATCTTCTGAGGGAAGAAGTTAGTTATCCTCATGTATTTTGTGGAAATGTATGGTTGCGACGAGATCGCAGATATCTTTATGAATTAAGAATGCTATCTCTTTTTGCTGCGACAAGGTCGCAAGCCGCCTCTACACTTTCATGCAAAGGCCCATTGACCTTGCCTTATCATTTTGTGTGGTCTTCCAAGTCAGACCTCCTAATTAGAGGTCCTCCCCCATCAGTTCATTGCGACAAAATCGCAGGACGTCTTTACACTTGTATGTAAAGACCCATTGATCTTGCCTTATCATTTTTCAAGTATTTTTGCCTCTGCAGGATGTTTTGGTTGCAACAATATGACAGGCCTAGATATCCTTGCGAATATAAAGTCCTATGACATTGTCGTCTTGCGACGAAATCGCAGGACGTCCATACACTTTCGTGTAAAGACCCATTGATCTCGCCTTACCCTCGCGTTAGTATTATTGCCTCTGCAGGATCATCGCACAAATATGACAAGCCTAAGTCTCCTTGCGAAAACAAAGCCTCATGACATTTGCGTCTGTTTTGACACCCCCCCTATGGAGAGCGTCGCCCTTCTCATCTCCCCGGTTGCCCCTTCAAGGAGGCGAAACATCGGCCATACAAGACGAGCTCCTCCCATCCGGTCTTAACAACAACCAGTTGTTTTCGCAGCCTCTTATCCCTTATACCTATAGGGTTTATGGTTACGAGACTGCACCCTAAGTGGAGTTTTCTTCGGGCGAGTGCAATGCATGCCAAGACTTGCCAAGAATGGCCGGGGTAGGTTCATCCATCCTGCACTCGGCTCAACCGTGTACCTCGGCGCCTTGAGCATACACTGACTCCTAGGAAGAGACCCTCGGTCGCCCAACCGGTATAACCTACATATATAGTTGGGAATCCAAGGTACCTCTTAGGATAGGCTTTCATGGGCCCCAAATTTTCATGGTTCGAAGCTTCGGGAGCGGTGTAACCTTCCCCCCGAACCACGGCGAGAGATACCCCCTTATATGACGCACTTTAGGTCTTACATTTGCCTCTTACGAAATGTTATTCGCGAACTAGGGTGTACGCCATAAAGGTTCGTCCCATTCATTTGCGCATTTATATTTGTTAAATCATTCAATCATTCATGTTTCATTATTTGTCGATATTTGTTTGCGAAGTATTCGCAAAGTTCCATTTCACTTGTTGTATTTCACTTTTCTTTCTTAGTCAAATTCTCATTTTTACTCTTCTCGCGAGATTCTCGTATACCATTACTTATTTTTATTTTTTTCTCCTGTTTTTGTTGATTATTCATTTCTTATGCCTTTTGCTCCTCATATCCTTTGCTTCCTTATTACCATAATATTCGCTGTCTCTAGGCATTCACCTCGCGAGGTATGTTCAAATCCTTACTTCTATGGCATCCACCATCGGTTTTCCTTTCTCTCGCTCATCTCTCACATGTTTGTTTCCACCCTTTTCTTTTGGCATTCCTTTCTTCGCAGACTTTCTACATCTACTTCATGACATTGTTGCGACTCCTTCCAATCTCCCAGTATAATACCAATGCCATTTGGATGTGGGAATTTAATACATTGATGATACGTTGACGCGACTCCCAAGATTTCATGAAGCCACGGCCTCCCAATCAGCGCATTGTATGGAGATTCCACGTCAACCACACGAGAATAAAATACCAGTTGATAATCCTTGTAGAGGTATTCTCATGTGAACCTCTCCTTTGGTTTGTTTGCGGTGCCATTAAAGCCATATATCTTGTATGTAGAGGGGATCAAATCCTCATCTTTTCCTCCCATCGTCTTGTAAGTATGGTAGAAGAGGATATTCACCGAACTTCCTGTCGATTAAGATTCGGTTGATCGCCCACAAGCTTCGCCTCATCATCTTCTCCATCGATTGGTTCCGGTTAATCTCTAGTTTCACAACCAACGGGCTATCATGTGTTTCTCTTCCTTTTGGCACTTCATCTGCAGAGAAAGAAATAGTCTTCAATCGCCATCGTTTCTAATCAAGTTGGTCTCGCTTGAGACTCATTATTTCTTTATCATTAGCATCTCTCGCAAAGACTCTAAAGCACATTGTCATGAAAATCTTCGATGGTGCGATAAGAGTGGACAATGGAGTTGCAGTTCAAATTCTTGGCTTTTGTTCCTACTTCTATCACAAATGTTTCCTTTCCCTTCATTTGGCCCCATTTCCGTGCATCTCTCGTGGTGGTGGTAATGTCGACCTGTTTCTTCTCCCCTTAGAAAGTGATTGACTTCCCACTGATCAATCATCCTGAGAGTAATTCTCTTTATATTTCTACAATCGTTTGTTTGATGCCCATGGAAGCGATGGTAAGAACAAAACTCATGGCTTCTATCGCTGGCGGTGGTTCCATTCCAACATTCCAAGGTCTTTGGTACATTTTCCATCACAAGTATAGCTTCCCAAATCTTTTCAACGCTAGCATTCGGTGGAGGCATCTTAATCTGTTCCCATCTTTGTTCTATGACTTCTCTGCCCTCCACGGTTATTTTGCCTTCGTCCACCATAAGTTTCTTGCATGTGATCTAGCCTCTGAATCTTATTATTGTTTATTACGGTTGTGGTAGTTTCTCTCTCGCTCAAACTCCTCTTGATCGTGGCTTCCCATGGCTACTATCTTCTCGCCGTCCCTCATCGGCTCTCCTTGCTCTTGTCCTCGCGAAGTGCTCGCCATCGTATTTATGAATTGAGGCAACAAGCTTGCGTTCGCGGCGTTAGAACTTGTATTCGCGATCGGATAAGAATTCATTTCATTCTGTCTTTCTTCTAAAGCGATGTATTCTTCCCTGTAATTCTCGCGGTTACGCCATCGTGATTGTATTTTTGATTCTAAAAATTTGAATATATAACAAGTTGGTCGCGAAGAGAGCATTCACAAATGAGAGTATGAGATATCTCTCCTCAACCCGTCCCGCCATTTCGCTACACATGGTCCTCCACCTTCTTCACAATCGTCTTAAGCTCTCGCCAATCCTTTGTTTCAACTCCGAATACATCTTCAATACACAGTCGCGAAGAGTTGTTACTTATGTATGCTCCCGGGAATGTGGCTTGTAAATGATTGAATGATGTGATTGTGTTCCTTGGTAGACCTTCAAACCATTTTAGTGCTTCTCTATTAAGCTTGACGCGAAATATTTGCACAATATGGCATCATGATTCTCCCATTGTAACATACATCTCATGTAAGCCTTAATATGTTGTATCGCACAGGTTGTTCCATCAAAGATGTTGGTTAATGCGGAGTAGATTGCACTTAGGAGGTATTCCTCCCATCCGTACTTCTAGCGTGAAGGGATTCTTCGCGGCTTCCTGCAATGGCTTCATCCAGTTGTCTCCTTCCTCCTTCCCTTCTATTGTTCAAGTAATCCTCTCATTTCAAATGCTAGTTCTCTTAAGATTTGTTCATTTGCCTCGGAATTTGATTCTACTGGTCTTTTTAGCTCTGCTTCTCTCCTCCTTCGCTCGTGTCTATTTTGACCTTCCTGTTCGTTATTTTCTTCTCCTCTTTCCTCGCGACGCTCTTCTTCGTTTCTTTCGATAATTCGCACGCCATTATATCGATTGTTCTCTCTTCTTGGTGGCCTCTCTCGGCTCTCAACATCTGCACCCTCTCATATTCTTCATTAATATTTCTATTGGTACGATTTTGTTCCCTCCTTCTCTCGCGGTTGTCATGGTTATTCATGTAATTGCCTCCTCCATCTCTTGATTTTCCATTTCTTCTCTTAGCCTTTCTCTCTCGCGAGCTAGTCGCGCTTGTTCAATGTAGTGCCTCTCAATGTCATCCTCGATCTCTCGGTTTCTTCTCAATTCTTCTCTCCCGTGCGGGATTGTTCTTCCTTCCTTAATTTGGGTCATTCGGCCCTTGGAGTTGCATGTTTTCTTGATTTTCCTATTTCGCTCATTTTGAAGATTTTGGTGAGGAATATAACGATCTTCTATTTCTCTTCTTCTCTCGCCATGTTCTCGCGTCTGGATCTTGTGTTTCTTCCTCGGTATTCTCCGTTGGTAAGACTCTTCTTCTTTCTTCTCTGTTCGATCTAGAACTTGATCTCACGCTACTTCTAGATCTCCTATTTTGTAACCTTATATTTTCCATCCTCAATTCATGATTCTCTCTTGTCAAGTTTGCTCGTTCCTCTGCCTCTGGCCGTCTCTCCTCGTGTATTGTTTGTCTCAATCTTTCTAATGTCACGATTTCTTCGTTACTGGATTCATTTCTCCATTCATTTCTTGCTCTCCTCCATCTCTCTCATCTTCTTAAATCGGATCTCCAAGTATGTACACTTACTCTATCATAATCCTCACCGCATTTGCTACTGGGAGGTCGATGGGCGATGTTGATCTTCTCTGTCATTTCTCATATTCATTCTTGACGATTCTCTGTCTCATTCCTCCTTTCTCCCAAGCAAGTCTCCCACTTCTTCTCACAACCGTTGGTTGCTCTTGTACATTTCTTCTTCTAGCCATCTTTCCTTTCAATGAATTCTTGAGTATCTTTTCCAAATCTCTTCTCTCGTTAATCCAAATTCTTTCCAATTTCTTCGTCAATCACCGCTTTCGTCCCTGTTTCTAGCGCATATGTAGTAGCGGGTTTTCCCACACTACACCCCTCACTATATTTTGGTTAATTAGTCTCGTTGAAAGTTGCATAATTGAGAATGTTTATTGATTAATTTCATGAGTTCTACACAGAAAAGTAGAATTACACCTAGCAAGTAAAATACTCTTAAACTTTCTCTCTCTAATGACTTGCCTCACCATTCTAAAAAGATCTCCCCCTCTACAACGAGACTCATTCGACCCTTTATATAGGGTAATACATAGTGGATGACACTAAGCTATCCTTTATTTTCGGGAATATCTCGCGAAGTGTCGCCGTGTACAACTATTCAATCTCGCGACACTTCTTAACCCTCGCCGGATCTCACGTCTTCTTTATGTCTCGCTTTGTCATTATTCTTTGCGTCATTTATTTTAGCTCTCTGCGACTGCCTCGCGACATCGTTGTTTATTAACCCCGCGAGTCCTGTACATTGCGACATTATGGTCCTACAGGTCCAGTCAGAATATTGTTCTTTCATTAGAAAGCTTTATTGTTGATCAATAATAGGACAGAAGAGTCTGATAGTAGTATCTAACATATATACTGCCTTAATGTATATTGGCTGTTCTTGGTGGAGAATATAGGAGTATGATTTAATTGTTTAACTTGTTCTGATTATACATGTTTTCCATTTTGTAGATTGAACCAATTCGCAACTTCTTTGCTGCTCTTTTTCTTGCTAGTGTTGGAATGCTGATCAATTTTCCCTTCCTTTGGAACCACGTTGATATTTTATTAGCAGCTTTTATTTTGGTCATTGTTGTGAAAACAATTGTTATCACTGTTGTTGTCAAAGGATTTGGATGCAACAATAAGACCTCACTTCTTGTAAGACCTTATCTAACTTCTTAGGCACATAATGTATTTGTGCTTCACTTACAGTTCTTGTTTTTCTGGAAAAAATGACGTATACAGTTCTTATTATTTGTAGGTTGGATTGTCACTTGCCCAAATTGGGGAGTTCGCTTTTATACTTCTCAGTCGTGCATCTAATTTTCATGTGGTAGAGGTCAGTTCTAGCCAGTATTAGTATCTTTTTCATTCGGTCCAACATGTTAATATGGATTCCCTTCTTGCAGCGGCAATAAAATAGCATACCTTAGCCGTTGGTATTCACTTATTGGTTTCACTTTTTAAGAAAAAATTCAGTTTGTACCTTGAGGTAGTTCTGAAGGATTTTACATATTGTTATCAATATCACATCACAGTTCGAAGATGGTGTTATGCCTTCGCATTTCTACTTTAACCGGATCTTAATTGCAATTTCTTGATTTTGACAGGGGTAAATCAGTACCTCGCTTCTTGGCACAACAGCTCTTAGCATGGTATGTAAAACGATTTTGTAAAAGACCTTCAAATCTGACCCTAGATAGGGCTTATCAAACTACCCTTATTTGAATAGTTTGAAAATCATGTGCAAAATTGCTAAATTCATGGACCATGACCCACGCCAGCAGATGTATGCGCTTACATTCATTTTTCTACAACTTTATCAAGTGATCTGGTACATTTGATAACTACCAAACTTTTGACACCAAGCAATGTATTCTTTTCGCTGTTCTGACTAATAGGCATGAGTTATATGATACCATTTTATCTTCTTTTTTTTCTTCTCAGTGATTAACTTGTTAAAACAATTTTCCAGTGACTACTTCGCTGCTTTTTAAATTGATTCCATCTGGTATACATCTCGGAGTGCTACTGCACTGGTTCTCCCCATATAGCAGTCAAATTGAGGTAATATTTGCGTCTTCATATCTATCCTCCTCTTTTGACACTTGTGCTGTGGTTATCCATATTTATCATGCTCTTTATTTTCTTGCCACTGCCCTACTTTTCTTTGGAAAATATGTGGTCCACAGCTAGCCACATTTATCTGAATTGGTGTGAACTTGGTAGCCTTAAGTTAATATTCTTATAGATGCTTTTTGTTTGTTTTGTGTAGTATGGGTTGGGAATTATCAACTTCAAGACAGGGAGAACTTGATGAAGAATGCTACAAGGATAACTTACGGCTAATTTGTGCTTGGCGACTAGTGTTTGGGCTCATTAGGTGCCTTAGAAGCTGCAAGTGTTGTAAGTTTCTATGTAGTATATGTGATTTAAGTTAGAAGAATTTGTGAACTGAACTTAGTAGCTTAGAAAGTTTCTATGAACTGAGAACTCAGTAAGTTTATATGTATTTCCTTAGAATTTGATACTGGACAAAAAAAAAGGGGTACTTGTGTTATATTTTGACATGAATGTGATATGAATTGATTGTTGAATGTGGATTATGGATGGAATGAAAGGTGTATGCAGGATATTTCCCAGCTTATTTCCGGCAGAAAATGAATTGCCTTGGTCGGCCTTGACCGAGTCAAAATTAGTCAATATTGACCAATTTTGACCTGGTCAAGGTTGATCACGATAAATTTTTTGTCATTACGAAAAAAATTAGTAACGGCTCGGGGATGTTACGACCACGTTGTTACAAAAAAAAATTTGTAACGGCCCTAAGTCATTACCACGTGTCAAATTCGTAACGACCCTCGGCATTTGTTCTAGAGTCGTTACAACCCGGAGTGTAACGGCCCTATTGCCGTTACAAAAAAAATATAACACTCACTTTTGCAACAGGCAAGAGCCGTTACAACCCGTTTTAGTAACGACTCAGTTCTGTTACGAATCCGAGAATTTGGTGTAGTGCCTTACCACCACATTATCACGAAGGATGAGTCAATCATACGAATGAGGGGAATCTCGACAAATTAGGATTTCGTCGAGTGGTCTATAACATGCACGTGAGGGAAATACCCAACCGTATTTCTCTTCGCTAAAAAAAATAGTAGGCCGAGGAGGCTACGAGAATCAAGAGATAAGCTCGACTCATCCTTAGTTATTCTTCTAATAACGGAAGGAGTGCTCCTCATATCGCTCTATCCTTAACCAACCGAATCGAGATAAAAAAATTCAGGCATAAATAGGTCATTACTGGTCTGCTACACAAACTTACAGGGCATTCTCCTGCAACCAATAATTACTCTGATCCCTCTCTTTCTCTTTGCTCTCCTCCCTAAAACGAACTCTGATCTTTCTCATGTAACTGAGGTAATCTTTGGATGGACAATATCTTAGCTTAGACGAAGATTGTTTGTGCTCAACCTCTTGAAACTCATACTCAAAACCCAAAATATAAATTCTACCTCTTCACATATTTAGGTATCTACCATCTTGTTCTCACAAAAAGATACATAGTTGATTGAATTTTATATCAAATAAAACCCACTAAAGATAAATATGAATTTTTTTTATAATTTTCAGAAAACAGTGAAAGTAAGATTTCATGTTATTAAGGCTAGATATTTTTTCATATTCACTTTGCTATTTCTTTTTTCAATTAGTGAAAAGTTTTCAATGGAACTTAAAAATAAATATCCAGTCTACCCACCAGATCAGCCATTGGGTTCAAATACATTGGATAATGGGTTGGGCATGAATAACAAATCTAAAATTCGTCAATGGGAAGATTGTTAGTATTGGGTTTAAATCCATTAGATGATGGATTAGACGTAGATGAAAAATCTGGAATCTGCAATCCGTTTTTGGCATTTTGGTTACAAATGAGATGAAATCTAGGGGATCATGGTCTGGATTCGTCCGGTTTTCGCCTTATTCAATCCAATATGTGGTGAATTTCAATTTTGACATCCACATCTGATCCAACATCCGGCGGATTGGATGCAAATGAACTGATAGATTTCTGCTATGATTAATTTTTAAAATATAGAAGGCAAAACCAACAAAAATGACTTAAGATCTCATTATCATTTACACAATTTCTAATATTAACTAGAACATACACGAGTTTTACTCATGTTTCCTTTACTCACCCATCCAATACTAGTAAAGAAACTCATCCTCATCAGATACTATTAAAGGAACTCAATTTAATAATAACATCCTAAATTTATCTATATCTATATAATAATGTCATGAAATTTTATCAATAATTCAACTAAGAAACTAATATCAATCAATATCCGGGAACAAAATAAACATACCAAAATAGAATAACTGTGAACTTAGCGGATGTGGATGTTGAATCAATTTTAACTCCACACTCGCATCCAGACCATTAGAGTACGGACACCCATTCGTAAAAAACGGATGGTCGGTTCGAATATGTGGATTCGATCACTCCTACAAATCCATTAGATCTAGGGGTGAGCATGGGCCGGTTTTCACCTCATCCGCATCCAATCTACTTAATTACGGATTTCAAGTTTGGCATCTGCATCCAATCCAACATCAAACGGATTTGCATCCAATGGATGAACGGATTGGGTACGGATAATCCAATGGATATGTTTTAATTAAAATTTAAAATGAAAAAATAAAACCAACATAGACGATTTCTTATAGAACCTACACATTCTATATATGGTATAAATATAAAAGTGCCATGAATAACACTCCAAGCAAACACTTTAAGAATTCCTAGACTATCTATATATTTTCTGAAAACTATATAAATATCCTTACTCTGACGGTTATGGATGTCCAACATATTTTCAAGGTTGCATCCGGACCCAATCCGTAATCCGTTGGATTCCAAAAATATCATCCGCATCCCACCCATTTACGAACGGTTTGGGCAACCATCCGAAAAAATGTTGTTGGTCTCGGTTAAATCCGCGGATTACGGGCCAAATGCTCACCCCTAATTAGATCATTAGATGTAGGGGTGTGCAATGGACGGACGATTGCGGATTAGGGGTCACCCGCGTCCAATCCGTCAAAGTTACGGATTTGGAAAATCCAACCGTGTCAGGCCCAATCACCCGCAAATTTCACATCCGCGGATTAGCGGGTGATGCGGATTAACCGTGGATTTGGTCAGGAAAAAAGAAAAAAAGTTATTTTTTTTCTAGTGAAACAGAAGTTTAATAATAAAAGTATTAATATTAAAGAGAAAAAGGCTTTTTATTTGAGAGGAGAAAAGTGGAGCTAATGATCGCTAACTAAATAGAGCACCACTTTTAGAAGGAAAGATTTTAGTACCGAACAAAAAAAAAAGGGTTGGAGTTCGATGACATACAGAACTTATGGAGTTTCTCAGGGAATCGGATTCCGAATGATCATAACGGTTACTACTTTTTGATTAGAGTATGAAACGTACTGTCGGCGGGATCAAACAGCCCCAGAAAATCAAAATGTTACTATCAAGCCAATCGGATTACAAGGCGAGATGCATAGTGGGTCATTTAATAATCTTTCTTTCCAAAACTGTGCGGTGTGGGTAAATCCGCGGATTGCAAAGTCCAACCGCCACCAAAACGTGTAAACGTGCGGATTTGAGAATCCCACCCGTGTCCGGCCCATAGCTCTTGCGGATTGGGTTTCACCCGCAATTTTGCGGACGGATACGGGTGAAATCCGCGGTTCCGGTTTTTTTGCACGGCCCTAATTAGATGTCATAGGGCCGAGCTGCTACTCTGGTTCAATCTAAATCCAAACATGATATGGGCCAAGCTGCTACTCAGTTGCTCAAAAAGAGCCCTTTAGTCCATCACACTAGTGTAGCAAAGAAGCCTACATTGACACACCAGGAAAAAACATTTTCCACCTCAAACTTTGAGCTTCTTCTCTCAGGCAAACAAAAATGGCAGTAACAGGATTAGTTCTTAACTTGGTTTCAGCATCATGGGATACAAAGCCAATAAGAAGAATAACTAATCCAAACACTATCCCAAACCCTTCTGTCAAGAACCCTAAACCAAAATCAACTACTATCAAGAAGAAGAGGGAACTGATTTCTACTTCAGAGTTACTCAAATTAAACCATACAAACCCAACAAACACTAAGGGTACTTCCTTTTGTGCATTGTTGAAAATGGGTTCTCTTTGTTTTCATGTTTAAGACTTTGTATTGAGGTTTTGGTGTTGAATTTTGTTGTTTTGTTTTACATTGGTGAGCAGTAGGGAAATTAGATGAATCACATTTGGGTTGTGAGAGATGGTTGCCTTCTGCTCCAGAAGTAAAGAAGCCTCGTTCTATTTATAATGCTGCATCTTTAGCATATCTTGGAGATTGCATTTATGAGGTAAAATGACTCTATTTTTTGTGAAGATAATGTTGAGTTTTTTGTTCTTCATATTGCTGTTATGATGTTTGATGAATGGTTGATGAGTTGTGAAAATGTAGGGAATTTTGGGAATTAGTATTTCTATATGTATTGACTAGTATCGATGTCGATGCACTTGATTTGGCTATTCTTTACGAAGATATGAAGTTGTTCTGTACACCATGAGTTTTGGCTAAGTACATTGTTTGTGTTGGAAATTGCAGTTATATGCTCGTAGACACTTTTTGTTCCCTCCTTTGAGCGTTGAGGAATACAATGACCGTGTTATGGCTGTAGTGCGTTGCGAAGCTCAGGCATGTATTTATATATCTGTAACATTTGTGCTCTTATGTATGCCTGAATTTGGTTAAATCCTCATGTTTGTTGTATATATGTGTATGGTTAGGGTGTACCGTCCAAGCATCATAAGGATAGTTATTAGACTTGATTTTAACAGTTGATGTGAAACAAAAATCCTCATTTATTATAAAGGTTGCTGGTTGCAGTTATACTGAGTGTGATGCGGCATATTTTGGACTCCATTTTACAAAATAAAATTTTTGTTGTACAAATTGTTCTGCCGCTCTTCTACCGTATGTGTATATTAATGCAACCCGGGTACCTGGAGGCTGGGGTTTATATTTCACTGCCATAGCTTAATATCCAAATTACATTACTACCATGTCTTAACATGAATTCCACTAACGAAGTAAGCCTATAAGCAAATCCAACCACATGCTATTTTGTGCCTCTGCTTATTTTGTCGGTTAAGGACATCGTTTTTGGGTATCGAGTAATTTACTGTTGAGAAGTGGTTTTTACTTTTTAGTGATAGATGCAGATGCACATGCTGGACACTGTTACTTTGCTTCAGCTGAGCACCTGAGTCCTTCCAGGAAGTCAAGTTTATTCCAAATTTTATGAATTTTTATTGTTCAAATTAGTGAAATACTACTGAGGGAAATGACTGGCTCAAAGACTTTCAAAAATATTACTGTTGTGCAGTTACTTGGGAGATCAACTTTAGATTTTGTTCTGGTTTTTATCAGCCTTAAACTTTAGAGTCAAAAAGGTCATGAAAATCTATGCTAGTTCTAGAAATCTGCATCTTTACAACCCTTTCACTTCTTTATCAGTGTTTGAACTATATACTCTAACCAAATCCAAAATCATACAAAGAGCCTCTCAAAATGGAAGCATTTTATGAGTTTTCTGTTGAACCAGATAGGACTCCCACAATTACAGGAGTTTATTATCATAGGTTATTTCTTATGGCAAAGATCTTGGGAGTACTAGTGTAAGCTCTTCTACAATTGGATGTACTATTTGTAATAGCATAAAGACATGGTGTACAAGTATTCTGTCTTACAATGTAACATTAAATAAGATAGCCATATAGAAGAAAGGAACTCAATACTTATGGAAGTCCCATACAGTTCAATATTTTTTTCCTGATTATTATACCTGACACTCTGACAGTCGTTGTGTACTTGTGTTTAGTCATATCAAGAACATATTCTCTTCTTTGGGATATAAATATCTTTTGTTCTGTTGAGGCATTACATCAACAGTTTAGGTTTTCAATTGACAACAAGCTGCATACTCTACGCATTATGTTAGCTGAGAAAGCCTCACTGTTGTTGTCTTTTCAGTTTTCAACTTTACGTTTTTCAAGATTTTGTTTGTCTTTTATGATTTTTTGTTTCTGGTAAATTATAACTGAGTTTACTTTGTGTTTCAGGATGCATTGCTCAAAAAACTTCTTGCTGATAACTTCTTATCGGTAGAAGAAAGGTTAGTACTTAAATTTAGTTTTTATTTTAGCCTTCTTACTCTGGCTTTCTTTTTTACAAACTACGATTTTATAAGTTCTATTAGTTACTTGGATTGTCTTTTCCATGTTCCGGGTTTTAAATTTCTTTCTCTGCCGTATTTAGGAGCAAAGTATTTTCATTTGCCTTTGTCTGTGGTACCTATAGGGCTGGGTATGGTTTTATTCACCCACTAGTAATGTGGTGTTCCATGACCAAGCCGCATATCATGGATGTGGTGGGGTATTTTCTTATCAAGTAATTGTAGGATTACTTTGTAACATCCCAAACCATGGGAGTTTTTTTTCAGCTAATTTACTAGTTGATGAAATTGGATAATTGGTTAATACTTAACCGGAGCTTTTAGCCTTCTCACTTGGGCTTTTTTTTTTTTTTTTTTTTTTACAAATATTGTTTTCTACGATTTTATAAATTGTCTTTTCCATGTACAAAGTTGTGCACTGTTCCAAGTTTTTCATTTGCCTTCTTATGTAGTACCTACAGGGCTAGGTATGATTTTGTTTAACTGTTCCATGACCAAACCCACATATTGTAGATGTGGGGGTATTTCCTATCAAGTAATAGTAGGAAATCTTGTAACATTCCAACCTTTGGGAGTTTTATTTCTGCTAATAATAGTTACTGATGAACCGAAACACACTCATAATGTTTAGGTCTGGGGTCTTTTTCTTTTTTCCAAATTTGAAAGCCTACGAAATGAAAGTATAACGAAATATATGTTTACTCTGTTGCACTTTGAACAAGAGACTCTGTGTCCACTGTTTGTAGGGATATCCTTCGATGGGGGAAAAATATTGACACTGGGAAAACAAAGACTACACGACGTGCTGGTGCAGCTGTGTATAATAGAGCTTCATCCCTTGAAACACTGGTGAGTTTCTAAATCCTGATTTGTGCTTATTAGATAGAGAGCACCACTCAAAAGGCTAAAACACCATTCAGCGTCAACCTAAATGCTATATGAGCTGCTGATGTCCATATAAACCCTACCTCGCTCAAATATCAATAAACATCACAGTTTTTCTTATTTCTAAGAGGAAGGAAAATGTAGCAAGGTTACTGGGTGTCTTATAATGGCCACAATGATAGCGGTCCCAAATGAGTTAGGATACAATCCAAATACCTGTTTGTGGTTACATTGCTTTTTACATTGAGAAGTGGATTCTAAGAGAGAATTGTGTGTTGTTTCTCTTGTCTGAATTTATCCGACACTTGCTTATAGTAAGAGCATCTCTAGTGGGACTATGTGCAGCCTCATACATGGCTAGTCTTGAAGACCTCTTTCTGAACATGTGAATCAAAATTCCTTTTTTTAAGTCAGACTTGGAGAAACCTATTTTAAGCTCAATTAGTAATCCTTATTACTGGTGGTTTGTTAAGGTACATAGTATAAACTTGTTTCGATGTAATTCACATAATGGAAATGTAAGGTAGCTTGTTGTGGAGGTTCCAACCTCCAAAAGTGGATTACTAGTTTTCTGTTTTCCTAGATCTTAGTTACATTTTATATTTGATAAATTTATTGTTGATCGCAGTATTGATTTAATCTTTAACATGGCCACACATTTGCTATCATGAGATGAGAAAAATTGTTTTCAAGTATTCAAAACTGTTGTTCGAGCATTGTTGGTTACATTTTTAGTAAAGACACCGAGAGTAACTCTGATTCAATATTTCAGACTTTTGCACAGTATTGTGGTATGAACTATATTATTTAAGCGTTTATGCTGTTCTGAAACTGATAAAGACAACTTTGAGAGGCTTTTATACCGGAAAGAGCTAAATATTATTGATTGCCTGGAGGCTGGAGGTCATCTCACACCTTAATTCTTTTTAGGTCGGCCATCTATACCTGACCAACGTAAATCGATTAGAAGAGATCATGGTGAGGATGGGATTTTCAACTGGCATTTCCACCCAACCAATTCTTGAAGAAGGAGAGAGCTTGACCAAATAAAATAGGGTCTTTAACATTTTTCACCTTGAGCTTGTATATTTGGAGATTCTTCAGTTTTTGTCTGACTCAAGACTAATTTGATTGTAAATAAATTGATGGTGATTTGAACGAAATTTGCTCATTTATGGGTATCTGGATATGGAAATAGTTTCTGTCAGATGTGGATGGGACCAAAACTAGTTTAGTTGTGACTCTCTTATGCTTAAAATACTGGATCAAGAATACATTCATTGATTCAGTTAAGTTTTGTGGATCGACTTCAGGACTTGGGATATTGGTTGGTTCCAGTGCTGCCAATTGTTATTGGTACATAAACGAACAATTGAATGTAATAGGTTCTAATTTTGGAATCCTGATCAAAATCTGAACCTTAAATTGTTGAAAATGCTCTTGGCCTCCTGCTATAAACCTATAATGGTTGCTAGCTTATTGAAATTCGCAGAATATCTTATGATGGTGAAGAGCACGGAGCCATAATCGACGGCTGTAGTACTCCCTTCATCAACTGCCACAGAAGCAATGACCGGAAGCATCACTACTGTAATGTTACTGATTGTGGTTTGATCTTATAACCCAAGTCACCAGTGAGTTGATTAATCATTTTTAGAGATGGGTTTGGTTATTCTAATTAGGAAACGTTAACATCAAATGGTGGACTGAATTGGGTGACAATTCTACACGTAACAAACACTTGTTGTATGAATCCGAAAAAGTCCTACTTTTGCACAATGCAAATATATTGAACGCACTCATCATCTACTATATCAACCTTATATATAAGTTTAGATTCAATTATGCTCATGATGTGGATAGTGATCTAATTTGCATAGTTAACAGTTTCAAGTTGCATCAAAATGAATGTGATAAGTTTCTGTTTCTTGCTGGCCCTGGGTGTAAACAGTAAAGAGAACAAGCAATCCTGTGTCTATACAACTTGTTACGTTGCAGACATTTCATCACAAAATTTTCATGGGCCCATCTCATACTTTTCACGGGCCCATCTTCCATCACTTAGTCCTAATCCGGAGACCCTTTGGAAAGTGGAAATTGAACTATTGGCCCTCCTTCTGATGGGCCTTCATAAATATCCCTAACATACTTTACAAATATCTCTAGTGGCATAACTGAAATTTTCAATAAAAACTTAATACCACTAATCGCCTCCGTCGCTCTCACCACCACCATCTTCATCGTTCCCATCACGACCACTATCTCGATCGCCTCCACCACAACTAGCACCACCACCTCCGTTATGTCCGCCATTACTATCAACAAACTTTATCTTCTTCTTTGTCGTTTGAAAATTGAGTTTGGAAATCAGATTCATAACGATTGAGAGATTTGGTTTCTTTGGTTTCTTTGTGTGATGAACTGTGAAAATATCGAGAAGATGAAGTTGTTTTTGAATTGAGATTGAAGAGGAGGAGGTTGCAGTCATTTGAAGAAGAAAATAGGATTTGATCGCCACCACAACTAGCACCACCACCAGTATCAACAGATCTGTCGCGATTTACTTTTGATTTCAACTGATTTCATACAGATTCAGAGATCGATTTGAGTTTTCGGTTTTTGATTTTTGGTAATTTCGAGTTTTGATTCAATTGCAAGTGGATTTTGAGTTAGAGATTTGAATACAGTGATTTGAGCTCCAGATTTGTTGATTCTGAAACTGGTAAGGTTCGACTTTAAATTTAGGTTTAGGTTTTGGAACTCCTCTTTCTCTTTATATGCTCAATTGCTTATCTTCTCTGCATTGTGTGGTGAATGGTACTATAAGAATGATTTATTAGATAATGTTCATTATATAAGTAAAATGGAGTTGTTGGTGTTGTTTTCCATGACTCTAGAATTGCAGGTTGGGATTGTAATGATGGTACCGAGGCTGCAAATGAGTTGTAGATGATGGTGCTGAGTTATTGACAGAACAACAAGGATGGGTGCTTCTATTGGTGGAGGAATTGTTGATGTTTTTATGTTTTTATGGGATCAACTACGGTTGTTGATCCATTTATGGGATCAACTCCTGTTGTTGACCCAATTTTTTATGGGATCAACTCCTGTTGTTGATCCCATTTATTGGATCAACTCCTGTTGTTGACCCAATTTTTTATGGGATCAACTACTGTTGTTGATCCTTTCAACTCCTATTGTTGACAATATTTCCTTTGGATAAGTATAATCATACTTGTAGTTTAAATCATGTAACTTTCTAACAATGTTGAAATTGTGGTGCAATGGTAGCATGACTGACTCCATGTCAAATGATGCGTGTTCGACTCACGCCAAGTTCACTCCATTTACATGGATCAACTTTCATTGTTGATCCAATTTAGTGGATCAACTAACATTGTTGATCCTTTTTTTTTTCGACCAACTACCGTTGTTGATCCCCTAAATTGGATCAACTTCTACTGTTGGTTCTACTGTTGATACAAAAATATCTGAACCAGTGCGGCGACGGTGGCGGTGGTGGTGGAGGACTGTGGTGGTGCAATAGTGGTGGTGAAGAAGTGGTGGTGGCGGTTGGTAGGTGGTGGTTGTTGAACGGTGGTGGTAGAATGGTAGTTGAATGTTGGTGGTGGTGGTGGTGCTAGTGGTGGTGGTGAAGTGGTATAGGAAGAAATTTGTTCCATTTTGAAATAAAGAAAAATATTATATGGGTGAGGGTATTAAGGTAAGCTAATTTTAAATGGATAAGGTTATTAAAAAGTAGGGACATATAAATAATGCACCCCTTTGGAAATCAGTGAGCATACTAAGCAAGAGTGTGAGAGTTCGATTCCCACCGGGACCTATTGATTAAATTTGGAGTTTAGATCGGACTTACACCATGTTTGTTTACTCCTGACTCATCTGAGTCGTCTGGATCTAACTGAAATCACCTGACTTGAGTCAATTTTGACACAATGTGTTTGTTTTGAGTCAGATAAGACTAAACTGACTCAAAAAAATATGAGCCAGTGGTTTGGTCCCATGAGTCAGGGGTATTTTGTTATCTGACTCAAACGGGTCCGAGTCAGGGGGTTAAGTATGAGTCAAAGGTTGAGTCAGATCTGACTCAAAATAGAAAACAAACGGTTTGACTGCTGACTCGGTACGAGTCAGGGTTGACTCAGACCCAGAGTCAGCTGCAAACAACCAAGGTCATGATCAGGGGACGGGGGACATATTCGGTGGCGTTGGGTTGGCGGAAGAGCGGAAATATTGAAGTTTTCTACTTTGGAATCTTCTTCAACTGTGACGAGCTTTAGAGCTTGTTCGGCAACCACAAGAAAATATTCTTGCCAGGACTAGAAATTTTTCTGGTTAATTTAGTTGCTGAAAAAATTACTTCAGAACAAATTTATGTACTTTTAAAAAGCTATTCTAAAAATTAATTTCCAAATTATAATTTTTAACTTTTTGACATAAAATAGTTCTCATGATACTTAAATCGAAAATGATTTACCCACCGCGAGCTGGCACTCCGCATGATACGGTCATGGTGGGTCCCACCCGAACCTTAAAAATCGTTCTTGCTAAACTCCTTCGGACCCACCGTGACTTTGTCACTCTGGGTAACCCACAATACCTAACTCACAGTGAGTATAAAATCATCGTTATTGGATAACTATAAATAATATCCTATCATGCTACGGAGAAAAGAATACTCAACAATGAAAGAGGCAGAACCCGAATTGAAAAAATTGGTTCCATAACGTAAAATGGCCTTGTAGGGTTGGGAAGTAGGTGGTTAGAACATTTGAGCATGTGGACCAACATTGGGTCCCAAAGTCAAGATATAGTTTTGACAACTAAATTTTACAACAAGCTTGAGATAGCAACACTTGTGAGTTTGACCGAGCAATGATCTAACAATTCTCATTGTAAATGGTTATTTAGGCCATTTTCAATTTAAAGTATTTTGTCCATCAATTCTGAGTCAATGTTTTTCTCCAGTAAAGGAAAATAACCTTTGTTGATCTAGCAAATATTAAACTGATTTCATTTATTTTTGGAAACAAGATTAAAATTAATCAAGGAATTAGATTAGGCCAAATAGATTTGCTATGCCAAGAACCGAAACAAAGATAGATAAGAAGTGAAGAAAACTGATCAAGTGAAATCTTGATGGTGAATATATTGTTGATATGTTGTATTGTTTATGTTACATCTTCCAAATATTCTGCATCTTCATTTTTTGGTACTTTGATTTTGGTTTGCTAATCAATGATAATATCTTTTTATGTAGATTGTGAAACAATTGTTCATCATATCTGATTTTAGCTATTGAAGAATACATGAAATATAGTATATCTAAGGAAGAACACCAACTACATTAGAAAATATCAAGAACAAAAAGAATAGTATGAAAACGAATGAGTTTTATGAAATACTCGTATAATAGTTGGTCTAACTTTGTCAAAGGGGGTAGTTAGATGGGCGAATTTGAATGCAGACGTTCAGAGGTCGGTATTTAATTCCACCCATGAGAGGTAGTTTGGATTACGTAGTTACTATGTCATGCATTCAGGCCCCTACCAAACATGTTTATATTGAATGTAGCCCTTGACCATACAGTTGACTGCACTACTTTCTTCCATTACACCCATGCCAAACGAACCTTAAAGAAGTTGGGAAGTGGGGTTGTTGATCTTAAGGACTTCTTTTCTTATTTTTTTAAAAATGCATGAGATGAATGGGTTCAAGTAAAGATTTTTATAATTTTGGTAATCTTAATGCTGCTCAGAATAAGTTATTTCTGAGATAGAAAAATAGTTTGTTTCCTTATTTATAACTTAACTTGCATAAACGGTCTTTCCTAAATTTAGAAGTATGAAGAATCGAGTCCCAAGTAATTACCAAGGTAACTACTTGTACTGGTAGCATCTAACTTGTTATAGTTACATTTAAACTTACTAAGTTAACATAAAAATTTGCCTTTCAAAATTTAATTTAATCTTAATAGGAAAAATGTTGTTTTTACCGCTTTTAATTGCACCACATATGTTAACTAAAAACATGAAAAATTTACCCCCAAAATAAAAACCGAAAATGCAAAATACACCAAAAATAAGTTTTGGTCGACTTGGTCTTTGGGATTGCCAACTTAATAAACTCAATAGTCAGGTTCCCAAATTCGAATGAGAAAAAGGTTTCCAAGAGAATTAATTCTAGTTTAGGTTCCCGAACTCAAAAGAGTAGGTTTGCGAACTCAAATTGCAGAACAGGTCATAGTATAAATCTTGTTTGCTTAGGTTCGGGAACTCAATATATAATTTCGTGAACTAAAATTTTAAAATGTACTGCAGTAAACAATTGCTTAAACTAAAGTTGGGAAATTCAACATAATATGTTCACGAACCTAGTTAGCAAAAAAAATATCACAAGAAAACTACATGGCTGAGGTACTTGAACTCAAAACTTTCGTATCTCACTAGATTTTAATTTTCTCTATTGATTCTTGATTTCGAACCTAAACAAGCGAGAGCTTGAACTTAGAAATCTTACTATACTTAGCCAAATGCTAGTCCCTAACAAGAACCTCCTATGAATGTCATTTAGTACTGAAGTCTTTGACTTTGCTATGATAGGGAAAAGAGTCTAAAATAGAAAATCAGTATTTACGCTATTAACCTTTAATGAGCTTCTTCAATGATGTTTTCATGTTCTCTTCAATCTTCAGCCTTTAAGGATAACTTGGATCAATCCTAAAACTTTACTACCAAATCTAATATAGTATGAACATGACTTTATCAAACTAGGAATTAATAAATAGTTATTGCATCTTGAAATGACGAGGGTACCCAAGTACACCAAAATCTTTTCATTTCAACTTATAAGTCTGATACCTTGAGTGATCGTCCATAGACAAAGCCGATACACTACGACTTCAAGCCATTCACTTGATAATAGTTGCGGTTCAAAACCGATTTACTATAGATCAATATCAAGTGATTAGGATTAGCGTACAAGTGTTATTTACTCTATTATAATGCGGAAGTAAAGTAAATGACATAGAAGAGAAGAGAAGGCTTGCAAGAATAATCAAACTAGGAGCAATCAAAGTTTCAACAACTGTTAGACAATGAAATAAATAACCGAAAACTAAAATAACAATGTAATTATCTAGTTTCCCACCAACGTTACTCGTAGAGCTTCTTGATCCCACATAAGTCTTTAAACGAGCGGAGGTAAGATATTTCGTCTAATTAGGGTACTTTCCTCTCCGGATAGTCGGATCCACCAGCAACAACACGAATGAAGTTTTCCTGGCTCTTAGGATAGTTTGCAAGCAATGAAAACTCAATTATTTATAGACCAAGGTTGTTTGGACAACAAGAAAATTCCAAAACCGAAAGATTCTCAAGATATGCAAAAAGTACCTAATTTTGGTTCTCATATTTCCAACTAATATCGAACCTATAATTCTGAAATCTTTCTTTAGAAAATATCTAATATTAGTTTAGCACTTATCTAATATAGCCTTTCAAGAGATATGTTTTCATTGATGGAAAATCAAAAACATATTATTCGAAAATCTTAATTAAAAGATTCTCAATATTTCGGTTTGGGATCACCTTGAGTATCAAGAAATATCTTTGAACAATTAAATATAAGAATTATGTACATGTTCAAATTATGTCAACATCTGGAACTTTCCTAATTAGCAAACCCTAATTCCAAACTCACACAAAACCATAAGTAATATGTGAATGTTGAAATTCGGCTTTGCTCTTGGTACCGGTTCTACCATGACTCCTAACATAGGTTAAGATCGGTTCTACCAAGTCTCCAAATATAGGTAAGGATCGGTTCTACAATGGCTCCTAACAAAATCTAGGATCGGTTCTACCATGTATCCCAATGTAGGTAAGGATCGTGTCTACCAAGACTCTCAGCATAAGCTTGGATTGGTTCTACCATTTATCCCAAAAAAATATAGGTAAGGATCGGTTCTACCATAACTGTCAACATAAGTTAAGATCGGTTCTACGAAAACTCCCACCTTATGTTCGAATTGGTCATCCAATAGATTTTCATAGAAAACCGGACCAAAAAACCTAGTGATTTCTTTTCGATTACGAAACAAGTTTCATATATGTACTTCCTTTAAACATATGATCAAACATAGTTTCCTAAGATGAAATCACACCTATATCCAATACATATTCAAGTAACAAGTTACATAGATTATGTCGATGTCGCATTTACGAAGTTAAAAAGATAAATGTTATACTTCGTAATCAAATTATATTCTTCCTTGACACTTTGATCATGATAAAATGACCAAGTCTAATACTAAAGTATTAAATATAACCTCGCATGTTACGTTTTCATTCTTAAACGATTTGAAAGTAACGATAGGAACGGAAACAAGTCAAGTCGGTATCACTAACCTCAAATGGAAGGATGATGTCTTCATTGTAGTCGATACATGTTCACGTTCTTTAGGTCTTCAAGATAATACTTGTATATCTCAACATTCCTAAACTTTCTAGTCTAACCTAAATGAAGTTGACTCTAATACATTTAATCAAGCGACTCTAATTGATTTTTGATACTAAAATATGACAACCAAACTTGACATACCAAAGCTCGGTGGTTTCAACCGAGCAATTCTCTAAATCATCTGATAATAGACTTGACATACCAAAGCCTGTAGGTTCGATTGAGCATTTTCTCTAACAATGGTAACCTCAGACAAGTTGGATATAAAAATATATGGCTTTGGAGTCATAATCAAAATTTGAGCCTTGATTTGTTGGAAATGCTCCTCATAAATGATCGGCAACCCATTGAAATGATAATAACTTATGATTATGAAGAATAATATGGAGCTGTTGTGGAACTACATTGAGAGCGTCAAGCCTTATCATCTTGTATTAATTACTCACTTAGAGCGTCATGGAAACAGTGATCAGAAGCATCACCGCATAAGGTCTCTAGTAACAGTACATCAACTATAAGGCTCAGGGACGAAGATAGAGATCCATTTTGTAGTTTTAAAACATAATCCTGTTTTGGTTTTCGGTAAAAGTGATTAAGGCTTGCGTCTTCTATTGTTTTCATTTGGGTGAAATGAAAAATAATGTCAAAATGTCAAATATAATGTATAAAAAGATATATAATAAAATGTAAAAGCTAATAATGTCGAACTTAATTCATCATATCAATTTATCCTATCTTTATAGAAATTAGATTTACTAAGAATGCTCATGTTTTACCATGCAGTCAATCTGTTATTAGGTATGGTATCAACAAGAAACCAACTACATGTTATGCATGTCACTAACTATTTGGGATTGGATTTTAAACTAACTCATCATCTATTATATAATTGTTAATTAATCATTTATAAAGATAAGAATGGAGTTTGGTTATTCAGTTATTTTTTTGGTGATTGTATGCACTTTCTGCCAATATCAAGATGACCTAGCTAAGGAGCGTCAAATGCCCACACAAGTGGATAAAGAAGATACGTGACCTCGTTTTGCATGGGAAACAGAATCCATCACCACCGCGTTAATATCAAGAGATTGAAGTCATATGGATATTGTGGACTCAATGTGCGACCAAATTTTACGCGTAAAAACACTTATACAAATCCAAAACAAAAGGGAGTGTTCATCCATATTTTAAGCTTTAAATTTCCTAGTTAATTTTTATCCACAATTTAAAACAAAAAACAAAATCGAGACCAATTTCTAATTTAGGATTTAGTTTCAAGACCCAAATTTGTTTATATATTTAAAGAATTTGTCAGTTTTGAATAAAGTTCAACATGGATGTGATAAGGATACGACACCTGTTAATATTAAATTAATGTATTTACTATGTATATTAGTATTGCACTCTCCATGTTTCCGCAAAAATGATAGTCTCTTTTTTGCAGAAACACATGTTGTTAATGTGGCAGTGCAACTTAATAAACACAACTCTCATGAATGAAATAAATGAAGAAATGACTGAGTTAATAGATAAAATGCGTACAAACATTAGGGATGTTGAAACTCGTAATGATGGATTAAGAATTAATGAAATTCTTAACGAAATTCAGTAATACATACACATTTCATCACTGCAAACACATAGTTGAAATTATTTTCAAACAGTTAAAACCTCTTAAATTAAAAATCCTAATAACCCCTTAATCAAATCAAATTACGTTTATCATTATTAACTTCAACAAAATTATATCTTGTTCTAATATAATCAAATCCAAACTATTGATACAATGGGTGAGGAATCACGTAGGAGACAGAGAAGAAAAGCATAAAGGACATTAAATGCAACAAATGTGGGATAAAGGGACATAATGCTCAAGAGTGTTTAACAACTTTAACCCCTAATCCTATTTATTTCTGGTCGTGTGATGTCTATACTCATGTTGTAATGGAGTGTCCAAATATGAAAGGATGCCTTCTTTGTGGTCAGCCAGACCACAAAGCCCAAAACTGACATATTTCACGCGACAAGGTAACTATAACTTTAGTAATCTGAAATGAATTTTACATTTTAAAACAAAACAACAAAGTTAAAAACATTAATATGATTATTTATTTATTTTGTCTTGCAGAAACTTAATATATTTGTCGAGTTGGATTTAAAGTATGATATATCTTTAATGATGATGGTGTTGATAATGGCTTTTTGTACTTTAAGTTTTGATGGAGGTATGATTGTGGTGGTGGAACTGTTTTTTCCAGTAGTTATTCTTGGTGTAGTTTTGGTTTCTTGATCATCCTACCAAAGTGAGGTTTAGCGGTAGAAGGAAAAGATAAACAAAAAAATAAAATAATTTTTTAAAATGAATATGATGAAGGTGAGTTTAAATTACTCACATCAATCGTAGGTTTTCAATATTTAGAGATGGTTTTATTTAACTTAGGTACATGCTTTATTTTGTCACTGCCAAAAAAATAAATATCAAATTGAAGATTTTGAGATTATAATTAAAATTTTAAATACAAAGTTATTCCATTGAAGTTCTTAAATTTGTACAGTAAAAAAGTTTAGTAACAACATTTAGAACTATTTGATTCTTCTTTACTTTTTTTGTTGAAATGCGCTATATTTCTAAACCTATTTTTTTTTTTGTAATGTTATCTGAAAAAGCGGGGATCTAACAACCACACCCAATATTTCGTTCGGAAATCTGTATGGACTAAACTCCAATATAATTCCAAGAGAATCAACTGGACATTCAGACTCAATCAAGGAAAGATATCCAAGAGTTATATCTCTGTTTCTCAAATCAATCAGAAAATCAACTGAATCAAATCCGTGAACTGATTCTTATGAGAAACAACTTGGATGGTATCAAAAACCAATATCTAAGTGTCAATCAATTTCTATCCAACAACCAAAGGTCGAATTTACCAATTGATTGAACTACGCACAACCTGTTTGTTTATGGGTGAAAACTATTCCTGCCGGATTTGGTAATTTGGGGTGTGTGAATGAGGAATGAATCTAAACCCCTAAACAAATGCACTGCGCGGTGAGTGCTTGTAGATTCGGAAATCACTCTGTGCAAGTCCGGCCTAAACCAAGAAATGGCCGTTCCAGACTTGTTTCGGTCACAAAGTGAAGGAGATGGGGTTGATCTTAGGGAGGGAAGCGAAGAAGGTGTTGAGATTGTGAAGGTGTTGGCTTGCTTATGACTTGTAACAAAAAGCTGAACCAGCTTACAGGATGCAAGCTATCAGTTCCGGTGTTTTGTATTAACACTTGGTTTCTGTTTTTTATTTGGACTTGCTCTTATTGGTGGAAATAGGGAGGAGAACCTATTTATACAAGTCATTGAGCCTTATTCACGTCTCTCGTGGGAAGTGGGGGAAGTGGAGTGATGGAGTAGTGGAGTTGTGTGTCAGTGTTACACGATCAGTCTTGCCCACTTCTCATGTCACCGCTAACCGTCCATAACTTCCTAACACGTTCTTGTGATGGCGCGTTGCACGCAAAGACGCCGTAAACCGCTAGACCAATACCCCGCATGTATCCCCCAGTTTGTGACATGATTGATGTCCGGAATGTGTGAATCGTGGATCCACGAAAGGTAGCATGTAATGCTGAATTGAATAACTCGCGTAATTCGGGAAGTTGATACTTGTGAAGTATCATGTGTATTTTATGCGTGTGCGCATCATGGTGTGGTAAAGTGATGGGTGGCGACGCCTTCTCGACCAATTAACTTCGACTGTGATTGTATAACCAAGCCGGTGAAGTTGGACGGACGAGATGATCTTTGAGACTATCATCTGCGACCGTTAATGAATTAGGGTTTTTGAAGAGGTGCACAAGCATCACTCTTCAGCTTGGTCTAAACCAAGCATGGGATATAATTTTGACAAGGCCGACCGTGCATGTGTGTAGACAACATGACGGTGTATGCGCCTATACCCATTACCTCACAAAAAGTATGATCGGGGCCACTCAATTCGTCCGGTGAAGTTGAGTGGTCGTGATCAATTTGTGACAGAAAAACCAAAGGCCGCAAGAGCCGCGCGCGTCATGCCCACTTCGGGCGCACGTTCCAAGATGACTAATCTTGGTCGGTCTTGGCCGATTGGTCTGGTGTGAAGGTGGATGGCTGGTGTTCACGCCTATACCTGAATATCCCATGAAAACGTGATCTGAGCCATCCAAATCGTCCGGCGAAGTTGAGCGGTCGAGATCAGTTTGCGGTTTGGGAGGTGCGACCACGCTAGTTTGGGCGCGCGTCTTGGAATGACCAGGCGGGATATGCCTTGGACGATCGGGTGAGGGGATAGATGGGTCCACGGTGGTCATGCTGGTATGACCGGACCTGCTAATCTAATCTTGGACCCTTCATTCGTACCGGAGAAGATGGACGCTCGTGATGCTCAAAACCCTAATTTTGGGTTTCAAGGCCGTGCCAATGCTTCATTCGGCGTACGAATGGGATAACCAACCATGGTTGGTCCCCGACCGATTGGTCAGGTATGTAGGCGGGCCCACGGTGATTGTGTTGACATGCTCCGGGCCCTTTGAATCTTCATCTGCACCCTCCATCTATACATGCGAAGATGGATGGTTGAGACCATTTTGCGACACATGTAATATGCCGCAAACCCTAAATTAGGTTTTCCGCCCATACGCCTCGGTTTTGGACGTTTTGGCAAGCTAGGCCAATCTCGGGGAGGCCGACCATGCGGGGTCCGTGTCGGTTCTAAGCAGCTGGATATTCCATACCGCTGGGTGTGATGGAATTGATCCGGGTCATCCAATCATGCTTGTGGAGTTGGATGATCAGATCATATCCGACCGATACGGTCAGTCCGGATGCTCAATCGGGCTAGTATAACACACCGAGAGGGGCTCAATCGGGCTAGTATAACACACCGAGAGTCACCCGTACGGGTATTTCGTACATGGTTTCATTATAATGCTTGGAGGTTCGTGTTGCTCAGAAGAGTAACACTCGATCATCATGCCGCACCGATAATGAGTACAGGAAATACAAGGCTGATTGCGCATTAATTAATAATGCTAGAAATTCACAGGGTATATGGGATTGTTGCTACATGCTCTAACCTGGATGAATTTCGTGTATTCACATAATGGGATTGTTGCCACATGCTCCATTCTTGGTGAATTAAGTGAGGGAGTATCCAACACTTATTAATGGCTTTATCTTTTACAAGATGTCAGCGCATAGTTTTTCTGGTTACACTATTATGGGGTAGGCATGAGATGGTGACATACATAAACGTAAGAAGACAAGATAAAGGAAGTCTACCTGGAGGGATTCTGTCCGTGGGAAATCCTCCATACGTGTGCGATCTCAAGCCTTGATGACCTGCTTCCTTCCTTAGGGTATTTACATTAAGTCCCCTGCCTGGAGGGATTCTGTCCGTGGGTGCTTACACACTGCTGGTTGAATCGCTCGTGTATCCAGATGTTCTTCTTATTCTTGATTAGGGCTCAAAAGAAAGCCTGACTTGGTCGGTGTCGTATCCCCATATATCGGGCGCCATAATTGTTTTAGGGTTTCCTCAGCATATATGCAAGTGTAGAGATTCTGAACCACTTTTACGATTTTACAACAGGGCTTTCTCGTAGAAACTCCGTTTCCTTATCATGTCGAACACCAGTGGATCGTCTTCTTCATACCGTCAAGGATTCTCCATTAAACGTGCACGACCTGCGTCTGAGCTTCATGATGGATCCCCTGCTCGTGTTCTCCGAGTCAAGAAGATAATACCGGTTTGTATCTCCTTTTTTTTTCTCTGAACAATTGCTTGTTCTTCATAATGATCAGGTGAATAATCTTCTCATTCTTGCGAGATATCCTACCGAAACATGTGTGACGGTTATCGATGATGATGACTTAAATGGTCCTCTTCCTTCAAAATCAAACACGCCTACCCCCTGTCGACCTCGATGATGCTGATTTGGGTGTCTCATATTATGAATACCCCAATGCAGGTCTTTTATTCGATGTTCGCATGAAATGTTTATCTTCCAGCTACCGAGACGTCGGTGGATTCTTAGTGCGGAAGGAGTTCGTGCCTCTTTACACTAAGTTATGGAGAAAGTATGGTCATATCGCAACCAGAATGTGGTCCTAGACTGTTCATCCTTTCACGGTCACCACGGTAAACTGTCTTCTTCCCATGATTGCTTTGAGATGGAGAATATTTCTATCCGCAACGTTGCCGAATCAAGCCTTGAAAAGTGGGAGGATATGGTATCTACCGCGAATCCATGGAGTTCAACGTGGGTCAAGTGGTTGCGGCAGCGTCTTGATATTATCAAGGTCGATCGAGCGGGCATCCTCGTGAATGTTGTTCCTGCTGCGAAAGCTATCTTGGAAGAGGAGAAGGCTCTGGACGCAGAATCAAAGGAGGTAGAGCGGGTTGTACAAGACTTGAAGAAAAGAACAGAAAGATATCAAGCTAGACTGGAGATGATGCTCTCAAGGAACTATAATCTTCTAGATGGCCTTTTCTAAGTCGTATTCAGCTGTATTCCTTTTATGTCAAAGTTTATTGAACATCTTTGCAGAATAAATTGCATGGGTTTTGATTGGTGAAACGGGTTTTTTCATTGATGCATCTCTGAATATAATTGATGATTAAAACATGTAATGAAAATAAATGCTCGTATTGTTGACAATGCAGATAGTGGTCGTGCATAATATGCCTTGAGCCACTTTCCATTGATGATCGCTTCCAATTTGCCTCCGTCCACCTTAATAATTTTGTAGTAGCTTGATGTTGTAAGCCTTGGTGACTGTGTAAGGACCTTCCCATTTCGGTGAGAACTTTGGTGCGGACATGTCTTGTTGGATGTGTTTGGCTGTTTTAAAACCAAATCTCCCACTTTGAAAACACGTGATTTCACGCTTTGTTGTATGCCCGGAAATTCTGTTCTGTACATCCGAGTACGTGCTTCTTCTTTGTCTCTTCTCCGAAATCCAGAGTGTCTAACTCCGCTACTCTAGAGTTAGAGGCTTCACCTCGTTCCAAATGGATTCCGGTTGCACTGCGATCCTGGATGATGGGATTTTGATCTGTTGGGAGAATTGCATCCGCTCCGTAAACAAGTGAGTATGGGAAAACCCCAATGGAGCTTCGGGCGATGTCCGGTATGCCCATAGTGCCATTGGTAACTTGTCGTGCCATTCCCTAGATTGTCGTGTAATCGTTCGACCGATGATCCGATCAATGTCTTGTTGGTACTTTCACTTGTCCGTTCCCTTGAGGATAGTAGATGGTGGAGAAGACCATGTTTAATGCCATACTCCTCAAGTAACTCTCGTACCTGCTTATTGGCGAAGGGAGTGCCATTATCAGTGATGATATGCTTAGGCACGCCGAAACGACAAATAATATGTTCTTTTATGAATGCCGCAATTGTTGCTCCTGTAGTTCCTCGCAGGGGAATGGCCTCTGCCCATTTGGTGAAGTATTCTGTCGAGCTTATGATGTACTCGTGTCGCTTCGATGATGGAGGATTGATTTTTCCGATAATGTCCAGTCCCCAGCTGTAAAATGGCCACGGACTGCTTATCTAGTGTAAAGGGGTGGAAAGCACGTGAACAAGGTTCCCATGAATTTGGCATTTGTGACAGCTTTGCACAAAAGCGGCTGCATCATCCTCCATGGTCGGCCAATAATATTTCTCGAGTATCTGGAAAACAGCTTTCCTCTTCCCTTGATGTTCCCTTCATGTGTTTCCTTCAAAGATGACTGGGATTTCTTCCCCAAATGTGCATCGTAGTAGATTACCTCCAAAGCTCTTGCGATACAGATCCCTTCATGTAATACGAACCGCTTAGCCTTTTGCTTCATCTTGATAGCATCCTTTGTTTGGCAGAGTTGTTCCGTCACGAGATAACTAATGTACGGCTCTCTCCAGTCCCCAAAGGTGGTTCACGTTAAAAACTTCCAATTGATGTGACGGCGCTTGGCAATTTGATCAGGACTTCTGAAGTAGTCTGGATTGAGCCTCCATCCCTGGCCAGTAATAGCCCAGACGTTGGAGTCGTCGGTAAAGCATTACCACCAGTGATTGTCCACAAATTTTGTTGTGAACATGATTCAGCCAGAAGTTGTGCTTCATCATCCCCAAGATATCTTGACAGGGAACCATCCGTGTTCCGATAATACAAAGATACCATGAAGCATGAAGAAGTTCTGGGGGTTTTAAGACTGACCTTTCCTTGGGAGAGTGAGTCATTGATCTCTTGAATGATCGGAGTTCGCCAATCATCGGTCTTGGTGTCTTTGTATTGTGATAACCATGTCGATTCTCCTGTTCTCCTCTTTATCACGTGGTTTCTTCCAAACCTTCGAACTTCAATTTGGAAGCCGTTGTTGCTAGACAATCGGCGTGCCTGTAGTTGCTGCGACTGACATGGGTTATGGTTGCATCGACAAAATAATTCAGTAACCTCTGTGCTTCTGATCGGTATGGAGCTAGCGTTACTTCCTTTAGTGCGTATACCCCATTCATCTGATTCACCAGTAACTTGGAGTCACCTCTTATCTCCAGGCGCGTGACTCCCACTTGCTTGGCTATTGACAGCCCTATGAGGAAGGCTTCAAACTCTGGCCGAGTTGTTGGTGCATTCGAAGTCCAAATGAAGGAGTGTGAGAATACTTCCCCAGCTTGGAGATACTAATACCACGCCTGCCTCTCCAAAGATATTGCTAGGGGTAGCAGAGCCATCAAATTACAAGAGCCACACTTCTTCTTCCAAAACAGAGACGTCCGGAAATTCTCCAGGAGATCTTCGTGTAGCCCCGTAGTGCCTTCTCCAGAAATGCCTCCAAAGAAGTCTGCAACCGCTTGACCCTTGATAGCTCTAGGTTACGCACACATTATGTCCAAAATCGACATTTGGAGAAGCCACTTGCCTGTCCTTCCAGTCGGGACCGGCTTTGAAAGTAAAAACTTTGGCAGGATCGTATTTAGACACGAGTATCACCCTATTAGACAAGAGGTAATGCCTGAACTTTTGAATGGAATGGATCAAGGCTAAATATGCCTTTTCCGCTCTGGGGTATCCGAGTTCAAAGATCTCTCAATATTCGTCGAAGTAGTATATGGGATTTTCTATTCCCTCGTCGTCTTCCCGAGCGAGTAGAGCTCCTACATCATGGTGTCGCCGCCGAAAGCAGTGTAGAGATGTAGCGGCTTTCCTTGTGCAGAGATTTCATAACTACCGGAGATGACAGTATTCGTTGAATCTTTCGAAAAGCCTCCCTTTGGGTTGTGGTCCAAATGAAGCTAGCTCCTTTCTTTTTAAGGGAGTGAATGAGGCGGCAAGTTGGGCTAGACCCGGATATAAAACGTCGGATGTAGTTTACCTTGCCCATGAAACTCGGAGTTCCTTCACAGCCCGTGGAGGCGGCATTGTGAGGATAGCTTGAGTCTTGGACGGGTCTACCTTAATTCCTTCCGCGGTTACTTGGAATCCTAGAAATTTGCCCGAAGAGACACCGAAAGCGCATTTCGGAGGATTCATCTTCAACTTGTACTCTCGACACCTCTCGAACACTTGTCGTAAGACGTTGGTGTGATCTCGCTTGAGCCCTTGACTTGACCACGATATCATCTACGTAGTCTTATACTTGTTTATGCATCATGTCATGGAAGATTTCCATCATAGCACGTTTATACGTTGCATACGGCGTTCTTTAAACCGAATGGCATAACGGTATAGTAAAAATTGCCAAGAGGGGTTCTAAGGCTGTCTTACTTGCATCGTGCTCATACATCCTTATCTGATTGTATCCGCTGTAACCATCCATGAAGGAAAACATGCCGTGTCCGCTAGTGGCGTCTACTAACATGTCGATATTAGGCAGGGGAAAGTCGTCCTTGGGGCAAGACTTGTTCAGTCTCTCGAAATCCACACAAAGACCGAATCTGTCCGTTTTTCTTCTTTACTGGGACCACATTGGCTAACCAGGTCGGATGGTGAATAGGTCTCGATGAAGCCAAAGCTAGTAACTTCTCGAATTTCGTTCTTGATTTGTTCTTCCACTTCATGTCCGAATTGCCTCGGAGATTGCTTGATTGGCTTGGATCCGGTATGACATGCGGTGATAAGTGACCAATTTTTCATCTAGACCAGGCATTTCCTCGTATGTCCAGCGAACACATCTTGGTACTCCTTGAGTAGTTGAACAAGACCCGTACGTTCGTCTCAGGGACGTAGTCGAACTGATAGAGACCGGCCTGGGAGATTCTTCATCCCCGATGTTAACAGTCTCGAGTTCGTCGGTTGTGGAATTGGTTCCATCTTGTAGTTGTTGCGGGGCATCTAATACCTCCTCTTGTACTTCGTCGTTCCTCGCAAAGATTCAATTGGGCGAGAGACCGGGTGCCGCCTCTCCCCGGCACTGCTAACAACGGCGCCGGATATTATCTTCCCTTTCTCGTCACGTTTCGCCTCGAAAGTGCGTTCCCTTTTGGTGTGAACGTGGGTTGAAGCCTCACTGGATAAAGATGGACGCCCCGTCAGAGAAGGCGTGTCGTGGTGCTTGGCCATCAGTGATGAAAATCTATTTTCTTCTTGGATTGAAGCCCACGTGGGTAGTGGGGTGCACAGGACTTTGTCTGATCTCCTCTGCGAGGTACCTTTTGGATTGAACAGCTCCACTCCGCATATTGGTGCGTACGAAGACAATGATGCAGGAATGCGGATGACTTTCTAATTTAGCATGGTCTACAGGCACTAGTGATACGTTGAGGGAATGACCTTGTTGTCGTGAAGCCATGGTCTCCCAAGTATCATATGGTAGTCCGGATCCTTTTCTATGACTTCAAACTTTGCTCTTGACTGAACGGGTCCTACTGATAAATTCAGATTGACATACCCGTATGTGCTGGTCCGATTTCCTTCGAAGTCCGTCATCGTGGTGGGATGTCGTACAATCTTGCATAGGCTAACCTTGGCTGTCTTGAGAGTCTTGAGAGTAATCACATTCGAAGATGCTCCTGTGTCGACGAGGGCCCTCATGAACTCTGAGCCCTTGATGTGAGCGGTAACATGTAGGGCCCGATTGTGAGCTTCCTCTGCCATCATGTCGTCTTCTGTGAATGTAACATTATTTACAAATATTTCCGATGTAGTTAAGATTTCTGGACGAGAATGAGTCAGGTGTACGTCCAGAGCTATTTTATTAATCGCAAAGAAACGTCTCGCTCGTTGATTCTTCGAGAGGTGCAAGAGTTCACACAAGCTTTCCACTAGAGATGCCGCTCCCGATCCACCGGCCTCCGGTTCGTAGTAAAACTGTTGATTTGAGGGGACTAGTCCCCGGTGTAAAGGTTTCCTAACGCTCATCTCTGATGTCATCTTGATGAGGAGATCAAGTATGCCGTTTACCGCTTCTTTGATTAGCTCCATATTCTTGGTGTGAATTTCCTGTACCCGTGCTAGTTCGCTTAATATTGGAAATCTCCTGATCATGCCGTCAGATACGCCGTTAGGAGAAGAGGTATCTCCGTTGGAGGAACCGTCGGGATTTGAGGCTGTCGAGGCGGTCCTAAGACCAACCATCTCGAAATTGATTGAATGGTATTGAAGAAATTGACTTTACAACTGAGAGATCAACCTCCCGCTGTGGTCGCCAATTGTTTATGGGTGAAAACTATTCCTGCCGGATTTGGTAATTTGGGGTGTGTGAATGAGGAATGAATCTAAACCCCTAAACAAATGCACTGCGCGGTGAGTGCTTGTAGATTCTAAATCAACTGCAAGTCCGGCCTAAACCAAGAAATGGCCGTTCCAGACTTGTTTCGGCACAAAGTGAAGGAGATGGGGTTGATCTTAGGGAGGGAAGCGAAGAAGGTGTTGAGATTGTGAAGATGTTGGCTTGCTTATGACTTGTAACAGAAAGTCGAACCAGCCTTACAGGATGCAAGCTATCGGCCCGTGTTTTTGTATTAACACTTGGTTTCGTTTTTATCCTGACTTGCTCTTATTGGTGGAAATAGGGAGGAAACCCTATTTATACAAGTCATTGAGCCTTATTCATGTCTCTCGTGGGAAGTGGAGGAAGTGGAGTGATGGAGTAGTGGAGTTGTGTGTCGTTGTTACACGATCAGCCTTGCCCACTTCTCCCGTCACCGCTAACCGTCCATAACTTCCTAACACGTTTGTGATGGCGCGTTGCACGCCGCACGCCGTAAACCGCTAGACCAATACCCCAAGATGTATCCCCCAGCTTTGTGACATGATTGATGTCCTGAATGTGTGAATCGTGGATCCACGAAAGGTAGCATGTAATGCTGAATTGAATAACTCGCGTAATCGGGAAGTTGATACTTGTGAAGTATCATGTGTATTTTATGCGAATACTGCATCATGGTGTGTTAAAGTGATGGGTGGCGACGCCTTATCGACCAATTAACTCCCGACTGTGATTGTATAACCAAGTCGGTGAAGTTGGACGGACGAGATGATCTTTGAGATACTCATCTACGACCGTTAATGAATTATGGTTTTTGAAGAGGTGCACAAGCATCACTCTTCAGCTTGGTCGAAACCAAGCATGGGATATAATTTTGACAAGGCCGACCGCATGTGTGTAGACAACATGACGGTGTAGGCGCCTATACCCATTACCTCACGAAAGTATGATCTGGGCCACTCAATTCGTCCGGTGAAGTTGAGTGGTCATGATCAATTTGTGACAAAAACCAAAGGCCGCAAGAGTCGCGCGGTCATGCCCACTTCGGGCGCACGTTCCAAGATGACCAATCTTGGTCGGTCTTGGCCGATTGGTCCGGTGTGTGAAGGTGGTAATCTGGTGTTCACGCCTATACCCGAATATCCCATGAAAACGTGATCTCGAGCCATCCAAATCGTCCGGGCGAAGTTGAGCGGTCGAGATCGGGCCATGCGGTTTGGGAGGTGCGACCACGCTATTTTGGGCGCGCATCTTGGAATAACCAGCCGGATATTCCTTGGCCGATCGGGTGAGGGGATAGATGGGTCCACGGTGGTCATGCCGGGTATGACCGACTCGCTTAATCTAATCTTGGACCCTCCATTCGTACTGAGAAGATGGACGCTCGTGATGCTCAAAACCCTAATTTTGGGTTTCAAGGCCGTGCGTCAATGCTTCATTCAACAGACGACTGGGATAACCAACCATGGTTGGTCCCGACCGATTGGTCGTGTATGTAAAGGCCCACGAATTGTGTTGACATGCTCCTGGGCCCTTTGAATCTTCATCCGCACCCTCCATCTATACATGCGAAGATGGATGGTTGAGACCATTTTGCGACACATGTAATATGCCGCAAACCCTAATTTAGGTTTTCCGCCCATACGCCCGGTTTTGGACGTTTTGGCAAGCTAGGCCAATCTCACGGGAGGCCGACCATGCGGGGGTCCGCGTCGGTTCGGCAGTGGATATTCCATACCTTCTTGGGGTGATGGAATTGATCCGGGTCATCCAATCATGCTTGTTGAGTTGGATGATCGGATCATATCCGACCGATACGGTCAAATCCGGATGCTCAATCCAAGCTAGTATAACACACCGAGAGGCTCAATCGGGCTAGTATAACACACCGAGAGTCACCCGTACGGGTATTTCGTACATGGTTTCATTATAATGCTTGGAGGTTCGTGTTGCTCTGAAGAGTAACACTCGGCCGTCATGCCGCACCGATAATGAGTACAGAAATACAAGGCCGATTGCGCATTAATTAATAATGCTAGAAATTCACAGGGTATATGGGATTGTTGCTACATGCTCCAACCTGGATGAATTTCGTGTATTCACTGAATGGGATTGTTGCCACATGCTTCATTCTTGGTGAATTAAGTGAGGAGTATCCAACACTTATTAATGGCTTTATCTTTTACAAGATGTCACGCATAGTTTTTCCGGTTTTTACAATTTTAACCTTAAATGAAAACACCATCAACATTAAGTCCCCTCGCCTAGCACATAATGGTTACACTATTGTGGGGTAGGCATGAGATGGTGACATACATAAACGTAAGAAGACAAGATAAAGGAAGTCTACCCGGAGGGATTTCGCCGTGGGCAATCCTCCATACGTGTGCGATCTCAAGCCTTGATGGACCTGCTTCCTTCCTTAGGGTATTTACATTAAGTCCCCTGCCTGGAGGGATTCTGGCCGTGGGTGCTTACACACTACTGGTTGAATCGCTCGTGTATCCAGATGTTCTTCTGATTCTTGATTAGGGCTCAAAAGAAAGCCTCGACTTGGCTCTGTCGTATCCCCATATATCGGGCGCCGTAATTGTTTTAGGGTTTCCTCAAAGATATATGCAAGTGTAGAGATTCCAACCACTTTTACGATTTTACAACAGGGCTTTCTCGTAGAAACTCCGTTTCCTTATCATGTCGAACACCAGTGGATCGCCTTCTTCATACCGTCAAGGATTCTCCATTAAATGTGCACGACCTGCGTCTGAGCTTCATGATGGATCCCCTGCTCGTGTTCTCCGCGTCAAGAAGATAATACCGGTTTGTATCTCCTTTTTTTTTTCTCTGAACAATTGCTTGTTCTTCATAATGATCAGGTGAATAATCATCTCATTCTTGCAGAGATATCCTACCGGAACATGTGTGATGGTTATCGATGATGATAACTTAAACAGTACTCTTCCTTCAAAATCAAACACGCCTACCCCTGTCGACCTCGAAGATGCTGATTTGGGTGTCTCATCTTATGAATACCCCAATGCAGGTCTTTTATTCGATGTTCGCATGAAATGTTTATCCTTCATCTACCGAGATGTCGGTGGATTCTTAGTGCGGAAGGAGTTCGTGCCTCTTTACACGAAGTTATGGAGAAAGTATGGTCATATCGCAACCAGAATGTGGTCCTAAGACTGTTTATCCGCTTCTCCGGTCACCACTGTAAACTGTCTTCTTCCCATGATTGCTGAGATGGAGAACATTTCTATCCGCAACTTTGCCGAATCAAGCCTTGAAAAGTGGGAGGATATGGTATCTACTTGCGAATCCATGGAGTTCAACGTGGGCTGGTTGCGGCAGCGTCTTGATATTATCAAGGTCGATCGAGCGGGCATCCTCGTGAATGTTGTTCCTGCTGCGAAAGGTTTCAGTCCGGACTGTAACATTTAAAACCGTTTGCATACTGGTATGCGAACAGGGTTTCCGGACCTGAAACATACCAAATAGTTTGCATACTGGTATGCATACTGTGTTTTATCCAGACAAAGGTTAATTGTTCTCAACTCCCATTTCAATCATTGAAACATCCCTAGAAGACGACAATAGCTGTCTCACACAAAATATTAGCTTATAAGTAATTTTCAAGTTATTAGATGATCAATATGAAACTTTCCGAGTCGACATCAAATGATTGTCTCACACAAATCAAGTAATATGTTTCAAGGAAATTTTCACATGATCATCTTTTGACTTATTATTTAGTTTCCAACAAATAATTTTTTCCAACTAAACTCGTCAAGAATAATGATGAACGTAGCTAAACCAAAAAACTTCCAACGCATATTTCGAGAAATATATAAGCGAGTTACACTCAGCTCGAAATATCAAATGTGTATAATATAAAAGTCTATATAGATATACGACTTAGTATCATTAGGAAATAGAATAAAATAGACTTCTGAGTGATAGATAAGTTTTAGTCTCCACATACATTTTGTTGATGAAGTTACTCAAATCTCCCCTCAGTAGATCTTCGTCTTCACTCGATGAACGACATGAAGTCTAAAGCTCAACTACACATTCTATCCTAATCCGAGACATAGCTATAAGTAGACTAGAAATCAGGACTCATAGTTTTGATCACCTAAACTTGACAAACAAGCTTGATATAGCAACGCTTGCGAGTTCGACCGATCTGTGCTCTAACAATCTCCCCCTTTGTCAATTTTAGTGACAAAAATATCAATACATATGGATTAAAAAATAAATAAACTTTGTATCTTCTCATCCAACATGCTTGATTTCCTTGGTTCTTTAACATTCCTTGAATTCTTCGTCACTTCAAGTACTTCCAGCGATTCTGAACGTGTTCAACTCAGCATCATTGTTGTTGAAGATTCGTAGCCATAACAATAATCAACAAGATGTTTTCTTATTATTATACAGTGTCATAGTATTATTACAGAGCATCAAAGTCCAATTGTATCACAACTCTGACAATAATACTATGGTGATATGTATCACTCTCCCTTAGTCAATACTTCATCACACAATGAAAACCACTCCCCCTTACATAATGATCCGTAAACCATATGTATGTAGTGTGAACTACAAAATAATTCTACCCCTTTTTGTCCATATAAATTGGAAAAGGTACGAAAACTAACGGGATCATAATGAAATTATCAAAGAGATTATTCATGACTAAAAGAAAACATATCAACTTGGTTTCAATGATTTCACATATTCGAAACTTAGTGTATTCATCAAGGAGTTTATAAAGATACAAGATAACTCCTAAAATATTTAACAACCGCACTCTCCACAAAGATTTGAAAATTAAGCATAAGTTCACTTAAGAACTCTCCCCCATAATATGCCATTCCCAAAGGAACAACAAGAGAGACCTTACTTTTACAAGAAAAGAAGGATTTCTTTGGACATTAACAAATTACATGAAACGTGAATTTGTATCTAGAAAACTCGAATAAATTAACAACTAGAGATCGTAATGATTAATTTAGTCGGAAATGCTCAACATAAGATAACTTACGGATCCATACAGTACTTTCACATAGAAGTGGATAAGGGAAAGATCAATACTGCGGAATATTCAAAAGTTCATTTTATCTTTTATCAATATTTGCATAAGACAATATAGACTTAACTTTTGACCATATATGAGATAATCATAGTTCACGGATGTAAACACACATATCCCATAACATATTTTTGCAATTTATAAAACCAATAAAGATTAAATACTGTAAAATCATCTTCCAAATAACTTAGAATTTAAATAATTAAATCTAATTAAAACTATTGCAAGATGAAATCGTTGGAAATAGCTATGTGTAATCACAATAATTGTTATTCCAAACCCTAGTTATCCTTCTTAAAACGCAAGAATAAATTCTCATATGAAGTTTCCTAGACAAAATAAAATCAGCTCCAAAAACAAACTGAAAAACTTTAGACATAATCATCAACTAGAGATCGAACACAAGCAAGTTCATCAGTTGCTTTCTTCAGTTCAGTTTTCAGAAAAACAAGATTCTTTGTTGCAATTTCAAGTTGTTCACTAACAATAGTGAAATCTCTGAATAGATTTCCAACCAATTGAGATGACATCTGGAATAGTTGATAGGTGTAGAATACACCGTATTTAATATCTAGTATTTATGCTTTCTTTGCGAGTTTTCTTGTAAATTATGTATCTTATGTTTGATTTTGAGTTTATTAGGTGCAATGGAGTCGTTTGAAGCAAAAGAAGAAGAAATCATTCATTTGGAGTGAAAATGGCAAAAAGGTCAACTCACGGGCGAGTTACATTTGGAACCGTCTAAGGTTGAGCAAGAAGGAGGTGAATAATGAAGTGATAATTCAGCTGAGAAAGGAATTAGATGTCGGTTCTCTCGGAACCGACAAGACTATATGAACTGGTTAGCCCTTATCCAAAGTGGCGCAGGTGGAAATATAAAGTTCAATCATTACAACCCCACAATCGAGAATGGTCTTCTTCATTACACCGGAAATCGAGAAAGAAGAGAGAAGTGAGGATGGCGGCTCCGAAGGCTTTGTCGATTCTATTAGTGGACCGAAGCCGAGAGGATGGTCGAGATTCGGATGGGTTTAAAGTATTGCAGACGGTGGTGAAGATGAAGTTGTTTCGGACTCGATTATTAATTGATGGAGAAGATAGAAATTGAGAGTTGGGTTTGCTGGAGATTAAATCTCGAGATGATTGAAGATGGGTATGAGTTTAATTCGATCTATAAGGAGTTGTGATGTGTAATCGAAGTGATTGAAGAGATGATGTCAAGGATTTGAGAATAAAGAAAGATTCAAAGTTAGGGATTGAGTTAACCCTTAAATCACCGACTACAAAAAAAGCAAGGATGAAGTGAAATTGGAGATTATCATGGGTTTGATTGTTGTGCTGCCGTTGCTATTATGGAGTCAATCACCAAGAACATAGCTTCCTGATCTACCGTTGGTTTTGAGATTATGAAATGGCCTGAGATGGTGTTTACAAATGGGATTTGAAATGGGTTTTGCAGAATGAAATGATATCTCGCTGCAATGAGTAAACTGGAATTGCAGAATGAAGTGCATTTACAAATGATGCTATCGAAGTTGAGTTAAAAGTCAGTAAGAACAAGGGAGATTGAACCAGCTTTTGCAACAAGAATTGGCCATGTGCGGTTGTACTTAAAATCAAGTTTGGTGTTGGTTTGGTGGCGTTGTAGGTGAGCTAAGTTCGTGTTGTCGCTGATAGAGTTATTGTTTGAGGCAACAGAAATGGAAGTCGGTGTGGTGCGCAAATGATGTTGATTTCATTATGGTGCTCGCACTTTTAAATGGAGAAGAAAATAGTGTTGTGCTTCGATGGTGGTAATGAGATGATGGCTGCACATGGAGTTACAAATAATGTAAAGATGGAGTTGGCAAGAACGGAAAGGGAGTATGTTGTTGCTTAAAGTGTGAACTGACTATGAGCCGGTATAGCCGGTGGTGATGTACAAAGTTGGCCGGGTGCATCAGTGCGGGGAAGACAATGAAGTGCACCGAAGCTACAAAAGAGGATATGCATTTGTCAGTGTGTCTTGTTCATGGGTTGTGTTGCAGGCACTCAATGAGGTGGTTTTGCAAAGCTAGAGCAAGGATATGGGGCTTGTGATGTCTGAAAATTGAAGCACCGTGGAGCCGTGCTAGTGGCTCATTGGTGGTAATGATGTTGGCCTCGTGAAAGGGAGTCAAACATGGTGCCGGTGCTTACGACTAGGGCAGAATTGAAGTTGCGAATCGATTGTGGGTTTCAGTGAGACAAAGAAATGTGGAGTGAATTATTGCAGGCCGAGCCGTTATGGCAAGAGGGTCAGAGCCCCGATGTTACTGGTGGAGCCGAAGAATGTAGCAGACACAGGTTGGTTGTGCCATGGATTGTGGTTGTCTTTGGTGAACCGCAGATGTGCAGGATTCATGAGCTAAGAAAGAAGCAAATGGGGTCGAGCTCGGTGGATACAAGTGACGCCGCAAGACTCGGGAAATTCGCAGCAGGTACATGAGCTGGTGCTGCAGCGTGCCGGAGGGCCGGTGAAGCGGGTAATATTCGGGTGGCTTGCTGTGGCGAAGCTAGGTCTGGTGGTAATGCAATGTGTTGGATTGCAATGGAGTAATGAACTGCAGGAGTGAATACTAGTGAATTTGCAGGGTGTGTGTTGTTCTGAGCATGAAGGATAAGAAGATAATGAGTAAATGGCATTGAGCTGCAGCAAAATAAACAAGAAGTGCAGCCATCTTGGCCGGAAGAAGCCTTGATGCACAATGATCATGCATCACAGTCAGCCGTGCAACTAGCCACCGATATGACCCCGACTCATCCGGCACACTCCGAACCGAGCCCGACTTTCTCCTCGACCCGATCCAACCCGTCCCGATCCGAGCCGACCCGGTTTGACCGATCCGACTCAAGACTCGACCTGCTCGCTCGTTGACCCTGACCGGCGGACTTTGCCGGGTCACCGGAGCCGATTTCCGCGACTTTCCGGCCGATTTCCGGCCATAATACCAGATTCCGCGACCGTTTTCGGGGCGTATTTTCTACACGGGTTTCTCGTCCTTGTGGGCTTGGTGGACTCTCAACTAATGGACTTTGAAGACTAAACCTAATATTGGAAGGAGAGAAAGGCTATAAAAGGGAGGTTTTCTACAACACATATGATACCTCATATCTTATCTTAACTTTACTTGGAATTCTTTTGGAGAGCCACTTTTGTTTACACTTCTAGGGTTTGGTTTTGTTCTTCTTCTTCTTTGTTTTATTATAGAATATTGATGATGATGAACTCCATAGCTATGAGTAGCTAAACATCTTATTGGTTATGGGATAAAAGTTGATTTCTCAACATGCTTTTGATTCAATGAATTAGTTTTGTCTCGTAATTATTGTTTGTGATTCACAATTAATAGTGTTATAAGATTTGAAAACTTGTTAGGTTGAGTCCTAATCAATCCGATTTGTGTTCATCTCTAGAGCTATATTAGGGTTTTCAATACGAAAAAGTTGTTTATCCCTGATTCTAAGTAGCATAATTGTGGTTAGTGCTTGTAGTGATACATCCTACTAGTCACAAGTGAATCATAACTTTTGTTAAAACGTCTAGTGCTTTTACACATTCGTTTGCATTGATGAGTCTTATTCCATAGAACTTAATGCTCTTAGGGAGTTAAACTTAATTGTGCTTTTACACTTTAGGTTGCTTTCGACGAAGAATTCACATATGCATCTTTTAATGTGGTTGTGATGAAAACAGGGAATTAACGGGTTATACTTGCGATCAAGATATCCTAGGACCTTTAATAAATACGAGATTAAAATACCAATTCTAATCATTGATGAAAATACATGTTTGTGAATGATACTATCCCGTGACCAATATCTTCTCCTTATTGATTTCTCAAAACTATTTACTTTGCTTTCAACTACTTTTATTTCTTAAACAACAAACATACCTTGGGTTATTTTAGAAACTGAAATTTACATAACAACAAACGCCTCTCTGTGGATACGAACTCTTCCTTACCTTGTGCTTCATTTAAATTTAGTGCGTAAGAAAGTGAAATTATATTTGACGGATTGACACACGATCAATAGTTGAGTGTCTTCATGATCTACAACATGGTAGCAGTTAATGAAGACATGGTTCTTATGAAACTCAATAACCTTGCTCTCTTCAACTTTGTCTTCCTTTTTGTATCCATCCATCGTGCAGTTCATGATATCACAAGAAGGTTTCTTGGGGTTCTGGAACGAACATATATCACAAGAAGGACAATCCTTTATATATATATATATATGTGTGTGTGTGTGTGTGTGTGTGTGTGTGTGTGTGTGTGTGTGTGTGTGTGTGTGTGTGTGTGTGTGTGTGTGTGTGTGTGTGTCATATATGGAAACCCTAGAAACACCCGTTTATATTTCCAAACACATCAGTGTTGGAGCCATACGTTCGGTCATGAACTAGATACACAGACCGTTCTTGGCTATGAATCAAAGTTCAGAACCGATGGAGCCTATTCTAGAAGCATGTTTTGACAGAATATCAAAAACAATAGCTTAGCTCACAGGATATTTGTTGATGAACAACAAATCAACTGTCTTAAAGGAAGTACAAAAACAAATTTTTCAGATGAAGCAACAAAGAGAATTATTTCAAGAGTTGTTGATCAATTTTTTTTTGTAAAAAAAAAAAAAAAAAAAAAAAAAAAAAACGTAACAATGCTCAACGGTACAACGAGAGAAAAAAAATGATACAACAATGACCACTTTGTCAAGAAGGTATCAGTTAGAGCACTGCTCGGTCGAACTCGCAAGCGTTGATATCTCAAGCTTGTTTGTCAAGTTTAGTTGCCAAAACTATAAGTCTTGATTTCTAGTCTAATTATAGCTAAGTCTCGGATTAGGATAGAAAGTGTAGTTGAGCTTAGACTTCACGATGTTCATCTATTGAATACGAAGAACTACTAAGGGGAGCTTGTGGAACTTCATAGACAAAAGGTATGTGAAGACTTGAACTCATCTATCACTCAAAATTCTATCCAATCTATCTCCTATTTGAGACAAAGTCGTATAGCTATATAGACTTTAATTATGCACATTTGATATTTCGAGCTGAGTTTAACTCGCTTACATATTTCTCGAAATATGTGTTGGTAAGATTTCTCTTTAACCAAGTTCATCTTATATTCTTGACGAAAGTCAAAAGATGATCATGTGAAAATCGCCTGGTAACATCTTACATGATTTGTGTGACACAATTATTTGATGTAGACTCTCGCGGAATGTTTCGTATTGATCATTCGATTGCTTGAAAATTGCTTTGAAGCTAATAGTTTGTGTGAGACAGCTATTCCAATCTTCCAAGAATGTTTCAATGGTTGAAATGAGATTTTAGAACAATTGGATTTAAGCATAGTGTGGGGGAATTTGATAGGTGTAGAATACACCGTATTTAATATTTAGTATTTATGCTTTCTTTGAGTAGTTTTCTTGTAAATTATGTATCTTATGTTTACTTTTGAGTTTATTAGGTGCAATGGAGTCATTTGGAGCAAAAAGACCAATTGGAACTCGTTCAAATACAAGATTTCTACTTTTCATTGTGTAGAGGACGAGAAGATGAAGACAATGGCGAAAGAACTGAGTCATTCGGAGTTCGTATGAAGAAGTTATGAGCAAAACAAGAACTTGGAGGACTAAGGGCTAAATGGTCATTTCATAGAGAAGTGCTATTGTCACCCCCGCTGTACGTTAAGGGGTAGTTATTCTGTTAAGGGGCAGCTCTCTATTGGAGGAGTGTTAAAGATGACCACCGAGGATAAGGGGTTAGAAACTTGGTTAACCCTTATCAAAAGTGCCCGAGTACCAATATCCCGCCCAAATTTAGCCAACCCTAAATCGAGTTTTCTTTCTCAATTATTTTCTCATTCTCGCTCCACCTCGAAGTGAGAAAAGCAGAGGTTCTGTCATTGAAAGTAAAATCGATGCTGGTATAGATCGAGAAGACACCAGTTGAATCAAGGAAAGAATTGTTGATGCTGTGAAAGAGGAGATTCAGTTAGGGTTTTAGTTCAAATCTGGAAGGAAGAAAAGGGTTACGATGACTAATTTGAGGAACCAGAGATGGTTTTGGGGCTGAAATTGAATTAGAGAACCGAGGAATCGATTTTGGTCCACTGATGCTGCTGATTGAATCGAGTACCAGGAAAGGGAGGAAGAAATGATGTTGATACAGTGAAGAATCGAAGAACTCGAGAGGGATTCTGCTCAAATCCGCAGGGTTATGTGATTGATGAATTGGTTGTGTCTGAATTGAAGTTAGGGTTCTGAGATGGGGTGAAATGTCAAGAAGCTCAGGGAGATTATGAGATGGAATTGCAAGTCTAGGTCATTATTTGGTTCTGTTGATTCGACTGAAGTGGTGATGCAGTTGCAATGACTTAAGAAGGGGTTTGATTTGGATCTGTGGATGGTGGAATCTGGTGTTGCCAGTGAAGATTAGGAGAAGAAATTGGAGAGGGGTTTGCATCAAATATGGCTTAGTGCAATGCAGTGCAAGATGGAGATGAGCAAAACAATGGTTCAGAATGGGCTGTGATGATTTGAAATGTGGTTACAGGGATGAATTAAGAAGTTGATGTTGCAAGGGTCAGTGAAAGCAGCTGAGAACAAAGAGATGGAGTTATTGGTGCTGTGTGTCGAATTGTGCATTGCAGGAATGGCTCCAATGAAGGAATAAAATTGCAGGTGCAGGGCGAGCTTAAGGCGATTGCAGGAATGGCAAGAGATGTTGCCGCATACATGGAAAAATGGGTGAACTACAAAGGATGAAGGCTGTGGAGTTCAGCTGCAGTAGTTTGAGTATGGCAGAGCTGGTAGTGGAAATTGCAAGTAATGGCAGTGGTGGTGTTGAATCTGTGATGCTGAGAAACGCAATGGCAGAGAGAAGATGGGTTACAGGCCATGATGTTGTAACTGGTGGTGCCGTTGATATACAATGTTCAAAGCTGAGAAGGGTGATGTCACTGTGACTGATTGGGATGGATTTAAACTGGCATAGCTGAGAAGATATTAAAAGAAGTCAAGCCGCAATGATTTGGGTGAATTTGTGCCGCAAAATCAAACTAAGTGAGCTGTTGTTGATAGTTGGAGGAAGCAACCGGGAAGGTTTGTAAGAGAATGGAGAAGCTACAAACAGAATTACAAGTGTAGCGGTTGCAGGAGATGACAAGCAATGGCAACGAGAAGTACACGGAACTGGGGTCATGAACTGATAGCAGCAAGGAGTCATGGTTCAAGGGTTGCGAGGAACCGAATGTTGCGGTGGAGGTTTGCTCTGGCGAGTGTTAATGTTTTGAACAAAGAATAAATAGATGTCTAGGATTGCAGTGAGGCACTGGTGGAGTCACGGCTGAATAGCGAGAATGACAGGCTAAGTTGGTTGTCATGGATGCCGCCACTAACCGCTGATGGTGGTGCTTAAATTCAAGGGTTCTGGTGGAATTCATAGCTGAACTGGAAGGTTAAGCTGCTGCAGTGAGCTGAAATAGCAGGGAAGTGTGGAATAAGATGGGACTGTGTTGGAGCTCAAATTACAGGGATGTGTGTGCTGGTGGTGGTTGAAATGGAGTGAATGCTTGTATGCCTCTGAGAATGGAGTGATGCTGTGAATGAGCAAAGGGGTTGAAACACCAGCTGAGTTGGGACTGTGTTGCAGAATGGGGAATTGCAGGTGCCAGCAGATGCGGTGATAAGCACTTGGAGCTGAATCAAGTGTGAGTCTGGTGATGCTCAGATGGATGAGGAATTAGTTGTTTTCGTTGGTATGACTGAAATGCAGATATGGGTATGACTCAGATGTTGGTCGGAACTGAGATTTGAAGTTGTGCAAGTGGATTGAAGTTGTGGTGGTTTGAGTTGCTACTGCAGCTATTTATTTGAGCATGGAGAGGAGTTGAAGTTGAACTGGTGTCATAGGTGTGAAGGATGATCTACAGAAATGAGATGACAAGCACGAAGTGCGTTACATAGCTTAACCCATCTTGGCCGAGAAGAGAAGTTACGCGACAGGGAAGGCAAGGCCATCTTGGTCAGAACTATTCAAAGCCAAGCTGCAAGACCCGGTCACCGAGTTAGCCACCGACTCGGTTCTGACTAGACCTAGCTGACTCAGTGATCCTTCCGTTGACCCGAGATGACTCGGTCCTGACCCGTTGACCGGTGACCGGTTTGACTTTGCCGGTCACCCGAGATGCTTTTCCTAAGCGACTATTCCGGCGGGATTCCGCCATAATCCCGGTTTTCCGTGAGCGTTTTTGGGACAGAATTTCTACACGGGTTTCTCTCTCTCGTGGGCCGGGTGAATTTCCAACTAATGGACTTTGAAGACAAAACCTAATTTTGGAAGGAGTTGAGCTATAAAAGAGAAGACTTTTCTCAAATCTTGGAATTTTTTAATCTATCTTTTTGCCTCTACTTTATTCTAGGGTTTAAAAACATGAAACTTCTTTTCCTTCTTGTGATGAACTCCATGAATATGAGCTAGAGTTTTTATTATTGGTTATGGAATAAGTTGGATTTCCAAACACGGGTTTTAATTCAATAAATTAGTTTTCTCTCATATTATCGTTTATGATTCACCATCAATATTGTTACATGATTTGAATGCTTGTTAGTCGAGTCGCGAGTCGATTGAGTTTGCTTTCATATTTATTGCTAGATTAGGGTTATTATACGCAAAAGTGATAATTCCGGATTGCAAGTAGCATAAATATGATTATAGTTTGTAGTGATATATTCTTATGATCATATGTGAGTCATAACCTTTGTTAAATCGGATTAGTGCGCTTTCCACGTTCGATTGCTTTGATTGGCCTGATTTCATAGAACTTTATGCATCTCGGGAATTAAACTTGATTAGTGCTCCTACACGTTAGGTTGTTCTTTTAGATAGAATTCATATTCACATCTTTTAATGTGTTTGTTGATGACAAGAGGAGATTAGCGGGATATTCTTGCGATCAAGGTATTTTAGGGTCTTTGATAAAAGTTGAGATTAAAATATCAATTCTAGTTATTGTGTTGAAAACATGTTTGTGATTGAAAACGAAATCCATGACCAATATCTTCTTATCCGTGATTTGATTTGTTTGCTTTGCTTTATTTGCTTTTATTTAGTTTATTATAATCACAAAACCCCGGTGTTATTTATAGGGAACCAAAAACAATTTGACAACCTAGACCTCTCTCTTGGATCGATCCTTTCTTGCCCTTGCTTCATTATATATTTTGAGTAGTAAGAAAGTGTAATTATATTTGTGTCGGCTGACAACCGATCAACTTGCATATATGTAATCCATGTATGGGAACCATAGTATGCATACACGTATGCGTACTTGTATATTTGTGAAAGTCCGGGAACCTAGTACACGTACCGGTACGTAAGCTAGCGTATGGTTTAGGTCCGGGAATTTATGATGAGTTTGGAGGTATGTGTACGCGTTCGCATACTGGCGAACCCAAACTTGGTCCGGCCACTAAGGTATGCGTACTCTTTTGCATACCTGAGTGGATGATGTTCTAAAATCGGTTTGTTCATGAAATATTACATTTATATTATAAGGAATGCAATCTTTTGCAAACCGTGGATATAATGTTCATGACTTGATCCGAGTGAATCAAAATCAATTTTGCTTCAATTGTGTCTTGTATACTTCTATGAGAATATAAACAATTGAACAACTCTAGAACTAGTTTCATTTGAGTCATTTGAACTAGTTATGGTTAAGATGAATAAGGTTTATATGAAAGTGTTCATATGGCTAACTTCGGTTAACTATTGTTGAGCCAACAAGGTGTACACGTTTAGGTACGGTTACTCATATCTAAACAAAGGTACATATCATTTGTGTATAACAAGCTAAGTTCGATCAAACAGTTGAAAGATATTAGCTTGAGTCTAATCAGGTTTTCATCTAACGGTGAATAATGAATGCTTTGTTACCAAGGTAACATTGATTGCAAACCCTGATTCGAAGATTATATAAAGGAGAACTTTAACAGCTGGGAAACCTAATCCCCACACCTTCTATGTGATACTAATTGCGACTACAGTCGATTCTCCTTTAACCTTAGGTTTTTCTAAAACCAAGTAGGTTAACGACTTAAAGACTTCATTGGGATTGTGAAGCCAGAACCAACTATTTTCTCTGTAGTTGCGCGATCTGATCTTGCTGTTTTCTATCGTGATTGAGTATTATCTTCTTTAAGATTGGCTCGAGAGTTAATCTCCGATAGGCAAGATAAAAAGTAGTCACAAACATCTTCATCTCATCGTTTGTGATTCCACAATATCTTGTTTCGCTACCTTACGATTAAGATTATTGTGAGGTGATTTATATTTCTAGGCTATTCTTTGGGAATACAGTTCGGTATATCAATTGGTTCCTGTTCACCTTGATTTATCAAAATACAGAACAAAACACATAGATTTATCTCTGGGAGACAGATTTATCTATTCAATAGACTTTTCTGTGTGATATAGATTTGTTTATCAAGTCTTCGACTTTGGGTCGTAGCAGCAACTCTTAGTTGTGGGTGAGATCAGCTAAGGGAATCAAGTGTGTAGAATCCTGTTCAAAGACGTAAAGAGCGCAATTGTACCTTGATCAGCGTGAGATTGGTTAGGGCCCAACTACATTCCATCCCGAAGTTAACTTGGAGTAGGATAGTGTTTGTAGCGACTTAATACAGTGTGGTGTTCAAATCTGGACTATGTCCCGAGGTTTTTTTGCATTTTCGGTTTCCTCTTTAACAAAATTTCTAGTGTCTGTGTTATTTCTTTTGCGCATTATATTTGTTTATATAATTGATATATCACAGGTTGTGCGTAAGTTCAATCAATTAGATAATCCAACCTTTGGTTGTTGATATGAATTGATTGTCACTTGAACATTGGTCTTTGGTACCATTCAAATTGTTTCTCATATTAATCAGGCTCACGGATTTATATCTGTTTGATTTGCTGATTACATTGTGAAACAGAGATACAACTCTTGGATATATTTACATTGATTGAGTCTGACTGTCTAGTTGATTCTCTTGGAATTATATTGGAGTTATCCATATAGATTGCTAAGAGAAATATTGGGTGTGGGTGTTAGACCCCCGCTTTTTCAATTGGTATCACAGCAGGCAAACACGTTTAAGACATCATAAGTCTCTGTTTGTAGCGATATGACTCTATGGACAGTAAAGTCTCGATAAACGCCTTACCAGGATTTAACTCTGATCTTAGAAAAAGTTCTTAAGAGCTTGTTATTCTCCAGAAAAAGTTGGATGAACAAATCTGGATCAATTCTTATCTTGTTGCAGAAATTTCAAAGTATAAGGATTTGAAGTCTGTCAAAGTTTCTTCAATGGATTTGAATAACTCCTTTAATTCTTCTTTGAAGAATTATCGCAAGTCAGGGGATAAACGAGGTTTAGGATTTGTGAAACCTGATGGGACTCAGAACCACTCAAATAAGACTAAAAATGTTGTTCTATGTATGTTCTGTGACTCTCACAATCACTTTCAACATACATGTGCGTACATCTTTCAGAAAAAGTTTAAAGGTTGCGAGTAATCTTCATAAGAAAGCTGAACAACTGTTTACTTCTCTAAAAAGGTGTAAAAATCTATCAAGAAATCCTAAGCGGGATAGTAATGTTAGTATGTGAGCTTTTGCTATAAAATAAACATCGCCCTTTCAATGGTTTCTTGACGGTGGATGTAGCCGATATATGACTGGTGATCTCTCGTGGTTTGTAAATTCAAGCAACTTTGAAGGAGGCCCCGTAACTTTTGGAGATGGGAGTTGTTGCTACATAAGCAAGAAGGGGATGATCAAACTACCCGACGTTCCTGAAATCCATGATGTTGTATACGTTAAAGGTATGACTACAAACCTTATTTCTATTAGTCAAATTTGTGACAAAGGCTACAAAGTAGTCTTCAATGCGAATGGATGTGACATTGTAGACAAAACTGGAAAAGTAATTTTTCAGGGAACTCGTGGTAAAAATAATTGTTATCTTCTTGATACTCAGTTTAGTAATTGTTCCAATTTGACTAAGGTGGAATCTACACATCTTTAGCATGAGTGTTTTGGTCACATCAATAATCATCTTCTAACTAAGATCATTAAAAAGAACTTGTTAGAGGCGTTCCCAAAATCAATGCAAATATTGATGGTGTCTCAGTGGTGCCTATCAAAAGGGTAAACAAACGAAAGTTCACCATAAATCATCTCGAGATATTCTCACTAAAGCTCCACTTGATTTAATTCATTTGGATCTCTTCGGACCAATTCAACAACCTACGATTGCTGGTAAGAAGTATGCTTTAGTTATGGTAGATGATTACACCAGATTTACTTGGGTGGTATTTTTAGCTCATAAGAATGAAACCCTTGATGAATTCCATATTATTGTTAATAGAATCTAGAATGAACAAGGTCGCAAGCTAAAGAAAATTAGAAGCAACCGTGGAACTAAATTCAAGGACACTAAGGTGTTTGAATTTTGTGACAAACTGGGGATTATTCAACAATACTCACCACCCATTACTCCTAAAGCTAATAGAGTTGCAGAAAGGAAAAATAGGAACATTCAATAAATGGACAGGGTAATGCTCCATAACAAAAAATTTACCTTTAAGGTTTTGGGAGAAGTTGTTTTCACAGCATGTTATTTGATCAATCGTGTCTACCTACGGTCGAAAACCCTAAACACCCCTTATGAGTTGTGGTATGGTAGGAAACCCAACTTACATTATCTTAGAGTGTTCGGAAGTAAGTGCTACATTCTGAAAGATCGAGAACAGAGAGGGAAATTTGATACTAAAAGCGATGAAGGTATCTTTCTTGGCTATGCTTCTGATAGTCGTGGTTTTTGAGTTTTTAATCTCAGAACCTAAGTTATGATGGAATCTTCTAATGCCATCATTGATGATCTAAGAAGTTTTCACCATGATAATCCTCCTACTGAATTGCCTCCAACTGAGACAATTGAGAAAGTCAAAGAAATCCCAGAATCAGTTGAAGTCATCCCAATGGTTACTGATCCTGATATTTCTAGTGATGAGGAGAAGAGCACTGATCGGGCTACTCCTGTTGAACAAGAACGTGTCCCTCTAAGACAACACTGGGTTTAAAGGAATCATGATCCCAACAGTATTATTGGAGGAAGAGATTCTACTTCTAAGACAAGAGTACAACTTCAAAATATTTGCAATTTTGGTTGTTATCTTTTACAAGTAGAACCAAGAAATATTGATGAAGCTCTTAGCGATCCCTTTTGGGTGAATGCAATGCATGAAGAGTTAAATCAATTTCAAAGACAAGATTTATGGGAGCTAGTACCTTGTCCCTCCAATATCAATATTGTTGGTACCAAATGGATATTCAAGAACAAGTCTGATGGATTTGGCACAATTGTCAGAAATAAAGCTAGACTTGTCTCTCAGGGATATTCACGTATTGAAGGTATCGACTTTGAAGAAACCTTTGCTCCCGTGGCACGCCTTGAGTCCATTCAGTTGTTATTAGCTCATGCTTGTTTTATCAAGGTTAAGCTGTTTCAAATGGACATAAAATCCGCGTTTCTAAAAGAAACTTTAAAGGAAGAAGTCTATGTCGCTCAACCTAAGGGTTTTGAAAATCCTGATTTCCCAGATCATGTCCTTAAGCTCAAAAAGAATTATATGGGTTAAAACAAGCACCTCATGCCTGGTTCGAAAAACTAACTACTTCTCTTCTTAGAAAAGGTTTTTCGAGAGGTGGATACGGCTCATATTCTCGCGAGCCGTTTAATGATTTCGCTCTCGTGCTTCTCGTTACCTTCTCTCGAGACATTCTCGCAAGTCTTGCTACCTTCTCTCGAGACACTCTCGCGAGTCTTGCTACCTTTCTCTCGAGACACTCTCGCGAGTCTTGCTACCTTCTCTCGAGACACTCTCGCGAGTCTTGCTACCTTCTCGCGAGTTATGAAAAATAATGAATCTCATAAGCTCTTCTCGCGAGTTAAGGAAATAATTGAATCTCGCACGCTAAGAAAATATGTTGTGCGATATTTGAATCCTACATCTTGCCTCTTTTTCCTTGAATATTGCTTGAAGAGCGATCTTTAAGGAAAAATCTGTTGTTGTAGTAATCTTTGGTATTTGTTGGTGAAGGAACGAGCGGAGGAATATTTTTCTTGAAAAGTACGTACTTGCCTCTATTCTTTTGCGAAGTTCAAGCTTTGAGAAGTATATATGAAGTATCGTTTCTTGAATTATGCGAAGTGAAGTATCCTTGAAGAAGTATATGAAGTACTTAATCCTCGAAATATATAAGAAGGATGAAGTATCCTTTGAGAAGTATAAGAAGTACTTAATCCTCTAAATATAAGAAGTATTGCGAATCCATCATGCGAAACTCTCGCTCCATGTTCTTTGCCTCATGCTATGCTCTATTCTTTCGCGAAGTTAAAACTTTGCGAAGTGGATAAGAAATATTAATCCTTGAAGTATAAGAAGTATTGCTTCTGCTTCATGCGAAGTCATTATTCCATTTTTGGTGAGGATTCTTGTTGTTCATTGGTAAACATCTTCTTTGGAAATGATTCTTGCCGAGAAAATAAAGAACATAAAATGTTTTTTCGGTAATCCATTGTTGCCTCTTCTCTTTATCTACTGAAGTTAGAATCGTTGAAAAAGTGTTGAATGAGTGAGTTATTTCTTCATTCTTATCTTTCCTCTATCTCCCGCGTTGTGCTCATGCGATAGTATAATCTCTTCATTGCTTTACGTTGAATTTTATCATTGCGACAAGATCGCGCAGATGTCTTTACATTTTCACGTAATGACCCATTGATCTTGCCTTATCATCTTTGTGTGGTCTTCCAAGTTAGACCTCCCTAATTAGAGGTCTTCCCCTGCCACCTTTCATCGCGACAAAATCGCAGGACGTCTTTACACTTGCATGTAAAGACCCATTGATCTTGCCTTATCATTTTCCAAGTATTTTTGCCTCTGCAGGATGTTTTAGTTGCGACAATATGACAGGCCTACATATCCTTGCGAATATAAAGCCCCATGACATTGCCGTCTTGCGACGAAATCGCAGGACGTCTTTACACTTGCATGTAAGGACCCATTGATCTCGTCTTACCCTCGCGTTAGTATTATTGCCTCGCAGGATCATTGCACAAATATGACAAGCCTAAATTCTCTTGCACAAAACATAGCCTTATGACATTTGCGTCTGCTTTGGACACCCCCTAATGGAGAGCGTCGCCCTTATCATCTCCCCCGGTTGCCCTTCAAGGAGGAGAAACATCGGACATACAAGACTAGCTCCTCCCATCCTATTCTTAACAACAACCGATTGTTTTCGCAGCCTCTTATCCCTTATACCTATAGGGTTTATGGTTACGAGATCGCACCCTAAGTGGAGTTTACTTCGGGAGAGTGCAACATATGCCAAGACTTGCCAAGAATGGCCAGGGTAGGTTCATCCATCCCGGCACTCGGCTCAACCGTGTACCTCGGCGCCTTGAGCATACACTGACTCCTTGAAAGAGACCCTCGTCGCCCAACCAGGGTATAACCTTATATATATAGTTGAGAATCCAAGGTATCTCTTCCGGATAGGCTTTCATGGGCCCCAAATTTTCATGACTCAGGCTTCAGGAGCGGTGTAACCTTTCCCCTGAGCCATGTCGAGAGATACCCCCTTATATGACGCACTTTAGGTCTTACATTTGCCTCTTATGAAATGTTATTCGCGAACTAGGGTGTACGCCATAAAGGTTCGTCCCATTCTTTTGTTCATTCATCTTTGTTAAATCATTCAATCATTCATGTTTCATTATTTGTTGATATTTGTTTACGAAGTATTCGCAAAATTCCATTTCATTTGTTGTATTTTCATTTTTCTTTCTTAACCGAATTCTCATATACTCTTGATCATGAGATTCTCGCACATCATTACTTCAATTGCTACTTTTTCTCCTGTTTTTGTTGATTATTCACTTCTTATGCCTTTTGTTCCTCATATCCTTCGCTTCTTTATTATCATGATATTCGCCTGTATGTTCAGTCCTCACTTCTATAGCATCCACCATCAGTTTTTCCTTTCTCTGCTCATCTCTCACATGTTGCTTCCAACCCTTTCTTTTGGCATTTCTTTCTTCACAGCTTTCTACATCGACCTCATGACATTGTTGCGACTCCTTCCAATCTCCCTGTATAATACCAATGCCGTTTGGATGTGGAAATTTTATACATTGGTGGTATGTTGATGCGACCCCCAAGATTTCATGAAGCCATGGCCTCCCAATCAGCGCATTATACGGAGATTCCACGTCAACCACACGAATAAAACATCATTGATAATCCTTGTAGAGGTATTCTCATGTGAACCTCTCCCTTTGGCTTGTTTGCAGTGCCATTAAAGCCATATATTTTGTATGTCGAGGGGATCAAATCCTCATCCTTTCCTCCCATCGTCTTATAAGTATGGTAAAAAAGAATATTCACCGAACTTCCGGTATCGATTAGGATTCGGTTGATCGCCCAGCAATCTTCTGCTGCATCATCTTCTCCATCAACTGGTTTTGGGTTAATCTCTAGTTTCACAACCAACGGGCTATCATGTGTTTCTCTTCCTTTTGGCACTTCATCTGCAGAGAAAGAGATAGTCTTCAGCTGCCACTTTTCTAACTGCGTCATTCTCGCCAAACTCATTATTTCTTTATCACTAGCATCTCTCGCAAAGACTCTACTGAGCACGTTGTCATGAAAATCTTCGATTGTGCGATATGAGTGGACAATAGAATTGCAATTCAAATTTTTAGCTTTTGTTCCAACTTCTATCACAAATGTTTCCTTTCCTTTCGTCACACACTGCTCTGTGCATCTCCGTGGTGGTGGTAATGTCTGCCTATTTCATCTCCCTTTAGAAAGTGATTCAGCTTCCCCTGATCAATCATCCTGAGAATAATTCTCTTTATGTTTCTACAATCGTTTGTTTGATGCCCATGGAAGCGGTGATAAGAGCAAAACTCATGACTTCTATCGCCTGGTGGTGGTTCCATTCCCACGTTCCAAGGTGCTGGTACATTTTCCATCACAAGTATAGCTTCCAAGATCTTTTCCACACTAGCATTCAGTGGAGGCATCTTAATTTCTTCCCATACTATTCTGCGACTTCTCTGCCCTCCTTGGTTATTTTGCCTTCGTCCACCGTAAGTTTCTTGCACATGATCTAGCCTCTCGAATCTTATTATTGCTGCCACGGTTGTAGTAGTTCCTTTCTTGTTCAAACTCATGGCTACTATCTTTCGCTGTCCATCATCAGCCTTCTTTGCTTGCTGTCCTTGCGAAGTGCTCGCCACTGTATTTATGAATTGAGGCAACAAGCTTGCGTTCGCAGCATTCGAGTTTGTGTTCGCGACTGGATAAGAATTCATTTCATTCTGTCTTTCTTCTAAGGCAATATATTCTTCCTCAGAACTCTCAGCTTCTGCCATCGTGATTGTATTTTTGATTCTAAAAATTTGAATGTATAACAAGTTAGTCGCTAAGAGAGCATTCACAAATGAGAGGATGAGATATCTTTCCTCAACCCGTCTCCGCCATTTCGCTACACATGGTCCTCCATCTTATTGTCAACTGCCTTAAGCTCTCGCCAACTCTTTGTTTCAACCCGAATACATCTTCAATACCTGGTCGTGAAGAGTTGTTACTTATGTATGCTCCCAGGAATGTGGCTTGTAAATGGTTAAATGATGTGATTGTGTTCCTTGAAGACCTTCAAACCATTTTAGTGCTTCTCCTATTAAGCTTGATGCGAAATATTTGCACAAAAGATAGCATCATGATTCTCCCACCGCAACATACATCTCATATAAGCCTTTGATATGTTGTACCGAATGTGGTTGTTCCATCAAAGATGTTGGTTAATGCGGGTAGATTGCACTTAGGAGGTACTCCTCCCATCTGTACTTCTAGCGTGAAGGGATTCTTCGCACTTTCTCGATGGCTTCGTCCAATTGTTTCCTTCCTCCTTCCTTCTATTGTTCAAAGAATCCTCTCATTTCACTGATTCTCTTAAGATTTGTTCATTTGCCTCTTTGATTCTACTCGGTCTTTTAGCTCTTGCCTCTCTCCTTCTACGCCGTGCTGTTTTGACCTTCTTGCTCGTTATTTTCTTCTCTTCTTTCCCTGCGACGTTCTTCTTCGTTTCTTTCTCCAATTCGAACGCCATTATATTGGTTGTTCTCTTTCTTGGTCAGTGTCTCTCAACTCTCCTCTCCGCACCCTCTCATATTCTTCATTAATATTTCTATTGGTACGATTTTGTTCCCTCCTTCTTTCCCGGTTGTCGTGGTTATTCTCAACGGATTGCCTCTTCCATCTCTTGATTTTCCATTTCTCGCTCTTACCCTTTCTCTCTCGCGAGCTAGCTGCGGCTTGTTCAATGTAGTGCCTCTCAATGTCATCCTCAATCTCTCTGTTTCTTCTCAATGCTTCTCTCCCGTGCAAGATTATTCTCCTTCAGCAGCTGGGTCATTCGGTCCTTGAGTTGCATGTTTCCTTGATTTTCCTATTCCGCTCATCTTGAAGATTTTCTGGCCGAGGAATATAACGATCTTCCATTTGTCCTCTTCTCTCGCCATGCTCTGTGCTTGGATCTTGTGTTTCTTGTTGGTTTTCTTCCTCGGTACTTTCTGTTGGTAAAACTCTCCTTATTTCTTCCCTAATCGATCTTGAACTTGATCTCGCACTACTTCTTGATCTTCTATTTTGCAATCTCATATTTTCCATCCTCAACTCATGATTCTGTCTTGTCAAGTTTGCTCGTTCTTCTGCCTCTAGTCGCCTTTCTTCGTGTATTGTTTGTCTCAATCTTTCTAACGCTGCGATTTCTTCATTTCCTGGATTCATTTCTCCATTCATACCTTGCTCTCCTCCTCCTTGTCCATTGTTCACCAGCTGCTTGCTCCTCTTCCCTCTCGTCTTCGAATCGATCTCCAAGTATGTACACTTACTCTATCATAATCCACACTTGCGTTTGCTATCTTTGAGAGATCGGTGGCTGATTTTGATTTTCTTCATCATTTCTCATATTCATCCTTGATGATTCTCCCTGTTTCATTCCTCCTTTCTCCAAAGAAGTCTCCCACTTCTTCTTACAATCGTTGATTGCCCTTGTACATTTCTTCTTCTAGCCATTTTTCTTTTTCAATGAATTCTTGAGTATCACTCTAAATCTTTTCTCTATTAATCCAAATTCTTTCCAGATTTCTTCATCAATCTCTGCTCCCGTCCTGCTTTCTAGCGCATATGTAGTTGCGGGAAATCCCACACTACACCCCTCACTATATTTTGTAGATCTAAATCATATTAATCACCTAAATTTCAAATATAAGTGCTAGAAATTTAAATAGACACATAAGATTTTTTTACGTGGTTCGATCAATGTGATCTACATCCACGATTCTTCACTATGATTGTTGAGGTTACATTAATATTACATTGGAAATCTCCATTAATGGATATTTTCTAGAGCTCTAGATCTAATTATTTGGGGAAGAAGATGATAAAGAAAATAAATCTTTCTCTAAAAATATCTCTCTCCAAAATATCTCTCTCCTCCTAAAAGTGTCCTCCCCTTTCTCTCTCCTGCTCTCCTCTTTATATAGGTGTTTACATAATGGATGACAGCTCACATACAACTCATATTCTCGCGAGCCGTTTAATGATTTCGCAGGCTCTCGCTACCTTCTCTCGAGACATTCTCGCAAGTCTTGCTACCTTCTCTCGAGACACTCTCGCGAGTCTTGCTACCTTCTCTCGAGACACTCTCGCGAGTCTTGCTACCTTCTCTCGAGACACTCTCGCGAGTCTTGCTACCTTCTCTCGAGACACTCTCGCGAGTCTTGCTACCTTCTCAAGCGAGTTATGAAAAATAATGAATCTCGCAAAGCTCTTCTCGCGAGTTAAGGAAATAATTGAATCTCGCACGCTAAGAAAATATGTTGTGTGATATTTGAATCCTACAGTGGAGATGATAAAACCTTGTTTACCAAATGGAGTGGGAAAGATGCTGTCATTTCTCAAGTTTGTGTAGATGATATCATCTATGGTTCAACTTCTGAGAAACTTGCAAAAGATTTTCAAGTCTCTCTTGGCAAAGAATTTGAAATGAGCAATGTTGGTTAATTAAAGTTCTTTTTAGGATTACAAATTCAACAACATAAGGATGGAATTTACTTATCTCAAGAAAAATATGCTAAGGTGATGCGTGTCGTAGGTGCAATCAAATTAATTCAATATTTCCATTCAATTAAAAATAATATAATGGAAGTCAAGTTCGTTCCCACGAGGAGCAAGAGATTCTAGTTGTAAAAATTGTCACGAAAGGGGGTGTAAAAAGCAAAAGAAAATAAACAAAGCAATTAAAAGATAAAGTTGAAAGCAATAAGAGAGACGAGATCAAGGAATCCTTCTTCGTTACTGAAACAATGAATCAAGTTATGTTCTATTCTACTTGTTATTAGTCACAAATTATCACCAACCATAGGTAAAGCGGCCTAGCTCGTGCTAAACCCCTAAATCCCTTATATCACCGGACACGGAAGTTCTCGATCTACTGGATTCTAATCACCAAGCCACCTAGAATTAGCTCAACCTAGATGTAACTTGGCTCATGCATTAAGTTTTATGAATTTCTTAGGTTGATATTAGTAGTTAGACTCTTAGCTCAAGGTCCACTTGCTAACGTTGTTTCTACACACAATTGCTCCACGGAATCCCTCCGCAAGGTCTCGTGTTTGCTACTTATGTAAAGAGTCAAGAAACGATTACTTATCTCCTAACTTTCACTAGCTTTAGATCAAATTAACAAATCAATTTAGCGTGCACTCAAACAATCTATCAATCAATCATGAATGTCTTTAAGATCATTCCTATTAGTAAAAACAAACGATAATTATGTGAAAAACTTCAAGATAGAATTTGAAAACAAAAACTCAAATCATGTTAAGAACTAGGAATTCATCCTCAATCAATAAGAAATTTAGCTACTCATGTTTTTGAAATTCACACAAATAATAATAATTAAAAGAAGAATTTTCAAATTCACACAAGTAATTAAAAAGAAAAATCTTAGAAAAAGCAAAAAGCAAAAACACAAGTGTTGTGTGTGTAGAGAGGTGTGTAGAAGTTGTAGAAAACTTCTCTATTTATAGGCTTCAATATTCTCCAAATCTTAAGGAGTAAATCCTTTTCCTTTTGTAATTCAATTTCCAAATCCAAGCTTTTCTCAACTCTTCCACCTTCTCTTTCCAAATTTGAGTCCAATTCTCCATCCAATTCCTAGCCCAAATCTTCACACCCATGAGAGAAGTCCATAGAAAATTCTGGAATTTTTGCTCGCCGGGAAACTGGGATTGTGGCCGGAATTTGGCCGGAAAACGTCACCGCCGGCCGCCTGGAAATTTCTCCGTCAAGAGAATATTCGACGGAATATTCCGTCAGTCCTCCGTTAGGACTAACGGTCAAATGGGTCAACCGTCAGTCAACCGTAGTCAGCGGGTCAAGTCAGATGAGGGAGTCAGCTATGAGTCAGTCACTGAGTGGTCTTAATCAGCTGATCACCGGAGTGGATCGGGTTGAATCATGGATTTTCGAGTTGATTCGCCGGGCGGAATTCCACCCTAGGCCATTGCACAGCTTGCACGGGCCAAGCATCTCTGCCAGCCCATGTTGGCCCTCAATTGCAAACACTCAGAGCTTCAGCATCTCACTCGAGCCACGATTTTCCAATCCATTGCTTCAATGCCACAAGTTTCTCCCGCCTTTTTGTTGCACATCTTAGCTTTATACTCTCTCTTGATTCCACCGCACTGACTCATTGCATCACACTAAACTGCACTTCAATGCAGCCACTGAGCTACTCAACTGGTGCATCTTCTTCAAAACATCCAATCGAGGTTCATCTGTTGTAGCTCCTGCGACTCAATCAGCACCTCCACTGTGCTTCACAGACCCAAGCAAACAAATTACAGCTCATTCCCTTCATCATATGTGGCTTCATTAAATCTCCAATAGCTCATCACAGCACCATCTCCTCCTTGCTCTGAGTTCAGCTGAACAGCAGCCTGCCTCAACGCAACTTCCATCTGCATCCTCCAGGCCAACAACAACAGCACCCTGTCATGCCATCCTGCATTACTCATAACACCTCTTGGGGAGCACCTTCCACACACTCATTTCTGCATCATCATCTTGTCACCAATCTGTTGCCGCCTGTTGGCCCCGCACCGAGTTATCAACCCACTCAGTCCCTGTAACAACAGACTTCACAATGACCATTCCATTGCTAGCACCATCAATTGCTCAAGAAGACCCAATTTCTTCTTCTACTCGTTTCAAACACGATTCAAGCTCCTTCTCTGTAGCATACACACAAACCCATTCTCCCAAGCCTTCATCGGACTCTCATTACTCGTTCGATCTCAAATCAAAGATTACCCATTATACTCATGAAACCCTAGTTTCTCGATCTTCATTCTTCTCGGACTTGATCCGCTTCAATTCATCATTTCAATCTCGACATCAACCTTCACCACGTACTCGAGCTCAATCATATCCCTTTACCAATTACTCGAGTAGCGTTGTTCATCTTTCTTCCAATCGATCTCGGTTCTCGAATCACATCAAAATCAATAGCAGCGGCACTTTGCAACTCCTTCTCTAATCACTCGGACCAACAATAGCAATGGCGACTCTAGAAAACCCCATCGATCTCCTCTCTTATCACTTTGATCTCTCGGGTTCTCAATGATTCTTCCATCTTCAATTTACGTGAATCTGGATCCCCTTTTGTTTGCTTTTTATCTCGATCTCGAGTTCGATCTCAAAATAAACGAGCTAGCTCGTTTTTCTAATTTTGTTTTCGGGTGGAATGAGGTGAATGAGAGAACTCGTCTCATCAATTTTCTCGATCTCTGGCTCACGATTTGCTCTCTCGGCAGTGAAACTTCAGGTGATATTGCAGCAGCCATTTCTCAATTTCAGAACTGAATGATTGAGATGAATATAGGGTTGTAATAATTTGGGTGAAGTGGGTTTGGATCTGTTTCGGGTTTGGATCCGAATTCGGCGTGGAGTCAATGGGTTTGGGTTTCAACATCCATAACCCAACCCTTTTTATCTACTGATAACAGCAATATGT